>CM038673.1:717308050-717471445 GCA_021605145.1 Aegilops bicornis | reverse complement strand
TTATTGGGACTTCTTATCTCGCCTCCAAAGGTCTCGCTTTCCTCGTGACGCTCTGGCCCGCCTCGCTTCTTCTGGCCGAAGCCCCGCCTCGGCCTCTCTGCCGCCGCACGACGCCTCGGTTCGCCGCCGTCACGCCGCCTCTCGGCCTCCCCATCGGGCCGCCCATCGGCCTCGCCTTCCTGCCTCCGGGCCTCACGCCTCGTTCGCCCGCCTGCCGCCACGCCCCGGCCTCGATTCTCCGTTTCGATCTGCCTCGCCAAGTTCAAGGTAATCTGCGCCCAATCGCTGCATGTGCCTCCCGAGCCTCTCAGAAGCTAGGTGCAACATGGACTTATAAGTCCCCGTAAACAAACAGGTAGGGATTCTGGACTTATAAGTCCTCAGAACAAACATGTAGGGACTCTATGACTTATAAGCATAAGTTTAAATAGCGCTAAGCATCTTAGCGGGCGACCTCTTCCAATGTTATATAGCGTACATAAATGAGCTATAGCGCCGCTATTTAAAATGTTTGTTCATTTGTTTGGAGTAAAATCTCTTAGCTGCAAGACCTTTTGTAAACGCTATAGCATGCTATAGCGGAGCTATAGCGGGCTATTTAAAACAGTGCTTATAAGTTGGGACTTAAAAAAGTCCTAAGACTTATGAAACAAACAGGGCCTAAAAAGATATCTGTTTATGTCGATGTTTCCACTAAATTTTATTCCTCCTCTAGTGCGATCCTCTTTTTCTTCCTCCCTACGTGTCAGGCCCACCCCCTCCCCTGGGGATCCGGCTTGCCTGCTCCCTTTTCATGCTCTCATTCGTGCTCCCACTTCATCCTACGGCTGTCCTTTTTCCTTTTTCTTTTCTAATTCATTCATTTTCCCCCTGATTTTCGTGGTGGGCCAGATTTTATTTTTTTCCAATCAAATCAAACCAATGAGTACGGAAAGCACGGATCATGGAAAGGGAGCAGGCAAGTCTCGTCCCTCCCAAACCAGTGTCCGTGGCCAGCAAGTGTTGCCACGCGCCACCTCTGCCGCCACTGGGCATCCTCGCCGTCAGCTTCGGCTTGCTGCAACCGAGACCTCTCTAGGACCCCGCGTCCTGTCTGGACCTGGGAGCTACACGCATGCAAGAATCAACTCATCCAACAAAAATTCCAGTTTCCTGCTAAATAGCAAAGCCGGTTGAAACAAATGTTCAGTTTTCTTTTTGCGGAAAATAGAAACCTCCTGCTTCGCTTGTTTGACTAGTTACCTGGCCCATTGTTTTATTTTCAAGTTTCATGTCGTAATCTTGCTTATCTGCTCCGATGCATTTGCAAAACCGAGCTAACGGCTATCATGGATTGATTGTCTCGCTGCACAAGGCAGATCTTGCCTATCAAAGTGGAATCTGATTTCAAGAGTGTCAACATGATAGAAAGTGAAGGTTTAAACCACTCATCGTTATGCTCCTCACCCGTCCCTGAAATCAAGGAGCGTGAAGCATATGAGAACTATTATTAGAGCATCTCCAACAGCGGTCAGAAAACGCTGGCTGCGTGAGAAACGTGGTTTTAGCGCCGCGCAGAGCAGGCGCTGGAGATTCCGCACGCTGGAAAAGATTACGGCGGTGTAAAGCGCCCGCACGCGTTAGTTTTAAGGCGCGGCGTCCGACGCCGCTTTTAAAAATCCAGCGCCTTCCACGCCATCCCGCTTACCACTGCGGCTCGCCACGCTTCCGCCGCCTTCTCCGCCACTCTTGTCGCTTTTTCATCTCGCCACCGCTACCACCATGCCACCTCGCTGGGGAAATTTCGCTACAAGGCTCATGAAGCGCTTCTCCAGCTCCTTCTCCGCCGAGATCCGTCCGTGAGATGCACTCGCCTCGCACATCTCGACACCGCCAAGAAGCTGCCCACAGACGACACGGCGGGCGTACAGCCCGGCGGCCTCGGAGGGAGATGAACTTCCCGAGGTGGCGGCGCAGGAGCTCATGCTCTCCCGCTGCTTGTCAATGACGCAGAACTGGCCGCGACAATCGGAGGCGAGGGCGCCACCTTGGCATCGCTGGAGATGGACGAGGAGGCTATGGCATCGTGGCGCCTAACGCTTCCCGGAGGACGCCGCCAACGAGCGCGAATTCTACGCGGCGGCGAGGACGGAGAGGGCGGAGCGAGCCGCCTATCGCGTAGGGACAGGCTTACGCGGAAGGCGGGCCGCACTCTCTTCAACAACGAGCTCAAAGAACGTCGACCTGGGACTCCAACGATGAACGGTGGATTGACGCCTTCATTAAGATGTAGGAGGAGGAGGAGGACATCACCGAGTCGGAGTCGGAGGAGGAGGAGGACGAGTAGTTGAAATATGATTGTCTTTTTTTTATCTATCTAGGCTATGTACCTTTCTTTATCTACCTATGCTACGAACTATCTAGGGAACTATCTTAATTATTTTTGCGTACGTATGTGTATCACGCGCTGTATTTTTGCGCTCACTGGAGTGGCGTGTATGCAATTTTTTGCAATGGTCGCTAGAGCCTAAAAGCGGCGCCGCAAAAAGTTGCTATTTCAACGTCAGAACTTATTTTAGCACGCCGCACGGTTGCACACCGTCAGATGCTCTTACCATACACTCGTTGTCAAAACTCTGTTAGTGTCTTAGTGATCACATGGCACTTGTCACACTGGCAGAATCTCTGGACAGACAGCTGTGTGGATTGCTTCCGTCCAAACGATGTTTAATCTTCTTGTAAACTTTTTTTGACAAATAATCTCTGTTAAACTTGATTGTAACCTTTCCATGGTTTGAGTAATATATACGTAGTACGTACTAAGAGAGATTCTCCTCAAAAAAGGAGGTGGTATTGTTTGGTATTTTTGGCAAGAAAAAGACCCCTATGCAGTATTTTTTTTTCTTTTCCCAGAAAATAGAACGGGAAACCTCTGCGTTGTTCGCTTGTGCCACTCAGTTTCCTGGCCCATTGAGATCGATGGCCCTGCTAGTATATTTGTAGTATAACTTGGCCTGTCGCCCTTCTTTCCTGTCCGTCGGTTCCCTCACCAAGAACATAGGGTTAGGGTTTTGGAGGCAAGTTCGATCCCCATCCCCATGGCAACCGGAGGCGCGTTGGAGCCGGAGGAAGAGACCGCCGTCGTCTTCCCCTGATTGGGTGATGCTGGTGACGGCCCAGACGCTGCTCGTGTGGCTGTTAACAAGAACAAGACCTCCGCTCCACTAGACATGAACGGCGGCCCCTCCTGCTACGTGTCCTTCACCCTCGCGGCCCCTCCAAAAGGAGTCTCCCACCTCAACGTCCACTGGCCGGAGGAACAGGGCTCAGCCGTCTCTCCTGCCTATGCCTACGTCCGGGCAGCCAGACAAGGACCTCGTCCTCTTCGACATCTCCACCCCGAAACAGACTGGACAGCTTCCTCGTCCCGCCAGATCTGTTCGTCTACACGGCTGCCGGTTCTTCTTCCCTCGGTGCAGCGGCTCCTCCGTTCACCAGGGAGAGAGGTAGGGCGTTCCTGCTGGGTAACCTCCCAACAGGCATCCTGCGGATCAAGGAGCAGGACCGCTACATCGTCGCCGAGCTTCAATGTCACGGCAATCATTCCATGCCTGCCGAACTCTGCGTCTTCAACTCCGGAACTGGAAAGTGGAAAATCATCCACAAGCCGCAGCTGCTGGACCTGGACCAGAGCAATGGCAGCCAGTTCTTCCACCTCTGGTCAACCCACCACATGCTCGCTTTCGACGGCCGTTTCCTCTGCTGGGTAGACTACTTCAGCGGCGTCCTGCTATGTGACTTCTCCACCATAGACTTCCTGGTGCTCCGCTTCGTGCCATTCCCTGGAGAGAATGACTACTATAATGAGGTACGACCTGAAAGTCGCTACCCGGAGAGATATCGAAGCGTGTCCGCCAGCCAAGGCAAGATGCGCTTTGTCCACATTGACAACGACTTCCACGATAGAATCCACGATCGCTCCTGGATGGATCCCGCAGATACCTGAGAGGAAAAGGCGGCAGCAGCAGACTCGCCAGAGGATCACCATTTGGACTTTGAGCCCCGAGTTCCAATGGGAGCCGCACCGCGTGATCAACCTGGATTGTCTATGGGCGCAACGTGGCTACGAAGCTCTGGGCATACCGCAGCGTCTTCCTGAGTTCCCCTTCGTCAGCCCGGATGACCCGGATGTTCTGTGCTGCCTTTTGACGTAGGAGGAATTTCGTGGTAAGGCGTGGACGATCATGGCTGATATGAACCATGAATATATGCGGTCATGTACTGCATACTGTATTAAGTGTGCAGATGTGGAATGTGGGTGGTGGATGACGGACACACGATTCCTCCATATGTCCACCTTACTTCCAACTGTCTTCTCCAAATACCTTGACAGCCCAACAGCGTCACAAGAAAGAAAGAAGAAAACAAAAGAAAAAGAAAGGCTAACAGGTAACTAGCAGGGGCTAGCTAGAAGAGGCTCTCTTTAATATATTATTGAAGATTTTATATATGATATCCCTTTACGTACCTTCTTCACATATGTATCACGCAACATGGTTGCCTTTAATTTGCTTAGCTTTCGGTTGGATACATGGTAATGTAGCACTGGTGATTTTTTGCTGGTTTGGTGTATGATTCTCAACTGTGACTTTGGTGCAAGTTTAATAGCTAATGTACACTGTCTCCCTTTGTATGGATCTTCTGCTGTGTGTTGATTCCAGTAGTGTTAGCAACTCTCACGTAGTGAAAGCAAACATATTCGACGTTCCTTTTCTGCCAATCATCCATCTAAAAAAAATATGTTTGCTTTCGCCGACGGCCAATCTCCCAGGTCCGCAACCTGCTTCTATTGATCGGTGATCGTCCATGAGTCCACGACCCCTCCTCGAGTCCTCCATTGGTATTGATAATTAGTAATTCTCCTCCGTCCCGAAAAACATGTCGCAGGTATAGTTCATTGCCAGTTTTATAAAAAGTCCTCGTAGTTTCAAAACAATCACAAACACGCCTCTTCTTCCTCCTCGCCGCCTGCGGCGCCTCCAGGGGCCGGGCGCCGCTTAAGCTGCGCGATTGCCGCACCAGGAAGTGTTCCGCCCGCCGCCATCGCATCTTCAACGCCACCGCTGTCGCTAAGTACTTACTCCGCCACCGCTGCCTGCAGACCTGCGCCATTGCGGATCCCATCCTGCACGCGACACCGCGGGCGCCGCTGGAATTTCAACCACGATCCGGTGGAGCAGGAGCTCCCTCTCATCGCCCCTCGAGCTCCTGCGAGTCCTCCTCGTGCTCCTGCGAGTCCACCTTGAGCTGCCTCCTGCGGCGCCACCACGATCCCTCCCGGGCCGCGGATCCACTCTACGGTCATCGCCGGAGCCGGCCTCCACGATCCGGGTGGACAGGAGCTCGCTAGGCTGCCCTCCGCTGCCTCCTCGAGTCCTCGCCGAGCTCCCACACGCCGCCGTGGTGCTCTTTCTGCCTCAAGTGTTCGTTCGCCGGTGGTGCTAGCCTGCTGCCGCATCGTAAGTTTCTCCTCTGCTTTCTCCCCGCCGCCGTAGAGCTAACCCGCGCTGCTGCTGCTCCTCTTCCCGTGTTGATGCTACTGCTCCTCTGCTTGTGCTGCTGTTGCTGATCCGCGCCGTGTTGCTATTGTTGATGTTGACTCCGCCGTGATCGCTGCTGTTGGTGCTATTTGCACTCAAGAAGGTACTCCATCGAGTATTGCTACCCGACAATTTGTGAAATTGATTTACTGTTAACTAAAAGCTTTCAATTAATAGCAAGGCCTTGAGTAAATTTAAGCAATTGCCCTAGCTGATCTTTGGATTGCTTTACCTTGTTTGCAAATACTCCAATGATGATCAAATGAAGTGTTTGTTTCCTTTGTGCATGGTTCTTTCCAAATGTGGGAAAACTAACTGAAAAAAGCATGATCAAACATTTACCATGGTTCTTTCCAAAATGATGATAAATTGAAGTGTTTGTTTCCTTTTGGGAGTAATTGTTTCAGACATATTAAAATGTTAAGACTACGACTGTTGCTCCTTCCCAAATTGTGGGAAAAACTAACTGAAAAAGGCGAATATGGACAAGTTTCTGAAAACACTTCTCTGATGGTAAACAGTTTCGTGGAGCTTACCAGCCTTTCTTGCTCGATGATCGCCCTGTAAAACAGCTTTTCTTGATGCGCTTGATAGCCACATCAGTTCCTCTCCATTTCCCATGGTAAACAGTTTCGAAAGTACTAGAACCAAGTTCCCTAAGCTCCTCAAGATCTTCATTCTTGATAATCTGTTCAAATATTTGTTCCCAACAGAATAAAAGTGAGCATTGTTGGCATTATGTCACCTGGTCATGCTCGTAACAGAGGTTGTCATGTGCCCTTTGGTTGGCGTAACCATTGGGCCGTAAGATGCTAATATTGTCTTTCCGTAGCTAGTAATAAGACTTAAACATGTTGACAACAATGAATAAAGATAGCAACGCTACGCGGCTTTAGATGATTCTGGTTTGAGAATTTAGCCAAAACATGTTAAGTTTCCACAACACAAAACCACCATACCCGCAAGTGTTCAAAATCAGAATCTCAAGAGAAGCATCCATGACTTGTGCGGCAGTTCTGTCCTCTTCAAACTTTTGGTTCCTGAAGCCATGAAATAATCGTAAGTATGACAACACAAAGGCGCATTTAACAAAAGCGATAATCGACTTCCACTAAACATGTATACCTCAAAATCTGGAGCAGGTACACGCCTCGTCTGCACTAACATAGCAACTGAAAAATATTTGAACCGATATTCGACCAGATCAGTGAACTTGATAAATTAACCGACATCGCAATTACAGTGAGCTCCATCCAGAAGCTAAACAGAGGTCAAGCATGCTCGAGCAAATAGATGCTTGGCTTGGAGAACATAGCAACAGGACTGAATACAGAAATTCAGGTTCTGCAGATGCCAGGGAACCAGCAGGTCATGGTTTGTTGAGAGTCATGGCAGAACAAAGGCACCACAAAATCCACAACCGCCTTTTCGGTTTTCTTCACCATTCAGCATAGAGTCGGCTACACCTAAAATTTCTGAAACAATTTGATTGCTACAGCAAAACAAATGTGATGAACATAGCGCAATAATACAAATGGAGCTGCAGGAACAACCTGAAAAAATTCACAGGGAGGTGAATATAGTTTCACAAAATTTGAATGAATCTAAATTGATTTAATTCCTTTGCTCAATGACAATAACAATCGCTGATAATATTTTCTTGACACTTTTCACCATAGGCATGGTACTATGAGTAAGTAAAATTCAGCAAAACTACTCTAACTAGAGTAAAATTCTGTTAACTACTCTAACTAGAGAAAATGGCTTATGGTTAGAGTAAAGTGTTTGGCTACCATGGTAGCCTTTCTATAAATGGTGCCATGGCAGCCATTTGTAGAAAGGCTGCCATGGCACCATTTCTCTTGTTTGGTTATCATGGCAATCAACTAGAAATGGTGCCATGGCACCTATTTCTTGTTTGACTTATGCATCATTTTGTGTGTGTATATTCTTGTTATGGTACCATGGGTGTACTCATCTTTTGTCATTGATGGCAGGAAACATAACTATGGATTTGAACTTGATGCCTCAAAAGGAAGAACATGAAACTATTGATTTGAACTTGATGCCTCAAGAGGAAGACGATGAAGGTATTAATTTGAATTGGATCCCCGAACAGGAGGAACCTCAAGTGGCGTAGAATGGAACTATGGATTTGAACTTGATGCCTCAAGAGGAAGACGATGAAGCCATGAATTGGATGCCCCAAGAAGATGAAGGGAAAGAGGACGTAAGCTCAAGAGGAAGAGGATGAAGTTATGAATTGGATACTTCAAGAGAAGAGAAGAGAATTGTCGATAAGGAGAGGTATGGTGTTTACTTCGCTTTGCTCGGTAATCGAGCTCAGAGATGGGTCTGCTCAACCGCATTTACAAGTCGCTAGTCTGAAACCTGTTGGACGAAGTGTACGATCTGCTGAAAGAATCAGAAAAGCCAAAGCAAATTGCCGATGGCAAAGAAGTAGATGTCTCAAGCAAGAAGCCAGGAAGATCCGGCCGAAGAGAAAGGAGCTGGATCTAGAGAGGACCTCAACAATCCCACTAAATAAAAGAAGGACAATTCGATTCTCTCGCGCTGTCTCTAGGTGTGGCCCGATCGACCTTCTACATAAGAGGTTCCAGCTGAATGAGCTCAACCGCATCACAAGCACCGTGGAAGCCTCACCTCAAGCTAGAGAACAAGCTTCATAGATTGAAATTTTGTATGTCCATGGTCGATGACAATTCAATCTCAACTTCCTAAGCTATGTTAAAACCAATGACTTAATATGGTTCACATCGATGAGAAGTGGTTTGACATGACGAGAGTGAAGAATAGTTACTATGTACTTCCGTGGAGAACCTCGAGTCAAGCCGCACCGTGTCAAACACTCACAGCATTGGGAAGGTGATGTTCCTAACAGCTTGTTGCCGTGCCTCGATATAACAATGAGGGGGAGCTAACATTCGACGGGAAGATTGGCATTTGGGCATTCGCTGAAGAGACTGAGGCGGCTTTACAAGTCATAATGTAACAAAGGGAACAAAAGTGTTGACATCGCTGAAAGTAACTAGGCCTGTGCAGAGATTATCTAATCAATAAGGTTATCCCGCAATTCTGTGATAAGTGGCCCGACGATGACGAGGGAGCAACAATATTCATCCAACAGGATAATGCAAAGCCCCATGTCCTTCCCAATGATGTAGCCGAGAATCTGCGGAACAAACTGATCTTGACATCCCATTGCTACAACAACCCCCAAATAGCCCTGAGTTAAATTGTTTGGACCTCTCGCTTCCATACCTCTCTCCAATCTCTAACCGATCGCAGTGTCACCTACAAACATCCAGAACTGCATGGGTGTGGAAGAGGAATTGAGAACTACGATCCCGACAAGTTGCATGTAAGCTTTATCACATTAGAAGCAATTATGTTTGAAGTTATGAAAGACAAAGGAGGAAATCAATATAAGTTGCCCCACTTGCACAAGGATCGCTTTCTAATCGCCGGAATGGAAATAACCGTGTATATTATGCATGCCGTGTAGTTGTTGATACTAGGGCCATTATAGAAGAAATGGAAATTGCAATAGGAAAAGAAAATGAAAGGAAAGAATTGGCTAGAGAAGGGAAAAGACAGAAAAGCAAAGGGAAGGGAAGGGAAGAAGTGGCCAGAGAAAGAATGTAGTCAAGAGGGGGCAAAGAGGCCCTTATGTCATGTAGTCAGGTGCTCCTTGTGTATGTCTTGTGTAATCTTGTGTCAAGAGGGGGCAAAGAGGCCCTTATGTCATGCCCTTGTGTATGCCTTCTCTAATCCTTGTATATCAACTCTTTGTTGGAATTCTATTGGAATTATCTGGGTTATTTGGATTTATTTGAATTATCTGGTTATTTAGATTAATTGAATTATCCGGTTATTCAGATTAATTGAATTATTTGGATTAATTTGGATTATTTGAATTAATTTGGGTTTTTTGATTTATTTCAATTGATTTGGATTAATTTTAGTTATTTGACCATATGTGTCCATATATGATCTAAGTGAGGAAGAAGCTGGCTGCATGCTGCTTGCACTTGCACTAGAACCACGTATGTTCACCAAACTTGGAAAGGTAATAAATCAGTTTTGATTCTATTGGCAGGAGCACATGAATAAGAACTCTGTCTAAACATTCAGTTTATACGTCAACATTAAACTGTCTAAATACTCCCTGCATGACAGTATTGTGCCATTCAGTTTATTCACAGGAGTATTCAAGATGCTATTGACAGAGCAGTAGTATCTCAACAAGCAATACTGGCTGCTATGAAAGTGCGGCCATGGATGCAACGTAAACAAGTTTGAAAACAAATTTAAATGATGCTGCATTCAAAAATTAAATGAAAAAGCTCAAGATGATTAATCATGACTACTCACACATGACAGATTACTTCCTGTACACTATTGTGTCATTTTATAAGTGCAGACTAGTTCTATAAGTGCACACTAATTCTAGAAGTGCAGATGTTTAGTTGTGACATTATACAGGAGGAACATTCAGTCTAATTCAACAGCTTGAAAATGCAGCAATTCAGGAATCACCCTAATCAATTCAGACCACTCCTCAAGATGTCCTTGAGCTGCCACCTTCCACCTAAAGATATTGCCACTCCTTCCAAGCACAAACTTTCATACCAGAGCACACACATCAATCCACCGTAAGATGTCGCCACTCCTCTAACAGCCACCACATCGCCACCAATCGCCGCCTTGAGCGAAACCGCCAAAAATTGACCTACTCACCACCATTAACCATTGCTAAGTTTCAGGGTTCATTTCGTAAAAGAAAACGAAGTTTCAGAGTTCATTTCAGAAAATAAAAACGGTTTCAGAGTTTGGAGTTGGGATGATGGGGTGAGGGGCTTAACCTGGGCTGGGCTGGCCGCCTCACGGGAGTCGCCGACGGCGCTTCTCCCTGAAATAGAGTTTATGGCGAGTGAGGGGCAAACCCCGCAGCCGCATCGAAGACGAGCTCACGGAGTTGCTCTCCCACCCCGCAACGCACGGAGGGGTTAACGCGACGGAGACGAAGCTCACTGATGTCGCCTCGCTTCTCCCCTGCAGACAGATCTTCAAGGCCGCCGCTTCCACATGGGGCTGGCGCCACGGGCTTGTCCCTATCTCTCGAACGCTGCGTAGAAATCTAGGATGATGAAGAAGAAATTGGGTGGATATGGCCCAAACAATCCAAGAAGATAAAAGAAGAAATTGAATGGGCGCAGAGATCAAGGGAGGAGAAAGGGAAAAAGGAGACCTTTGACTCCCAAGGGCTACTTGGTGAGCTTCCTCCACCGCCTCTTTGCAATCCGTCGAGCAACCGCTGTGCTGTGAATTCGAGAAAGGAGGGCGCCGCTGCCGTGCCTCAAATGAGGTAAAACACATGGCCGCTTGGACAGAGCGGCGGGAGGATCGACAAAAAACGATGCTTCACATTGGGGAACGAGGCGGTAACGGCGCGCGTGGGGGGCGGAGGCAGAGGGGTGGTGGCAGTGGGGGCGGCGTGGGGCGGAGGAGCGGTGGGGGTGTGGGGGGGGGGGGGGCGGCAAGGCGGCGCCCGTCGTCGGGTTTGGCCGGGAGAGAGTGAGAGCGAGAGCGAGGAAGAAGAGGGACCTCGGGTTCGATCGGGAGAACGTGGAGGACTAAATTGCAAATATCCACTCACGACATGTTTTTCGATTTGAGAGTATTTCCTCCAGAATTCAATATAAGAGCGCTTAGAATACTAAAGTAGTGGTCTCAACGCCTTATATTAGTTTACATGAGGGAGTACTTGATTAATTTTAACCTCCCACAGGCTAGGTTAATGTCATTGATTAGGTAAACCTCTTGTAGTACTAGCCTCGTTCGCTTTTTTCATGTGGTTTATCTCCTCTTGATTCTGGCCACAAGCCTTCTCGGCTGTTTTCCTCATCCTCTCATGCATGATCCGACATCCTTACATCTAAACTGACTATATTTTTTCTTTAGTCCACCTCTCTCTCTCTTTGCAGCCTTCAGGCTTGCACCACTTGAACACATAGCCGCATGTGGACCTGTCTGCAGTAGTTACTCCCTCCTGTCCTTTTTACTGCAGATTAGATTTGTATCAAGTCAAAGTTATAAAATTTGACCAAATATATATTAAAAATATCAACATCTACAATACCAATATATATTTTATGAAACTATGTTTCATAATGAATCTAACAATATTAATTTGGCATTGTGAATGTCGATACTTCTTTTTATAAGTTTGGTCAAAGTAGAGATATTTTGACTTCGAGCAAAAGTTATATGCAGACTAAAAAAGGACCGGAGGGAGTACTAGCAGCAGTCCTGTGTGTCGGTTGTAGTCCTAATGACAGCACTTTGGCCACAATAGCTGAGAATTAATGGCCAAGATCTTGTATATGATGCCATTACTTTTACCTTTGTACTTAGGGCGAAATCATATTTATTTTTTATAAATGTACCCTTTCCGCTCCAATACCATTGCTATTAATTTCTTGTTTTCTATTTGTTTTTAATAATTATTATGTACAACATTTTTGAAGTGAGTTCTTAACCAACACAATCCCGTCGCGGTGGGAGTTGAAAACTTTGGGGTCGTGCTCAAATTTAATATGATGTTTGTTATGCTGCGGTGGAAACATAACCAAGTAGTTAGGCAAAATATTGCATTGTTATGATAAAAATGATATGTCGATGAACATATATTGAAGTAGCAACAAATGAATCCAGGAATAATATCCTTAAGAAACTGTGTACTAAAAGGTTGAGATTATACAACATTTTTAGACAGATAAATCGGGAGCCACCCAAGAAAAAATAATGTGGTACGCTTTAATTATGTGTTATGCCACCACTAGCGCTCGTACATCTAGCATGATTACGCCTAGGCATGGGTATCTCTGACAGCTCCTCAATAAATCATCCCCAAAAAAGTGTTATTAGGGCTCCCCCCAACAACAATTTTCAGATTATTGGCCGTGGTTGCTTTTGCAGATCATCAATAAACTCATCTCCAACACGCATTGCTTTTCAATGGGGTAAAATACGGGGGAGGGTAGTGGTGGTGGGGCACTAAGGTGGGATTGGGGCCTGAGCTCAGGCATGGGGCGGCGCAAGGGGGGGGCATTTTTATGCCATGCCTGGGCACACAGGCTGGGTCGATGGTGCGCCAACGCGGGCTGGAGTGGCGCGGGTCACCGGGGAGGAGGAAAAAGGGCGGGAAGAGTGGTTTTGGGTGTGGCGGTAGTCCATGACTATCGGCTATGCGGCAGCCTGGTGGTCGGTGGTGACACTCTAGTGGTCGGGCGGCAAGACGGCAAAGGACGGGCCAAGCGGGTGGTGTGGAGTTGAGGGCGGTGGGGTGAAATATGGGCACCATTGGATAGAGGGGTATTTGGAGAGGGGCACTTCGCCTATATTGGGGGAATTTGGTGCTTTTGGGGGTGATCACCACTAGAACGGGAAAAGGGATTGGTTGGAGTGGTTTTCTGGGTCTAATCTATATCTATACCTACTAATAAAAGAAATAGGTATTCTTAGTCCGTCATACTATTTTGTGTTGGGGAACGAAAGAAATTCAAAATTTTCCCACGTGTCACCAAGATCTATCTATGGAGAAACCAGCAACGAGGGGAAGGAGAGTGCATCTACATACCCTTGTAGATCGCTAAGCGGAAGCTGCTCAAGAGAACGGGTTGAAGGAGTCAGATCGTCGTGGATCCAAATCACCGGAGATCCTAGTGCCGAACGGACGGCACCTCCGCTGCTCAACACACGTGACAGCCCGATGACGCCTCCCATGCCTTGATCCAGCAAGGAGAGAGGCAGAGGTTGAGGAAGACTCCATCCAACACAGCAGCACAACGGGTGTGGTGGTGGTGGAGGAGCGTGGCAATCCTGCAGGGCTTCGCCAAGCACCGCGAGAGAGGAGGAGTACTTGGGAGAGGGGGAGGGCTGCGCCAGAACTTGGGGTGTGGCTGCCCTCCCACCCTCCACTATTTATAGGTGGGGAGAGGGGCCGCCCCCCAGATCCCATCTAGGGTTGGGCGGCGGCCAAGGGGGGAGGAGTGCCTCCCAAGTCAAATGGAGGCCCTCCCTTTAGGGTTTCCCTTCCCATGCGCATGGGCCTTGGGGGCTGGTGCCTGCCGGTGTCAAAACCGCGGATCTCGGGTAGGGGGTCCCAATCAAGGCCTAGGCGGATGGTAACAGGAGACAAGGGACACGATGTTTTACCTGTGTTCGGGCCCTCTTGATGGAGGTAAAACCCTACGTCCTGCTTGATTGATATTGATATTGTGGATGTTTACAAGAGTAGATCTACCATGAGATCAAGGAGGCTAAACCCTAGAAGCTAGCCTATGGTATGATTGTATGTGTTGTTGTTCTGTCCTACGGACTAGAGCCATCCGGTTTATATAGACACCGGAGAGGGCTAGGGTTACATAGAGTCGGTTACAATGGTAGGAGATCTACATATCCAGACGCCAAGCTTGCCTTCCACGCCAAGGAAAGTCCTATCCGGACACGGGCGTAAGTCTTCAATCTTGTATCTTCATAGTCTTGGAGTCCGTCGATGATGATAGTCCGCCAATGATAGTTCGGTCGATGATGATAGTCCGCTATCCAGACACCCCCTAATCCAGACTCCTCAAGAGTCTCTCGAACCAGGCTTCAATGACGATAAGTCCGGCGCCAGATATTGCTTGGCATTGCAAGGCAGGTTCCTCCTCCAAATGATAGAAGATTGTGAACACCTGTGGTAGTGTCCGCTCGCAAAAATAAATTCTACATTCCAATCGTAGAGAGAATAATATATACACAAGTTCAATTCACGACGCTTTTTGTGGCATGACGTCACACCACTACCAAGCCATTACTTGAATTGTTTTTTGCTTTACCACCTCAAATAAGATTTAGCTAAGCGGTTTCTCTTGGCACGCCTTTGTCGAAGCAGAGATCGTGGTTTCCCCTTAATCCGGGATTCTCATCAATACGGACGGGTAACCCAACCGCCGCCATTGATGGTGACGCTCGAGATAAGCGAGTTTTACCAGGCCGGTGGGGACGCCAGAGACTTCGCCCGCCCATATAAGGGATAAGGATTCACCTTCTCACCCACGCCTTCTTCCTCCTTTGCTTATCCATCTCCACAAGACTGAGCTCCAAATACCAAGTTCACAAGATCTCATCTCAACCTTCTCCGATCATGTCCGGAGCGGGAGGTAAATGGTTGGCCTCCACCGCTAAGGAGGAGCACATCGCTAAACTGCAAGGGCGCCGATACCTCTCCGCGACATCACAAGACCGCCGCCTGGACGAGGGGCAGCTCATCCCCACCCCCTGTGCCCCATGAGAGGGTCGCTTTCTTCCCCACTTCCTCCATGGATCTGGCTTTCCACTTCACCCCTTTGTCCGGGGCCTGCGTTCTACTACGGCCTGATTTCCATGATCCGGCGCCAACTTCATCCTCAACATCTCGGCAGATATCGCCGCAGTGCGAGGCCTTCCTCTCAGATCCGCCCCACTTCGGCTTGTGGCTCAAGACCTTCAATGTCAAGTCAAGGTAGTGAAGGGCACCTGCCGGAGTGTGGAGGCGCCATGTTGGGCAAGATGCCCAATGTCCTTTGGTTTGAAGGGCCTTCGTGGAATCCGCCAAGGGGTGGCAATCGGGTGGTTCTATATCACCGAGCCGCTGCGGACTTTACATGGGCGGGCGCGGCCCCCGAAGTTCAGATTCTGGTATCCCCACGCAGCTCACCTCCCGGAAAGAGAAGGGTTTGCTGTGGGTAGTTCGGAGGAGCCGACAGACTCCAAGCCCGTGATCCGTGGCCGTGAAGAAGCTCAGCCGTTAACGTGGTCCAAGTCATGCTCGTCCACGGATTCTCCCATGCCAAGAGCGGCATTCAATCTCTGAGTTCGATCCGAACAGCACCAGCGCTGAGCGGCTCTTTGACACGACGCATTTAAGGCGCTTGAGGGTGCTGTTCAAGGGCGCTGAAGTTCTTCGCGATCCGCGATCAAGATCGCGGATTTCGCCGCAGCGCCAAGCCAACGAGGTAAGTGATTCTCCCCTTTACGGGACACTTGCTTTTCATAGTTTGACTCTCTATGCGGGTTTTAGTTTCCCTTTTCCTTTGACAGACTGGATGAGGAAGGCGGAGCAGATTATCCGCCTGCCCTATGGCGTAAAAATCCAAAGAGACGCCGCTCAGCGAGGTTGCCGGGTTCCGGCACCGCATGTGGTGCCGCAGAAGAAGGCCAAGAAGGAGGCCATGGGTGCTCGAAAGAGTTCCCTGCTTTCAGTGTCCGACGACTCGGGCGGACTCCTCCCAAAACGAGGAGGAGAAAGAGGACTCTCCCTGCAGGAGGGAGAGAGGAAGAAGAAGGCTTCCACAACAGGGAGGCCAAGGGTCTAAGAGGGAAGGACTATTCCCCGGACAGCTCCGCCAACATCAACGCTATGGCAGGAAGAATGGCCTTCAAGGGCCAGCCTTCCGGCCGAGATCGTAAGTATCCGGATTCCTGAATGATTTATAATTTCTTTTTCTCGCGCCACATAGTGTCATTCTAATGCCGCATGCTGCCTCGTAGTCCGCCAAGGATGATCTCCCCGCTTCATCGAAGCGGGTCGTTGGCTCCGCCGGATGTAGACTCCATCCCGACCGCCTCCACCCTCGCGACATCGAGGACACCGAGGTGGGATCCCAAGAAGGGACCCATCAGAGGAGGCTCCGAGGCGCCGCAAGGCGCCCTCCCAGACTTTTGGCGCCGACTCCATATCGTAACCCGCAGCGGTTCCGGAGTCCGCCGCGGCCCTTCTTCGAACGGGCGGAAAGACCGTGACGCCGCAGCTTCCGGCCCAACCGGAGGCGCCGGGCAATTTGTTGAGGCGCCGCAGAGCGCCCATCGAGGAAGAACACCGCACTATTATGAGTGCGGTGATTCGAAGGTGCAGCCGCCAAGAGCGGGCCGACCGGCCTCGCAGAGCCTTCTATCGTGCTTTGAGGTAAGAAGTTAAAATATGCAATGCAATACCGCATGGACAGTAGCCCTCGATGCTCGGTTCGTGTTCGGGAAGAAAAGCCGGACCGAGAATCTGAAAAAAGATATACGCAGGGTTGCTAAAAAATATGTCAATATGGGTTGCAGGCTGCGCCGACCTCGCCGCAGACCGGGATCGCTAAGGTCGGTGCTTTGAAGCAGAGCTCGAGCGGTCCGAGCAAGAGCTCGGCCGCGCCAGAAGCAGCTCCAGACAAAGAAGGTGAGTAACACCACTTTGAACTTGTACCTTATGTAAAAGGATTTAGGTTGCAACAAAAATAACAAGGATAACATGGGTACCGCAGGGCCACGAACGAGGTGGCGACTGGAGGAGGCCGTGGTCCGCGTCAACGCAATGCGCCACGGAACGGGCAGAGCAAGAAAAGCAAGAGGCGCTGGGTATGTGGTTCAGAAGAGCTCTGTGCTCTCATGGAAAAGCATGAGAGTTTGGAGGTGACTCAAAGACTCGAGAGTCCGAGCTTGCCTCGGCTCTCGAAAAGTGCCAAACTGCCAAGGCCGATGCCCATAAGTCCCTTCAGGAGATTGAGTTGATGAGGAAGATAGCGCGGTAAGGCATTTTTCATGCAAAGCAAGCATGTGAATGTAAATTACGTGTTACTTACCCGAATTCGGAGCTCTCTGTATGCTTGCAGATCTGCCTCGCAGCGTGTCTCGATGTCAGCCAGATTCTACCGAAGCCGAGGAGGGAGCTCAACGGAGAAGGTCGAGCTCCACAAGGTGGCCGAAAGCAGGCCATGAAGGGCCTCAGAGTCCTGGCTGTGGCCTCGAGAAGCCATGCCCGGAGCTACTTCGTGTTGGGTAACGAGTAATTTCAAAATTTTCCCTACGCATACACAGGACCATGGTGATGGCATAGCAACGAGAGGAGAGTGTCTGGCCCACGCACTCAGAGACCGAAAGCGGAAGCGCTATAACAACGCTGTTGATGTAGTCAGACGCCTTCACGATCCGACCGATCCAAGCACCGAACGACGGCACCTCCGAGTTCTCGCACACGCTCAGCTGGATGACGATCCCCTGACCGATCCAAAGAAAGTGTCGGGATGAGTTCCACAAGACGACGGGCGCAGGACGATGATGATGCTCCATCAAGCGCAGGCTTCGCTTAAGCTCCGCGACGATATGACCGAGGTGGAATATAGTGGAGGGGGGCACCGCACACGGCTAAGGAACGATCCGTAGATCAACTTGTGTGTCCGCAAGTGCCCCCGCCTCAGATATAAAGGAGAGAGGAGGAGGAGGGCCGGCCTCTCTATGGCGCGCCTAGGGGAGTCCTACTCCCACCGAGTAGGATTCCCCTTTCCTAGTCCAACTAGGAACCCTTCCATGTAGTAGGAGTAGGAGAGAAGGAAAGGGAAGAGAGAAGGAGAAGGAAGGAGGGTGCGCCTCCCTAGTCCAATTCGGACTAGTCCAAGGGGAGGTGCGCCACTCTTTTGGCCCTTTCTCTCCTTTCCCTGTATGGCCCAAAGAGGCCCAATACGAATTCCCGTAACTCTCCAGATCTCCCAAAAATACCCGAATCACTCGGAACCTTTCCGAACTCCGAATATAGTCGTCCAATATATCGATCTTTACGCCTCGACCATTTCGAGACTCCTCGCCATGTCCCCGATCTCATCCGACTCAACTCCTTCGGTACATCAAAACTCATAAACTCATAATAAAACTGTCATCGTAACGTTGTTGCGTATGGACTTACGGGTTCGAGAACTATGTAGACATGACCTAGAACTATTCTCGGTCAATAACCAATAGCGGAACCTGATGCCCATATTGGTCTCCTACATATTCTACGAGGATCTTTATCGGTCAAACCGCATAACAACATAATGCTGTTCCCTTTGTCATCGGTATGTTACTTGCCCGAGATTCGATCGCTTCAGTATCCAATACCTAGTTCAATCTTCGCTATCGCAAGTCTCTTTACTCGCTCCAGAATGCATCATTCCGTAACTAACTCATTAGCTACATTGCTTGCAAGGCTTATAGTGATGTGCATTACCGAGAGGGCCCAGAGATACCTCTCCCATAATCGGAGTGACAAATCCTAATCTCAAAATACGCCAACCCAACATCTGCCTTTGGAGACACCTCGTAGTACCTTTATAATCACCCAAATACGCTGTGACGCTTTGGTAGTACCCAAAGTGTTCCTCCGGTAAACGTGAGTTGCATAATCTCATAGTTATAGGAACATGTATAAGTCATGGATAAAAGCAATAGCAACATACTAAACGATCGGGTGCTAAGCTAATGGAATGGGTCATGTCAATCAGATCATTCAACTAATGATGTGACCTTGTTAATCAAATGACAACTCCTTTGTCTATGGTTAGGAAACTTAACCATCTTTGATTAACAAGCTAGTCTAGTAGAGGCATACTAGTGACACTCTCTCGCTTGTCTATGTATTCACACATGTATTATGTTTCCGTTAATACAATTCTAGCATGAATAATAAACATTTATCATGATATAAGGAAATAAATAATAACTTTATTATTGCCTCTAGGGCATATTTCCTTCAGCCTCCCACTTGCACTAGAGTCAATAATCTAGTTCACATCGCCATGTGATTTAACATCAATAGTTCACATCTATATGTGGTTAACACCCATAGTTCACATCGACATGTGACCAACACCCAAAGGGTTTACTAGAGTCAAGAATCTAGTTCACATCGCCATGTGATTAACACCCAAAGAGTACTAAGGTGTGATCATGTTTTGCTTGTGAGATAATTTTAGTCAACGGGTCTCACACATTCGTGAGCCGTAAGTATTTTGCAAATTTCTATGTCTACAATGCTCGCACGGAGCTACTCTAGCTAATTGCTCCCACTTTCAATATGTATCTAGATCGAGACTTAGAGTCATCCAGATCGGTGTCAAAACTTGCATCGACGTAACCCTTTACGCATTTAACCTTTTGTCACTTCCATAATCGAGAAACATATCCTTATTCCACTAAGGATAATTTTGATCATTGTCCAAAGGATCTACCCTAGATCACTATTGTACTGGTACACAAAGCATGGCATACTTTATAGAACCTATGGCCAAGGCATAGGGAATGACTTTCATTCTCATTCTATCTTCCGCCGTGGTCGGGTTTTGAGTCTTACTCAATTTCACACCTTGTAACACAGTGCAAGAACTCTTTCTTTGATCGCTCCATTTTGAACTACTTCAAAATCTTGTCAAGGTATGTACTCATTGAAAAAACTTATCAAGCCGCTTTTGATCTATCTCTATAGATCTTGATGCTCAATATGTAAGCAGCTTCACCGAGGTCCTTCTTTGAAAACTCCTTTCAAATACTCCTTTATGCTTTGCATGTATCAATTCTACATTATCTCCGATCAACAATATGTCATTCACATATACTTATCGTAAATGTCAGAGTGCTCCCACTCACTTTCTTGTAAATATGTGCTTCTTCCAAAAGTCTCAGATAAAACCATATGCTTTGATCACACTATCAAAGCGCTTATTCCAACTCCGAGATGCTTGCACCAAATCCATAGATGGATCGCCGGAGCTTGCACATTTTGTTAGCTCCTTTAGGATTGACAAAACCTTCTCGTTGCATCATATACAACTCTTCTTTAATAAATCCATTAAAGAATGTAGTTTTTACATCCATTTGCCAGATTTCATAGAATGTGGCAATTGCTAACATGATTCGACAGACTTAAGCATCGCCATGCTTGAGAAAATCTCATTGTAGTCAACACCTTGAACTTGTCGAAACCCTTTTGTGACAAGTCGAGCTTTGTAGATAGTAACACTACTATCGCTGTCCGCCTTCCTCTTGAAGATCCATTTATATAATATGGCTTGCCGATCATCGGGCAACTCCATCAAAGTCCACACTTTGTTCTCATACATGGATCCCATCTCGCATTTCATGGTCTCAAACCATTTCATGAATCTGGGCTCATCATCGCTTCCTCATAGTTCGTAGGTTCATCATGGTCTAGTAACATGACTTCCGTAATAGGATTACCGCATTCACTCAAAGTGCGGACTGTACTTTTGGAAGACCCTACGAGGTTTTGTAGTAACTTGATCTGAAGTTTCATGATCATCATCATTAACTTCCTCACTAATTGGTGTAGGAATCATCGAACTGATTTCTCTGTGGATGAACTACTTTCCAATAAGGGAGAAGGTACAATTACCTCATCAAGCTCTACTTTCCTCCCACTCACTTCTTTCGAGAGAAACTTCTTCTCTAGAAAGGATCCATCTTAGCAACGAAAAACTTGCCTTCGGATCTGTGGATAGAAGGTGTACCCAATAGTTACCTTTGGGTATTCTATGAAGACGCATTCGATTTGGGTTCGAGCTTATCAGTGAAAACTTTTTCACATAAGCATCACAACTCCAAACTTTTAAGAAACGACAACTTAGGCTTTACCGTTAAACCATAGTTCATACGGTGTCGCCAACGGATTTAGATGGTGCCCTATTAAACGTGAATGCAGCCTCTAATGCATAACCCCAAAACGATAGTGGTAAATCGGTAAGATACATCATAGATCGCACCATATCCAATAAAGTGTGGTTACGACGCTCGACACACCATTATGCTGTGGTGTTCTGTGGCGTGAGTAGTGAAACTATTTCACATTGTTTTAATCAAGGCCAAACTCAGAACTCAAATATTTTTCCTCCGCGATCATATCGTAGAAACTTTTATTTTCTTGTTACGATGATTCTTCACTTCACTCTGAAATTCTTTTGAACTTTTCAAATGTTTCGCATTTGTGTTTCATCAAGTAGATATACCCATATCTGCTCAAATCATCTTGTGAAGGTCAAGAATAACGATATTTGCCACGAAAGCATCAACACTCATTGGATCGCATACATCGGTATGTATTATTTCCAATAAGTCAAGAGTTTGTTCCATTGTTCCGAGAACGGAGTTTTAGTCATCTTGCCCAAAAGGCACGGTTCGCAAGCATCAAATGATTCATAATCAAGTGATTCCAAAAATCCATCAAGATGGAGTTTCTTCATGCGCTTTTTACACCAATATGACCTAAACGGCAGTGCCACAAATAAGTTGCACTATCATTATTAAATTTGCATCTTTTGGTTTATGAATATGTGTATCACTATGATCAAGATCCAATGAACCATTTTCATTGGGTGTGTAAACATACAAGGTTTTATTCATGTAAATGTAACAACAATTTATTCTCTTACTTAAATGAATAATCAGATTGCAATAAACATGATCAAATCATATTTATGCTCAACACCAAATAACACTTATTTAGGTTCCACACTAATCCCGAAGTATAGGGAGTGTGCGATGATGATCATATCAATCTTGGAACTACTTCCAACACTCATCGTCACTTCCCCTTCAACTAGTTTCTGCTCATTCGCAACTCCTGCTTTCAAGTTACTACTCTTAGCAACCCAACCAAAGATCAAATACCGAGGGGTTGCTACGTAACACTAGTAAAATACACATCAATAATCAGTATATCAAATATACCTTTGTTCACTTTGCCATCCTTCTTATCCGCCAAATACTTGGGGTAGTTCCGCTTCTAGTGACCAGTTCCATTGCAGCAAAAGCACTTAGTCTCGTGCTTAGGTCCAGATTTGGGCTTCTTCACCGAGCAAAGAACTTGCTTGCCGCTCTTCTTGAAGTTCCCTTCTTCCCTTTGCCCTTTTCCTTGAGACTAGTGGTCTTGTCAATCATCAACACTTGATGCTCTTTCTTGATTTCTACCTTCACGATTTCAACATCACGTAAGAGCTCGGGAATCGCTTTCGCCATCCCTTGCATAACTATAGTTCATCACGAAGTTCTAGTAACTTAGTGATGGTGACTAGAGAATTCTGTCAATCACCGCCTTTATCTCGAAGATTAACTCCCACTTGATTCAAGCGATTGAAGTACCTGCATAATCTGAGCACATGCTCACTAGTTGAGCGATTCTCCTCCATCTTTTAGCTTTAGAACTTTGTTGGAGACTTCATATCTCTCAACTCGGTATTTGCCGGAAATATTAACTTCAACTCCCGGAACATCTCATATGGTTCATGACGCTCAAAACGCCTTTGAAGTCCCGATTCTAAGCCGCTACATGGTGCACTAAACTATCAAGTAGTCATCATATTGAGCTAGCCAAACGCTCATAATGTCTCAGATCCGCTCCTGCAATAGGTCTGTCACCTAGCGGTGCATCAAGGACATAATTCTTCCAGGCAGCAATGAGGATAAACCTCGATCACGGATCCAATCCGCATCATTGCTACTAACATCTTTCAATACAATTTTCTCTAGGAACACATATAAAAACATAGGGAAGCAACAACGCGAGCTATTGATCTACAACATAATTTGCAAAATACTACCAGGACTAAGTTCATGATAAATTTAAGTTCAATTAATCATATTACTTAAGAACTCCCACTTAGATGTACATCTCTAGTCATCTAAGTGATCACGTGATCCAAATCAACTAAACCATAACCGATCATCACGTGAGATGGAGTAGTTTTCAATGGTGAACATCACTATGTTGATCATATCTACTATATGATTCACGCCGACCTTTCGGTCTCCGTGTTCCGAGGCCATATCTGCATATGCTAGGCTCGCCAAGTTTAACTCGAGTATTCTCATGTAGTGCAAAACTGGCTTGCACCCGCTGTAGATGGACGAGAGCTTATCACACCCGATCATCACGTGGTGTCCGGGCACGATTTAACTTTGGCAACGGTGCATACTCAGTGGAGAACACGCCTTGATAATTTTTAGTGAGAGATCATCTTAAAATGCTACCGCCAATCAAAGCAAGATAAGATGCATAAAGGATAAACATCACATGCAATCAATATAAGTGATATGATATGGCCATCATCATCTTGTGCTTGTGATCTCCATCTCCTCAAGCACCGCCATGATCACCATCGCCACCGGGCGCGACACCTTTGATCTCCATCGTAGCATCGTTGTCGCCTCGCCAACTATTGCTTCTACGCATCATCGCCATCGCTTAGTGATAAAGTAAAGCAATTACATGGCGCTTGCATTTCATACAATAAAGCGACAACCATATGGTTTCGCCATTGTCGATAACTCGTTACAAAACATGATCATCTCATACAATAAAATATAGCATCATGTCTTGACCATATCACATCACAACATGCCCCGCAAAAACAAGTTAGACGCCCTCTACTTTGTTGTTGCAATTTTTACGTGGCTGCTACGGGCTGAGCAAGAACCGTTCTACCTACGCATCAAAACCACAACGATAGTTCGTCAAGTTGGTGCTGTTTTAACCTTCGCAAGGACCGGGCGAGCCACACTCGGTTCAACTAAAGTGAGAGAGACAGACACCCGCCAGTCACCTTTAAGCAACGAAAGTGCTCGCAGCGGTGAAACCAGTCTCGCCGTGAAGCGCACGCTGTAATGTCGGTCCGGCCGCTTCATCTCACAATACCGCCGAACCAAAGTATGACATGCTGGTAAGCAAGATGACTTATATCGCCCACAACTCACTTGTGTTCTACTCGTGCATATGACATCAAGCATAAAACCTGGCTCGGATGCCACCGCTAGTAACGTAGTAATTTCAAAATTTTCCTACGCATTACACAGACCATGGTGATGGCATAGCAACGAGAGGGGAGAGGTCCGCCCACGCACTGTGAGACCGAAAGCGGAAGCATTATAACAACGCTGTTGATGTAGTCGACGCCTTCACGATCCGACCGATCCAAGCACCGAACGACGGCACCTCCGGAAGTTCTGCACACGCTCAGCTCGATGACGATCCCTGACTCCGATCCAAAGCAAAGTGTCGGGATGAGTTCCACAAGACGACGGCGTGCAGGACGATGATGATGCTCCACCGGCGCAGGGCTTCGCTTAAGCTCCGCGACGATATGACCGAGGTGGAATATAGTGGAGGGGGCACCAGCACACGGCTAAGGAACGATCCGTAGATCAACTTCAGGTGTCCATGGGGTGCCCCTGCCCCCTGAGATATAAAGGAGAGGAGGAGGAGAGCCGCCCTCTCTATGGCGCCGCTTAGGGGAGTCCTACTCCCACCGGGAGTAGGATTCCCTTTCCTAGTCCAACTAGGAACCCTTCCATGTAGTAGGAGTAGGAGAGAAGGAAAGGGAAGAGAGAAGGAGAAGGAAGGAAGGTGCGCCTCCCTAGTCCAATTCGGACTAGTCCAAGGGAGGGTGCGCCACTCTTTGGCCCTTTCTCTCCTTTCCCGTATGGCCCAAAAAGGCCCAATACGAATTCCCGTAACTCTCCCAGATTCCCAAAAATACCGAATCACTGAACCTTTCCGAACTCCGAATATAGTCGTCCAATATATCGATCTTTACGCCTCGACCATTTCGAGATTCCTCGTCATGTCCCCGATCTCATCCGGGACTCTAAACTCCTTCGGTACATCAAAACTCATAAACTCATAATAAAACTGCCATCGTAACGTTGTTGCAAGGGACCCTACGGGTTCGAGAACTATGTAAACATGACCTAGAACTATTCTCGGTCAATAACCAATAGCGGAACCTGGATGCCCATATTGGCTCCTACATATTCTACGAAGATCTTTATCGGTCAAACCGCATAACAACATACGTTGTTCCTTTTGTCGCCGGTATGTTACTTGCCCGAGATTCGATCGCCGGTATCCAATACCTAGTTCAATCTCGTTATCGGCAAGTCTCTTTACTCGCTCCGTAATGCATCATTCCGTAATTAACTCATTAGCTACATTGCTTGCAAGGCTTATAGTGATGTGCATTACCGAGAGGGCCCAGAGATACCTCTCCGACAATCGGAGTGACAAATCCTAATCTCGAATACGCCAACCCAACATCTGCCTTTGGAGACACCTGTAGTACTCCTTTATAATCACCCAGCTTACGTTGCCAGGACGCTTGGTAGTACCCAAAGTGTTCCTCCGGTAAACGTGAGTTGCATAATCTCATAGTTATAGGAACATGTATAAGTCATGGATAAAAGCAATAGCAACATACTAAACGACCGGGTGCTAAGCTAATGGAATGGGTCATGTCAATCGATCATTCAACTAATGATGTGACCTTGTTAATCAAATGACAACTCCTTTGTCTATGGTTAGGAAACTTAACCATCTTTGATTAACAAGCTAGTCTAGTAGAGGCATACTAGTGACACTGCTTGTCTATGTATTCACACATGTATTATGTTTCCGTTAATACAATTCTAGCATGAATAATAAACATTTATCATGATATAAGGAAATAAATAATAACTTTATTATTGCCTCTAGGGCATATTTCCTTCACTTCGCCTCGTATGCGACGGCTGGTGGATGCGTGCCCTCGGGTGGAGGGTTATCAAGCGCCCGCTTGTATTGAAGGTGCTCGTCGGCCCTTGCCCGCATTAAAGGTGCATTGGGGCAAGCTGGATGCGGAGAAGCTAATCATCGACACGCCACCAAATGGGCAAGGAATATCGTGACGCCCGAGATGTACTATAGGACTGTCCTCAAGGGCGCCCGCAAGATTGCGGATGAGTGCCCTGTGGATGTAATTATTGAGTAAATTCGCAATGTGTTATCCTCGCATACTGAAAACTTTGTTCATATGCGCTAAGCAATGCTTGTTAATTTAAAATATTACCTTCTCAGGCGGCCGCTTATTAAATCCTGAGAGATGGCAAGTCGTCGGCTTCAGCCCCCATGCCACGAAAAGTGCTGGGTGTTCGATAAACTTGAGCGCCTAGTTCCCATTTTTGGGTCCATCTAGGGAGGCGCCAACACAACAAACAAGGCAACCGGACTTATAGTGCTTGAATACTCTCACTTAGCCATAGAATTCTATAATTTTAAATTTCATGAAGCCCCTAGTATTCGGAGGACCGAATTAGGGCGCTTATCCACGCCTTCGCCGGACATTATCCGAACTTCGCCAAGCGGGCGAGGTCTTTAAGGACCCGAAAGGACCTCTCGAACAGCGACCAGTCTCTCGCCTTATCATGAAAGTTAGTTTTAGCTTTCTCCACTGAGGCGTTAACCCGGCTCAACCGGGGCGCAATCGCAGTGGTTCTCCCAGTGCTACCTTAGCCGATAGAATGGAACGTAAGGTGCCAAACATGGGAGCCGGGCAAACCCAACTATTGACCCAAGACATGATTCTGAGCCGATTCATATAATGCTATAAGTTCGGGGTGCCGCACTTGTGAAAGTGTTCGACTTTATCACACCATAATGCGGAGAACATAAGCCCTCAGGTATTTGGCCGCATCTAAAATGTAATGGGTGCAACATGTCGAAATGAACATATATATATATAAGGTAATGCAATTATAGGCAAAAAGTGCTGCATTTTATTCGAGAAGATATGCTATGAGTGCGGAATGATACAAATAGTGCGGAAAGCAAGGGATTGGACGAATTAAAGGCGCTCTCTCCGTGGATAGGCCATGGAGTGTTGTATTTAACAAATTTAATGCTCGTGATGGAGACCACCGAGTGTTCGCCGCGGCCTTTGTCCTTCCCTGGTTGTTGCATCATGAGTTCGCAGGTTCGGCCACGGACAGTAGTTCTCAGAGTAAAAAGAGAGAAATAAAAGAAAAAGAGCGACACACTTGGGAGCCCCCTGGTGTGGTCGAACCGCACTCTGGGTCTGTTGTGGTTGTGCCTTTCCCCTATGCCTATGGTATCTCCGTATGAATTATGTACGCGAGAGTTTGTCTTATAATTTTGCGAGGGCTGGGGTTGAGGCCGCATTGCTACGCTGCGTTTCTAACGCGCTGTGGTCTTGGTTGATGTTGCTCCGGCACGTTAGCCGTGTCCGGTCGCTTAATGACCGGATTCGAAAATTGCCTTAAAAGGCTACTCAGACTTCCGCCATGAGAGTCAGCTGTATGTTCCTCCATTCGAGGGAGCGCCCGTGTTTCCATTGACCGTGATGACTCCACGAGGGCCTCGCATCTTGAGCTTAAGGTATGCATAATGCGGCACCGTTGAATTTTATGTAACGCGGTTCGTCTCGAGCAGAGCGTGATAGCCGCAGCAGAACGGGACTATGTCAAGATTAACTCCTCGCCGGAAATTATCCGGGATCCAAGACCACTTCCAAAGGTAATCGAGCCTGCATAATTGGCCTCGACACCCGGTATGACGCCTTTGAAGGTTGTCTTTGTAGATTTAATCCTTGAAGGGTCTATGCCCATCTTGCGACCGTATCCCGATAAAGCAGTTCAGGCTACTACCGCCATTCATCAGGACTCTCGTGAGGTGAAATCCATCGACGATTGGGTCTAAAACCATCGCGCGAATCCGCCATGGCGGATATCGGGTCGGGTGGTCTCTTCGATCGAAAGTGATCGGGCAAGAGGACCATGGGTTGAATTTTGGGGCGACCGCTCCATCGCCAGATATCGCCCTTTAGTGCACGCTCCGCCCTCTTGGGAATATGCGCTATGATATCATGTTTACCGTCCAACTTGAGGGGGAATCCTTTGTCCTCTCGTTGTTCGGGCGGCCGGGTCTCTTCCTTGTCATCATTGTAGCCCCTTGTCACCATTTTCGCAATTAATTTGCTCGCCGCTTGAATACCCAACAATCTCTTCGTTAGTGTGGTTAGCTGGCTTTTCGGGGTTCCATGTATTTGACAGAGCGGTCGAGTATTCGGTCCAAATTGGACGGGCCCGGCGGTTCTTTGAATGGCTTCTTCCGCTGACCGGGCTTGGAGCCTCGAATCCGCGTTGATCGCCAGATCCTCATTGCCGCCGCCATGCACGCGGCGCTTGTTAATCCGGGCGGGTCATGAGTGATGTGAGGGCTGCCATGGATTTCGGCTTCTCCCGCCCTAGGTGCCGGGCCAGCCACTCGTCATGATGTTATGTTTGAAGGCAGCGAGTGCCTCGCATCCGGACAATCGACGATTTGATTTTTGTTTGTTAAGAACCGTGTCCGTAATTGCCTGGCCGATTCGCCTGGCTGCTGGATTATGTGGCTTAGGTCATCTGCGTCCGGTCGCATATACGCGTCTCGAAGTTGTCGAGGAATGCGGCTTCCGTGTCTTCCCAAAGATCCAATTGACTCAAGGTGCAGTTAAGCCAATGCCGAGCTGGTCCTTTAAGCTTGAGCGAGATATTTGATGGCGTGAAGATTGCCGCCATGCCATATGTATATGGAGGAGATAATCCTCAATCCAAACCGCTGGGTCTGTTGTGCCATCGAGATTCGATATTAACGGGTTTAAACCCTTCGTGATTTGATGATCCATTACTTCGCCGGAAGCATAGCGGGTGTGCGGCGCCTCGTATTGAGCGATATCGCGACGTAGCTCGAGAGAGCGTTGTGTTGTGTTCGGCCCGCCGAGTAGTTGTATCCGCGCGACGGTATTCGCTGTGGGTCTTGGGGCGCCCACGTGATCCATAGATAGATCTGGATTGTCTTGCCTTGTCCTCCAATATATCTCGAAGTCCGGCGTTCCCCGTGGCTTCATGCTTTTGAGCGATGCCGGGTACGGTTTTGGTGGAGGGCTTGCACGCCTCTCTGTCATGCCACGAGGTGGTCGGTCCGCCTTATTGTGCGCCGGTGATGCAGGTTTGTACGCTTCCTCCTCTAATCGGGGAGCAACTTGCGTTTGGGTAACTTTTGGAGGGGCGTCGAGTTCATACTCTTCGCCGCGAGGACCTCGGTCCATCCGTCGGCCAAGAGGGTCTTGATCAGCTTGAAGTCGCTGCTTTTTCTTTAGGCTGTTTGCCGTGGCCATTAGCTTGCGTCCGAAATGCTCTTGTTCGACGGGATCCTCAAGCACGACGAATTCATCGTCGTCGAGGCTTGCCTCGTCTCCGGAGGGAGGTAAGTAATTGTCATCCTCGACCTCTTCGTCTGCCGCCCTCTCGTGAGGGCTTGCTTCTGCCTCCTCCGCGCTGGATCGTGGCCGAGGGAGTTGTCTTCGCACTTTCGGGGTGTTATTATCTCCTGTGTCGGAATCTCCATTCTTGCCGTGGGCGGATTTAGAGCGGCGCCACGACGCCGGGCGCTTGGGCTGTTTCTTTAAGGAATCTGCCTGCTGTTTCTTCGCCGTCCCCATCTTTTGGGGTGTCCACCATGTATATGTCGATGACGAGGTGGTCTTCCAAAGGTCCTCGTAGGCACTGGTTCTTGGTAGTCTCCGCATCGCCGCCCATACCGTCGATGTCTTCGGAGTCGAGTCGAGTACGCCGGGTTAAATCGCCGACGGTGGCTATGAAGTGGGTGGTGGGTGGGCTCAATTTCTTCTTCGTCTGCTGTCCCAACCATCCCGCCGTAGTTCGCCAGGCTCTCCTGGATAGCGAGAGATGCTTCAAAGGAATTTATGATATCGCCGAAGGGCGAGTGCTGAAAGATGTCCGCGGCGGTGAATTCCATGATCGGCGCCCAATCGGATTCGACTGGCAGGGGCGCAGGAGGTTCGGAGTCCGGCAGAGAGTCCGGCGCCTCGGAGTCATGGGCCTTATGCGGGACAAGGTAAGTGTTCGGCTCCATCGCCGTAGAAGTTGCGGCTCCCGAGGCGGTGTCCAGCCATCCGTCCTCGATCCGAGCGATCGGCTCCGCACTATGGGTCGGAGCGGATTCGCAGCGGCCTCCAAGGTGCTGTCCGGCCACAGAGTTAGGTCATGCCCATCGTGACAGCGCACGCGATCGGGTTGTGGCTCAGTCCATCGAAGATCAAGTCCCGCGGATATCGGCCGTGAAGTTTAGGCTTTTCCAAACCTGACTCGACGGCCCGGGCGTAGCTTTCGATCTGCTCCAGATGGCCAAGTGAGTTGGCCCGCAGCGCGGCCGCCGAATACGAAGATCTGTCTGGGAGAAAAGTCTCACCTGTGATTGCGCCGTTGTCGATTGAAGAGGACATCACGCCTATCGGTGACGCATACGAGGAACTCTCAATGAAAGCACCAATGTCGGTGTCAAAACCGCGGATCTCGGTAGGGGGTCCCGAACTGTGCGCCTAGGCGGATGGTAACATGAGACAAGGGACACGATGTTTTACCTGTGTTCGGGCCCTCTTGATGGAGGTAAAACCCTACGTCCTGCTTGATTGATATTGATATTGTGGATGTTTACAAGAGTAGATCTACCACGAGATCAAGGAGGATAAACCCTAGAAGCTAGCCTATGGTATGATTGTAAGGGTTGTTGTTCTGTCCTACGGACTAGAGCCATCCGGTTTATATAGACACCGGAGAGGGCTAGGGTTACATAGAGTCGGTTACAATGGTAGGAGATCTACATATCCAGACGCCAAGCTTGCCTTCCACGCCAAGGAAAGTCCCATCCGCACACGGGCTAAGTCTTCAATCTTGTATCTTCATAGTCTTGGAGTCCGGCGATGATGATAGTCCGCCAATGATAGTTCGCTGATTATGATAGTCCGGCTATCCGGACACCCCTAATCCAGACTCCCTCGCCCTGGCCCATTAAGGCTAGGGCGCCTCACAGCCCATGCTACTGTATTGGACATGGTGGAACAATTTCCGACCTCCGAATCCTCCGAACCTTCCGGAAGCTTTCGGTACAATACCTAAAACCCGAACTTTTCCTTTAACCCGAACAACAACTTTCCATATATAAATCTTTACCTTCGACCATTCCGAACTCCTCGTGACGTCCGGGATCTCATCCGGACTCAACAACATTCGAAACCACATACAAACTTCCTTTATAACCATAGCGCCATCGAACCTTATGTGTAGACCCTACGGGTTCGGGAACTATGCGCATATGACCGAGACGCTTCTCCGGTCAATAACCAACAGCGGATCTCGATACCCATGTTGGCTCCCACATGTTCCACGATGATCTCATCGGATGAACCATGATGTCAAGGACTCAATCAATCCCGTGATACAATTCCCTTTGTCTAGCGGTATTATACTTGCCCGAGATTCGATCGTCGGTATACCGATACCTTGTTCAATCTCAAGCTACGGCAAGTCTCTTTACTCGCTCCGTAACACACCATCCCGCCGATCAACTCTTTGATCACATTGTGCACATTATGATGATGTCCTACCGAGTGGGCCCAGAGATACCTCTCCGTCACACGGAGTGACAAATCCCGCCTCGATCGTACAACCCAACAGACACTTTCGAGATACCAGAGTGCACCTTTATAGCCACCAAGTTACGCTGTGACGCTTTGGTACACCCAAAGCATTCCTACGGTATCCGGAGTTGCACAATCTCATGGTCTAAGGAAATGATACTTGACATTAGAAAAGCTTTAGCATACGAACTATGATCTTTGTGCTAGGCTTAGGATTGTCTTGTCCATCACATCATTCTCCTAATGATGTGATCCCGTTATCAACGACATCCAATGTCCATGGTCAGGAAACCGTAACCATCTATTGATCAACGAGCTAGTCAACTAGATGCTTACTAGGGACATGGTGTTGTCTATGTATCCACACATGTATCCGAAGTTTCCTATCAATACAATTATAGCATGGATAATAAACGATTATCATGAACAAGGAAATATAATAATAACTAATTTATTATTGCCTCTAGGGCATATTTCCAACAGTCTCCCACTTGCACTAGAGTCAATAATCTAGTTCACATCGCCATGTGATTAACACTCACACGTCACATCGCCATGTGACCAACATCCAAAGAGTTTACTAGTGTCATTAAACTAGTTCACATCATCATGTGATTAAGACTCAATGAGTTCGAGTTTGATCATGTTTTGCTTGTGAGAGAAGTTTTAGTCAACGGGTCTGCAACATTCAGATCCGTATGTACTTCGCAAATCTCTAGGTCATATTGTAAATGCTGCTTTCATGCTCCACTTGGAGCTATTCCAAATGGTTGCTCCACTATACGTATCCGGTTTGCTACTCAGAGTCATTCGGATAGGTGTTAAAGCTTGCATCGACGTAACCCTTTACGCCGAACTCTTTATCACCTCCATAATCGAGAAACATATCCTTATTCCTCTAAGGATAATTTTGACCGCTATCTGATCCACTCCTTGATCACCTTTGTACCCTCTTGCCGATATGTAGCAAGGCACACATCAAAAGTGTACACAAAGATAGCATATTGTAGAGCCTATGTCTAAGGCATAGGGGACGACCTTCGTCCTTTCTCTCTTTTTTGCCGTGGTCGAGCTTTAACTCTTAACTTCATACCTTACAACTCAAGCAAGAACTCCTTCTTTGACTGATCCATCTTGAACACCTTCAAGATTATGTCAAGGTATGTGCTCATTTGAAAGTACCATTAAGCCGTTTTTATCTATCCTTATAGATCTTGATGCTCAATGTTCAAGTAGCTTAATCCAGGTTTTCTATTGAAAACACCTTTCAAATAACCATGTATGCTTTCCAGAATTCTACATCGCTTCTCGATCAACAATATGTCAACAACATATACTCATCAGAAATTATATAGTGCTCCCACTCACTTCTTTGGAAATACAAGTTTCTCATAAACATTGTATAAACCCAAAATCTTTGATCATCTCATCAAAGCGCACATTCCAACTCCGAGATGCTTACTCCAAATTCATAGAAGGATTGTCGGAGTTCTCGCATATTTTTAGCATCCTTAGGATCGACAAAACCTTTCGATTGTATCACATACAACCTTTCCTTATGAAGACCGGTAAGGAAACTCGCTTTGACATCCATCTCGCCAGATTTCATAAATGCAGCTAATGCTAACATGATTCCGATTTAACTTAAGCATCGCTACGGATGAGAAAATCTCATCGTAGTCAACTCCTTGAACTTGTGAAAAACTCTTCGCCACAAGTCGAGCTTCATAGACGGTGACACCACCGCCCACGCCCGCCTTCTTCTTAAAGATCCATTTATCTCAATGGCTTGCCGATCATCTGCAAGTCCACCAAAGTCCATGCTTTGTTCTAATACATGGATGCTATCTCGGATTTCATGGTTTCTAACCATTTGTCGGAATTTGGGCCCACCATTGCTTCTCCATAGCTCGTAGGTTCATTGTTGTCTAGCAACATGACCTTCAAGACAGGATTACTGCATTCACTCAAGCAAGACGCATCCTTGTCTCCCCACGAGGTACGGTAGTGACTTGATCCCAAGTTTCATGATCACTATCATAAGCTTCTACTTCAATTGGTGTAGGTGCCACAGAACAACTTCCGTGCCCCTGCTACACACTAGTTGTAGTGACGGTTCAATAACCATATCAAGTCTCCACCATCCTCCCACTCAACTTTTCGAGACAAACTTTTCCTCGAGAAAGGACCCGATTCAAGAAACAATCCCTATTGCTTTCGGATCTGAATTAGGAGGTATATCCAACTGTTTTGGGCGCCCTATGAAGATGCATTTTATCCGCTTTGGGTTCGAGCTTATCAACCTGAAACTTTTTTTCACATAAGCGTCGCAGCCCCAAACTTTTAAGGAACGACAACTTAGGTTTCTCCAAACCATAGTTCAAATGGTGTCGTCTCAACGGAATTACGTGGTGCCCTATTAAAGTGAGTGTGGTTGTCTCTAATGCCTAACCCATGAACGATAGTGGTAATTCGATAAGAGACATCATGGTACGCACCATATCTAATAGGGTGCAACTACGATGTTCGGACACACCATCAAACTATGGTGTTCCAGGCGGTATTAATTGTGAAACAATTTCCACAATGTCTTAATTGTGTGCCAAACTCGTAACTCAGATACTCATCTCTATGATCATATCATAAGACATTTTATCCTCTTGTCACAATGATCTTCAACTTCACTCTGAAATTACTTGAACCATTCAATAATTCAGACTTGTGTTTCATCAAGTAAATATACTCAACATCTACTCGAATCATCTCGTGAACTAAGAACATAACGATATTCATCAGATGCCTCAAGACTTCATTGGACTGCACACATCAAAATGTGTTACTTCCAACAAGTTGCTATCTTGTTTTATCTTACCGAAAACGAGGCTTTTCACTATCTTGCCCATGTGGTATGATTTGCATATCTCAAGTGATTCAAAATCAAGTGAGTCCAAACGATCCATCTGCATGGAGTTTCTTCATGCGTATACACCAATAGACATGGTTCGCATGTCTCAAACTTTTCAAAAACGAAAGTGAGTCCAAAGATCCATCAATATGGAGCTTCTTCATGCTTTTATACCAATATGACTTACATGGCAATGCCACAAGTAAGTGGTACTACCATTACTATCTTATATCTTTTGACATGAAAATGTGTATCACTACGATCGAGATTTCAATAAACCATTCATTTTAGGTGGAAGACCATTGTAGGTATTATTCAAATAAACAGAGTAACCATTATTCTCCTTAAATGAATAACTGCATCATGATAGACATAATCCAATCATGTCTATGCTCAACGCAAACACCAGATAACAATTATTTAGGTTTAACACCAATCTCTATGGTAGAGGGAGCATGCGATGCTTGATCACATCAAGCTTGGAAACACTTCCAACACATATCGTCAGCTCACCTTTAGCTAGTCTCCGTTTATTCTGTAGCCTTTATTTCGAGTTACTAACGCTTAGCAACCGAACCGGTATCTAATACCCTGGTGCTACTAGGAGTACTAGTAAGGTACACACTAACATAATGCATATCCAATATACTTCTATCGACCTTGCCAGCCTTCTCATCTACCAAGTATCTAGGGTGGTTCCGCTTCTGTGTCCGCTCCTCTCATTACGTAAGCACTTAGTCTCGGTTTGGGTTCAACCTTGGGTTTCTTCACTAGAGCAAAGAATCGTTATGCCGCTTCATGAAATATCCCTTGTTGCCCTTGCCCTTCTTGAAACTAGTGGTTTTACCAACCATCAACAATTGATGCTTCTACTTGACTTCTACTTTCGCTGTGTCAAACATCGCTAACACTTCAAGGATCATCATATCTATCCCCGATATGTTATAGTTCATCACGAAGCTCTAGTAGCTTGGTGGCAATGTCTTTGGAGAAACATCACTATCTCATCTCGGAAGATTAACTCCCACTTGATTCAAGTGATTATTGTACCTGCATAATCTGAGTACAAGCTTAACGATTGAGATCTTCTCCCTTAGTTTGTAGGCTAGAAAACTCGTCAGAGGTCTCATACCTCTTGCGTGGGCACAAGCCTGAAATCCCAATTTCAGCCCTCAGAACATCTCATATGTTCCGCGACGTTTCAAAAACGTCTTTGGTGCCTCAATTCTAAGCCGTATAACATTACCGAACTATCACGTAGTCATCAAAACGTGTGTGTCAGATGTTCACAACATCCATAGACCACGTTCGAGGTCCAGCACACCGAGCGGTGCATTAAGGACATAAGCTTTCTACTGACCGCATAATTGCTACTGTCAACTTTCAACTATATTTTCTCTAGGAACATATCTAAACAAGAGAACTAAAGCGCGAGCTATGACATAATTTGCAATGGGCTTTTGACTATGTTCAGATAATTAAATTCATCTTATGAACTCCCACTTAGATAGACATCCCTCTAGTTATCTAAGTGATTACATAATCCGAGTCAACTAGGCCGTGTCTGATCATCACGTGAGACGGACTAGTCATCATCGGTGAACATCTTCATGTTGATCGTATCTACCATACGACTCATGCTCGACCTTTCGGTCTCTTGTGTTCCGAGGCCATGTCCGTACATGCTAGGCTCACAAGTCAACCTAAGTGTTTCGTGTGTAAATCTGGCTTACACCCGTTGTATGTGAACGTAAGAATCTATCACACCCGATCATCACGTGGTGCTTCAAACGAATTTAACTTTCGCAACGGTGCACAATTAGGGGGAACACTTTCTTGAAATTTTAATGAGGGATCATCTTATTTACTACCGTCGTTCTAAGCAAATAAGATGTATAATCATGATAAATATCACATGCAATCAAATAGTGACATGATATGGCCAATATCATATTGCTCCTTTTGATCTTCATCTTCGGGGCTCCATGATCATCATCGTCACCGGCATGACACCATGATCTCCATCATCATGATCTCCATCATCGTGTCTCCATGAAGTTGTCTCGCCAACTTATTACTTCTACTACTATGGCTACCGTTAGCAATAAAGTAAAGTAATTACATGGCGTTGTTCAATGACACGCAGTGTCATACAATAAATAAAGACAACTCCTATGGCTCCTGCCGGTTGTCATACTCATCGACATGCAAGTCGTGATTCTTATTAAAAGAACATGATCAATCTCATACATCACATATCATTCATCACATTCTTCTTGGCCATATCACATCACATAGCATACCTGCAAAAACAAGTTAGACGTCCTCTAATTGTTGTTTGCATGTTTTATGTGGCTGCTATGGGTTTCTAGCAAGAACGTTTCTTACCTACGCAAAACCACAACGTGATATGCCAATTGCTATTTACCCTTCATAAGGACCTTTTCATCGAATCTGTTCCGACTAAAGTGGGAGAGATCGGCACCCGCTTAGCCACCTTATGCACCAAGTGCATGTCACCGGTGGAACTCGCCTCACGTAAGTGTACGTGTAAGGTCGGTCCGGCTGCTTCATCCCACAATACCGTCGAAACAAGATTGGACTAGTAACGTAAGCATATTGAATAAAATCAACGCCCACAACTACTTTGTGTTCTACTCGTGCAAAGAATCTACGCAATAGACCTAGCTCATGATGCCATCGCTAGAAACGAGCAGAAATTCAAAATTTTCCACGCCTCACCAAGATCTATCTATGGAGAAACCAGCAACGAGGGAAGGAGAGTGCATCTACATACCCTTGTAGATCGCTAAGCGGAAGCTGCTCAAGAGAACGGGGTTGAAGGAGTCGTACTCGTCGTGATCCAAATCACCGGAGATCCTAGTGCCGAACGGACGGCACCTCAGCGTTCAACACACGTACAACCCGGTGACGTCTCCCATGCCTTGATCCAGCAAGGAGAGAGGGAGAGGTTGAGGAAGACTCCATCCAACAGCAGCAGAACGGCGTGGCGGTGGTGGAGGAGCGTGGCAATCCTGCAGGGCTTCGCCAAGCACCGCGAGAGAGGAGGAGTACTTGGGAGAGGGGGAGGGCTGCGCCAGAACTTGGGGTACGGCTGCCCTCCCACCCCTCCACTATTTATAGGTGGGGAGAGAAGGGGGACGGGCCCCCTAGATCCCATCTAGGGTTGGGGCGGCCAAGGGGGAGGAGTGCCTCCCAAGTCAAGTGGAGGCCCTCCCTTTAGGGTTTCCCCTTCCCATGCGCATGGGCCTTGGGGGCTGGTGCCCTGGCCCATTAAGGCTAGGGCGCCTCACGGCCCATGCTACTGTATTGGACGTGGTGGAACAATTTCCGACCTCCGACCCCTCCGAATCCTCCGGAACCTTCCGAAGCTTCCTCTACAATACCGAAAAACCCGAACTTTTCCTTTAACCCAACAACAACTTTCCATATATAAATCTTTACCTCCGGACCATTCCGAACTCCTCGTGACGTCCGGGATCTCATCCGGACTCAACAACATTCGATAACCACATACAAACTTCCTTTATAACCCTAGCGCCATCGAACCTTATGTGTAGACCCTACGGGTTCGGGAACCATGCGTACATGACCGAGACGCTTCTCCGGTCAATAATCAACAGCGGATCTGGATACCCATGTTGGCTCCCACATGTTCCACGATGATCTCATCGGATGAACCACGATGTCAAGGACTCAATCAATCCCGTATACAATTCCCTTTGTCTAGCGGTATTATACTTGCCCGAGATTCGATCGCGGTATATCGATACATTGTTCAATCTTTACGGCAAGTCTCTTTACTCGTTCCAGAACACACCATCCCGCGATCAACTCTTTGATCACATTGTGCACATTATGATGATGTCCACCGAAAGTGGGCCCAGAGATACTTCTCCGTCACATCGGAGTGACAAATCCAGCCTCGACCGTGCCAACCCAATGTATAACTTTCGGAGATACCGTAGTGCACCTTTATAGCCACCCGATTCGCCAGGACGCTTTGGTACACCCAAAGCATTCCTACGGTATCCTGGAGTTGCACAATCTCATGGTCTAAGGAAATGATAATTGATTAGAAAAGCTTTAGCATACCTAACCACGATCTTTGTGCTAGGCTTAGGATTGTCTTGTCCATCACATCATTCTCCTAATGATGTGATCCCTTTATCAATCGACATCCAATGTCCATGTCAGAAACCGTAACCATCTATTGATCAACGAGCTAGTCAACTAGAGGCTTACTAGGGACATGGTGTTGTCTATGTATCCACACATGTATCCGAAGTTTCCTATCAATACAATTATAGCATGGATAATAAACGATTATAATGAACAAGGAAATATAATAATAACTAATTTATTATTGCCTCTAGGGCATATTTCCAACATTTTGCAGAAAACTCCCTCATGTTTTTGTTAATCAACCGCAGTCCACTTTTAAATCAGTTTTTTTTGTTTTTAGAGAAAACCTCATGATATGTCTGAATATCAACCCGCAGGCCAGGTCTAGGCCAAATTTTCTCGTTTGCAGGAAACCCCATGGTATTTGGGTTAATCAACCCATGAGACATATCAAATGCTTTTAAAAATATCCATATACATATCTTTTAAATTCCAACTCTAAATTTAACATGTTATATATGAAATTTAATTAGAAGAATATGTATAATCTGAATACGATGTTATTTTACCCGTTAACCATTTTAAAAATGCTATTGAGGGTGCAACCTTAATCAATAGGGCATGATCCATCTTTTCTTGTGACTATTATGATCCATCTTTTTTCATACCGTGCCGATCCGAATTGAAAATGAATACCCAACAAAACCGGTATGGGAGACGAAAAACACTAAATGAGGCATGCACGCCTGATCAAAATCTCAAAAAGGGCATGTTTATCATGCCGAGGGAGACATCTTAGAATTGACAACATTCAAACGTATTGTGATTGTTTGAACATTGAGGATATCATCAACGAGAGTGGAACGAGGATAAGTGGCAATACAGATGGGATACCATTTGTTGAAATAAAGGACGTGAACCTATTAGAGTCCGGAGTCATGGTTATTGGGTTAGGGGATTGTTGTATTTTTTTTCCACCCGTTGCAACGCACGGGCCCTTTTGCTAGTTCTTCTAATAGAAACAAAGGGAGGGGAAGGGGTATCTATTGGAGCAGACTTTTTTTTTGGTTCAACTCCCGCAACACGAAGAAAGGGCGCCGAAAAGTGGAGCTGTTGGAGATGATCCCCCAACACTTGATAAAGATTGAGAATGAGCGTCACAAACATCATAACTCACACCACCAGAAATACGACAAGCTAATTAGGGACTACTCTCTTAAAGCTATAATTCCCCACATTCCGCCAGTACCTACAATGATCATGGATATTTTTTTCCGCCATGGATGGTGGCAGAAGGACTTGTTCTTTAATATGCCTCGTTTCCGCTCGAGTGAGATGCAACATGGCGAGTAGAGGAAAACCGAGTTTTCATGCAGAACCTGGACTTAGCAGGGACAACTGTATAGGTTCCAGAAGGGAACCTCGTTTTCCGCACCTGGACCTGAATGGAAAGGTCGATCCAAGAGTGGATGAGGATCCAGACTTCATGTGCATAGATACAAACATATTGGCAAGTGCGCGATGGTCTTTGGCTCATGAAAAAAGACATGGCGGGCGAGATGTCTGGTGGGAAGGCCTTTGTTCACTAAGACTAGCCATAATGGGTAGCCTATGTTACTAGTCTGTGTTACTACCACCATAGTGGGTAGTAATATATGTATCGTAACATGCAACACTTTATTTATTAGGCTATAGACACATCTTGTCTTGATATGTGTGATGCTACTCATACTACTAGTAACTAGATATGTTACCAGGGACGGCGTTAGGGGTATTCTTGGGTCTTCACGTGAATACACATGATCTTTACAAAACAGTGTTGATTTTGGCAAAACAGTGACAATTTTTAAAAAACAATAATGATTTTGACAAAATGAATACACATGAATACATAGTTGCAAATTTCTGGAGCCGCCACTGTATGTTATCACTTTCCTCTCTTCCTTCATTTATTGCTTACCACATCATCTATTTTATCTAGATATGTGCGATGTTACTACTTATGTTACTCCTACTGTGGGTAGACTAAACGATCCGACTTCCAAGTGTGATTACAAAGGACAAGCCATGCGAAGTACTTGAATTTCATTGGCACCCAATGCTTCCAAAATCAGCCGCTCCAACCACATTGGATGCACACAGTGGCGCGGAGCTACAATACTGAACATGGGCGGGCCAGTACAAAGGAAAGCCCACTTTTTTTTTTTCTTCTCACGACCCATTCTAGTCCTAACCCCTGACTTGTTTTAGCTAAGATCTGGGCGGGCCATGGTTCATTTGGCCTGGTTGTAGCTCCGCTGGTGGATGCGCACAACAAAAGTTGTATCCTAAGCACAGTTGGTGGAATGGATACATGATGCCGTCCACTTCCATAACCAAGTATTTGGCCCTCAAAGGAGAGGTTGACACAATAGACTAGGCCATAGATCAATGAACCGTAGGATCACAACAACTGAAAGGGCGCCCATGCATGCAAGTCGCCAATCTAGGAGGAGGCCATCACTCGGTTTGACAAGATTCATCGACTACGACTCAAGTTGGGAGAAGCAAGCTCCGTTAGTCCAATGATCCTGCCAGTATAGGATGGAGGTGGCACTGTTAACATGAACCGTGGATGAAGCCACTTGGAACGAAGGGCATCATTTGAGCGCTTTGAGATAATGGATGCCAAGGCCACCATGGAATTTTTGGCTTGCAAACGTTCACCCAAGCCACCCAGCATTGGCCACCACGAGCACGATCACATCCCACCCAGCAGAATCCATGCTGGATCTTGTTACCATCGCGAAGGGGCCATGGCGGAAAATCGATGCCGAGCATGGGGTATAACTGTGTAAGCCCATAACCGTGAGCCTCGAATTAAGCAGTATGATTTGTCCACCGGTGGTATTTAGTTTTTTTCCTGTTCTAGATTTTCGTTTTTGGTTTAATTTTGGTTTTCTGTTTTGGTGTTTTTCTTTATTTTCAGGTTCTTCTTTCATTTTATTAAAATTTTCCTTTTTCTCCTATCCGGGTTTGGTTTTTCTGCTAGTTTTTCTTTTGGTTACTCCTTTTGCACCTTTTCCTTTTTAATATAGTTTTTGTTCTGTAATTTTTCAATATACCATGAACATTTTCCAAATACACAATCAAGATTTTCTTAATATACTATGAATACGCTTATATACAATGAGCTTTTTAATGTATGGTGAACTAATTTAATATAATGAGAATATTTCTTAGCGCACACTAACTTTTTTAAACACGTAACACATTTGAAATACATTTTATTTTTGAAAATATGATTTTAATTGTCTAGCTACTTCAAAATTCCCCAGACGGCTTTTTTGAAAACAAACGATCACAAAACCGAATAGAAAAACAAAAGGAAACTACTCTTAACTTTAGTTTTTTTAGGGATCTCTTTTGTTTTAGTTTTTTTTAGAAAACTCTTTTATTTTAGTTGAACAAAAAGAAACTACTCAAGTGAGTTTGCTAGAGTGGGCTGGCCCATTTTGTGACGTTTCAGGCGTGGCCTTTTTTTATTTTGACGCCAACTTCCGTCAAATAGGCGGCCTCGTCGAACAGGTGGTCTTGTTTCTTGCCCTTCTCATCACTAGAATTGCAAAATGTAATCATATACAGTAAGATGGAACAGTCCGACCAATCTTCTTCTTTTCAAAGAGAGGGAACACAAATCAATCTTCAATCAAGGAGAACACTCCACAAATCAGCGACCCAATCAAAGGATTACAACAACAAAACGATCAGAAAGGAAGGAACTCAGCGGAAAATGAGCGTTGCGCCGCCGAGGGTTGGACTGCCTGCGGCAGCCTTCAGAGCCCGGCGGCGAGCGCCCTTGCCGTGGCAGTTCATGCGCTGGGAGGAGGGACCTGTAGATGGCGTTCAGGAAGCATGACGACCCTTTTATTATCGTGCCTTTTTTTTCTATCTTGTGCGGATCTGCGGTCGCGGGATGGCAGAGTTTCGTCTGCCTCTTAAAATTGCTAAACGTACTTTGGTGAGGATTAGTTGCTATTTTAATGGTTAGATCTAAAGCGGTAGCCTAATCGTGAGGTCATAATTACAGCGTGTTATTATTTTTTTTTTTTTTTGCGGGGATATTACAGCTTGTTATTGTGTGTACACAAGACGGAGTGTGTTTAGAAAAGATAATGTTTGCTTGTTTAATAGTAGTAGAGAGAAATAGGGTTAGGGAGGCGGCTGTTTCTTGGATCTCCATGGGCAACGCAGGCGCGGCGGTGCCGGAGGAGGAGACTGTCGTCTTCCCCGATTGGGTGATGATGGATCGCATGAGCCGCAGCCACTGGCACAACGGCCTAGACGCTGCTCGTGAGGCTGTCAACGGGAACAAGACCGCCGTTCAAGTAGACATGGACAGCGGCCACTCCTTCTACGTGTCCTTCACCCTCGCGGCTCCTCCACAAGGGGGTGCCTCTTACCTCGATCTCCACTGGCCGCTGGAAGACTCAGACGAATCCGTGTCCACCTACGGGAAGCCCGCCTATCCCCTACGTCCGGGCAATCGACAAGGACCTCGTCCTCTTCCACGTCTCCGTCCCGAGCCGGACACGCCACCGCATTGTCCCGCCAGACCTGTTCGTCTACACGGCCGCCGGTCCTTCCCCGTCCGTGCAGCAGCTCCCTCTGTACACCAAGGACAGGAGGCGGCGGTTCCTGATGAGTAACTTCACCACAGGCATCCTGCGGCGCCATGACGACCACTACATCGTTGCGGACCTCATCCTCTACAGGGAAAAAGAGGACACCGGCAGTTATTCCATGCGTGCCGAGCTCTGCGCCTTCAACTCCAAGTCACGAAAGTGGAGGGTCTTCCTCAAGGACGCCCCGCGGCCGCAGGACCAGAGCAACGGCGGCCGGCTCCCCGCGCTCCAGGCAACCCACCGTGTGCTCGCTTCGGAGGGCCGTTTCCTGTGCTGGGTTGACTACTTCAGCGGCATCGTGCTAGCCGACTTCTCCGACATGTGCCCATCCCCGACCCCGGCGCTCCACTTCGTGCCTTTCCCCGGAGAAGAGGAGTACAGCCCGGAGGTACGGGCGGAGAAGTGCTTCGGGGAGAGATACCGAAGCGTGTCCATCAGCCAAGGCAAGATGCGCTTCGTCCACATCGACAATGACCTGCACATCGGCTGGCAACGAGGGCAGCAACCTTGTCAAAAATCACCATTTGGAGTTTTAACATGATGGATGGTGGTATTGGTGACTCCTCCGGGTTCAAGTGGGAGCCACATCGTGTGATCGACCTGGATCGTCTTTGGGTGAATAATCCTGGTATACCTCGGTATCTTCCCGAGTACCCAATCCTCAGCGCCCACGACGCAGATGCTCTGTGCTGCCTGTTAAGGAAGCAGACATTTCATGGCGAGGCCTCCATGATCATGGTTGACATGAACCATGCATCTCTGCGGTCATGTACTCCATATATCAATCGGCAGTCTGTGGATGTGAAAGGTCACAAATGCGAGTTTTTTAATATGCCCCTGCTTCCAACTGTCTTCTCCAAATACTACCACTACCTTGAAAGGCCATCAGGGTAATTAATCTTGCTTAGTGTGCACTTACTTATACACTGTATTACCAAAAAGGCTCGCACCCCGCTTACATACTGTATTACGCAGCAATGCGGCATGATTGCCTTTGCTTAGCTTTCTGTTGGATATGGATTTTTTTTTTTGCCTTATTTATCCTACCTATATATGATGCAATACATATTCTGTCTCGTTGGTTATATGATTTTGAAGGGTGGTGCACGCCGGAAATTGCCTTTGGTGACTGAGCTCATTGTAGGCCTTCAGATTCAAAATTCAAATTTCATCAAAATTCATATTTTTACATTTCAGAAGATTCTGAAAAAAGTACAGAAATACATAAAGGCATAACACACATGTGTGTAAATTTTCAGGGCAAAACACGTTGAAATAAGAGTTGTGCAAAAAGACAAATCTGGGCTGTTTAACACATGATACTATTCATCCGCTCATGTCGCATTTCAACGTTTTCATCATGAAATTTTACACACATGTGGGTTACATCCTTACATACACACATATATTTTTTTTCAATAAAAGTTTGAATTTGAATTTTTCAAAATAAAGGCCTCCATAGAGCTCGGCCTCCAAAACGCCATTCTCGGTGCACGCTTACTATCTAGTGCACATACACTGCCTGCTCTCTGTTTTTGTTTTTGTTTTTTTAGCATCCCTTCCCCCACTGATCAGCAAACTGTCCTAGACCCATGACGCTCTATTGCCGATACTTTGACTTTGGACAAAAATTATATGCAGACTAAGAACACCTGGAAGGAGTATATTTAGCCAATATATACAGAAATTCGCAAGACACGCAGGTGCGGAAGCACGCACCCGTCCAGCCCTGGCCACCCGCCCAATTGCGTAGCGGTTCGTGAAGTAGTTGGATCCCGCGTGAGAACACACAAGGGCACAATAAAAATTTCTACAACTGGTTGCAGAATAGCTATATATGCATCCAAGCATGTTAGTTGCTTGTCCCGTAGTCAATAGATAAGCATCCTTTGGATGGGTATACCATCTAGGAGGTCATGTGCTGCTGGCTAAAAGGAGAGCCTTTTCCTCTGGTGGAGCTTTGTTTGATTTCTGCCAGTATTTTGCTCTGTAAAAGAAAACCTATCCGTGGTAGAGCTTGTGGTTGATGTCAGCTGGTCAAATAAAAACCGAAAATTCATCGAGACCCGGAGTGTGGTTGTCCCAGGATGAGAATGATGTTTACTTTAAGAAAACTTATTAGCTCTCTCTAGGTTATCGACAGGCTTGATGTTTAGCCTATTTTATGGTTTGGATGGACATTTGGGGATAGCCAGACTGGGTCCATATTCAAATTACGCACTCACTTATTTCTTTCGTCTTGATCTTGGTAGTTTGTTTCACAGAAGACATTATGGTCTATGTTAATGGAAATCAGAGAGGAAGCACTCTTCTTCGGAAAAAATCTAGGAGATCATTACCTAGGTACATTATCACCTTTGAGATTGAAAATTTTACCGCGAGTGGTGACACCTTTGAGCTTTTAGCAGCTCCCACCTAGTTTGAGTTGTGAGCTTTCACTCATGCTTTCCTTCCTCGATGAGTGTCAATCCCCAATTCCAATGTAAGCTCATCATGTGGCTCATCTTGGCTGTATGCTTCATCAACAATGCGCCGCTGATGTGGAAGAAGACCGGAGGCACTTTATTCCAAAGACGTGACGCCGTCCTCACCACCGAAACGACGCCCCAAGAACAAACTTGACCAACCTTCAAACCGGCGGGAGAAGAATCGCCAGGGTCCCCACCCTCGTCCGTCGCCGGAGCGGCGGGCAAGGACCCGCAGCCTCGGCAATGGAGAAGGGGGGCAGAAACGTCGCCCAGAAACCGTGAGGAGCGAAGCAGTTTGTGCAGGAGAAGTAAAAGGAAAACGTGCGTGCGCTGAAGTAAGTAAGGAGGGTCACCGCACGACGCGAGGATCCAGAAGGACGAACCGGTCAACGCAATCCCGAACGCACGCATCGCTTCGATCCAGCGGCAGGGGAGTGCACCGATCGTACGCTCTGCCGGTCGACGGGCGGCTAGCGTTGTCCTTTTTTATTTTGACCTGGTTTATTTACAAGAGATTCTTTTTAATATACTTATACTTACTTTTCTGTTAAAACAATACTCTGCTTCCGCTCGCGTCCCACTTCCCACTCCCAACCGGCTCTCATCGCGTCGCGTCCTGTGGAATGGCGCCGCAGCGGCCTCGGGCGCTCCTCCGACGACCGCTCCCCTCCTCGTAACCACCGTCCGTACCCATCCAAACACCGCAGACCACCACGGCAAGCCTAAAAGAGCAGCCTCTCTCCTCCACCCGGACAGCCATGGCGGCCGCACTTCTCGCCGCCGCGCCCTCGCCTCTCCTGCCGGCATCTTGGAGACGGAGGCCTCTCCTCGCGGCCCCGCCGCCCGCTCTCCGCCGCCTCAGGGCTCCAGCCTCCGCTCCTCCCCGCAGAGCTCTCGCCCCCGTCGCCAGAGCCGCGCGCGGGGCGGCGCCGGCGCGAGGCGGCGGTGACGGGACGGAGGAGCCCGGTCAGGCGCCCCGCGATTGGGGCGCTCTCCCGAGGCGGCTGGCGCTGGGCGCGCTCCTGGGATCCGCTGCCCGGCTCGGCTGCCGCGGCGCGGCGGCCGAGGACTCCATCAAGGCGTCCGGGTTCGGGCTGCGGGTCGCGGCGTCGCTGCGGAGCCTCGGCTGGCCCGACGACGCCGTCGTGTTCACGCTTGCCACATTGCCGGTGCTCGAGCTGCGGGGAGCCATTCCGGCCGGGTATTGGATGCGCCTTCACCCCGTCAGGCTGACTGTCCTGGCAGTTTTGGGGTATATTTCTTATCTCAGTGTCAATGCTTCATCTAGTAGATTTAGTGTTAGTTCCTAAGGTGTTCGACAGTTTTAACTAACGTTGATGAAGTGGATTGACTCTGTAGCATTTTATTTCTGCTTGTTGAAATAAACCCCATTTTGTACTAAACCTGAAGAATTAGAACAGCCACAAAGAGGGAAACACAGTAAATCAATTTGTGTTGCTGCCCATACACAAGTTTAAACCGCAGATACATCTGTTGCAAAACGATATCTGTCCTAACATGCAAACTAAGTGAATATTAATATATGACTCGTTTTAGTTAGTGCGTGGAACTGAGGTTGCTACTTAACTGACCGCCATCTCCAAGGCAACCTAGCTATTGTCTGTTTTTTGCTCAGGTTAATTGGTACTGTAGCTCTCTAGTTGTGCATTGCTAAGGTTTAGAGATAGTGACACTTGATTATCAGTTTATCACTTACTAGTTACTAAAGCTGATTCTGAGGAGAGCACATTATGATCAAGGAACTGAAATCAGCAAGTTAGCAACTACTTTAGTTGAATGGAAGAGTTTTACTTTCTGCCCCTAAGTTATATGCTATGCTCACTTCATCACATAAACAAATTTTCACTCTTAGTCCCGCGAAAGATAGTTACCTCTTTCCTTGCCTGTTTTTCTACGGGAACATCAAGAATTCTGCTTTGAATTAAAGAAGGGGGGAGTCTTTACATAGCTCAAAACCAGCTAAAAACCAAAGAAAAATACATGCAAACTACTCTCGATCAAGCTGGCCTATACACGGAAGGTCAGCCTGAATTAAACACATGCCCTCATCAGAGGAGGCCTGATCATTTTGGAAGATCCCGTGGCAGCGCTCCTTCCACAGGGGACAGGCTACATAAATCGCCATGGACGCCATCTTCTGGCATTAGGGATTTTTGACTCCATGTGAATGTTTTCTCCACCGGCCAGTGACGGAAGACCTCGGGGCAATGGTAGAAGCTCTAGGATGAGAGGAGAAGGCAAACCAAATTTACTTACCAAAAGAACATCCTAGCATTAGATGGTTCGCCGGTTCCAGCACCTGGTCACACATGGAGCACACATCATTGTGCGGCCAGCCTCTCACATGCAGCCTGTCTGCAGTCTGCAGTCTGTTCTGCAGGAGAAGCCATAGTTAAAACTGCACTTCTCCTTCAGCTTCAACACTCCAAATCTTCAGTAAGTCATTACAATGAATTTGCCGAATAACTGCCCATCATACGCAAACACCGCCGAGTAAGAGTTGCAGGCTGTGAGCTTGTAAGATACGCAGTCTGGGTTTTCAGATAGCTGACCACCCCACCCACACACTGCACTTTAGACCATATCTGCAACAACATGTCAATTTCCTCCTCCAAGTTAATCCTTTGAAGGCTCTTTATCCACTTTCCTCCCCTGATCCCATCACAAACAGAGATACTTTTCCTAGAGGCCAACCGGAATAAGCTGGGCGCCATATCTTTCAGAGGGACTCCATCAAGCCGGTGAATCAAGCCAACCGTCAAACCAGAATGAGGCCTTTTCCCCATTCCCAAAGTGAATCGAAGTGCAGGTCGCAAAGAGCTGCTGATCAGTCGCATTGCAAGTAACAGGCAGTCCTTTCAAAAGTCTGTCCACATTGTCCCAGTTGAACCATAGCCATCTTCAGCGCAATGCCCTGCTAAAGTGCTCCAAATATTTCACTCCTAAATCCTCTACAGTATTTAGACGAGCAGAGTTTCACCCAGCTTACTAAACACTTGCCCCTGTGTGCCTCTTATCCAATGTTCAGGATGTCGGTAACTGGTACCATATCGGTCGGGTGATGAATAGGGATTAATTGGTGAATCGGCCATTTAGCTGAATTTATCGGTATGTTTGGAATTCAAATAGTTACATTCATATTCATTCACTACGTAATATTTGACATAAGAAAATAAAAATATAGGTCATAAGACAAGAAAAGTTGCAGTTTATGTGTATTTTACACTATGTTTTTATGTTTGTAATTTTACATAACATAAAATATAGCAACATGCAATATACTAAGTGTCTAAATCTTCAATCCTAGGCTACATAGCAACAAGGAAAATTGTTGCCTTGATATTCTGATGATGTGGCATCCGATCTGGAAGGCCATAAACCTGCACACTGAAAAGTAGGTAGGGAACGGGCCAGTTTTGCGCTGAAAATGCCTAGCAGTTAATTGGCCAGCCGATAATTCGGCCTGACAGCTGATAAACAGGCTTGTGAGACAAATTAACTGTACCTATCAGTTAATGGCTTGAATAGCACATTCTCGTATGTCGTATCGGGAGTGGCCCGAATAGCAGCTAACTGACCATATCAGCAGTTGACTGACCGATATTTGGAACAGTGCTCTTATCCACACCAGAGAAAACTTCTCCGGATCTTGTCTATCTTTTTGATAAGCCACTTGGACGGTGGAAAAGCAGTGAAGAAATAGGTTGTGAGCGCTGTCAGCACAGAATTGATAAGCATTAGATGCCCCTTTCTGGACATGAGTTTTCCCTTTCCATGGCTTCAACCTCCCAGCAATTCTGTCCAAAAGAGGTTGGCAGTCAATTACAGGAAAAAGAATCCCAATTAAGCCCCACAAGGTCTCTGGCAAGCCTCTCTGAACAGGGAATTGAAGTGATGCAGCAGCACCTGAGCTTTAGCATCATGGTCGGACATCTCTTCACCCTTCAGATTTTTCAGAACCAGGATGTATTCTTCCTCCTCCAGGTCATTCGCTTTAACATGAAAAACTTTTGTGTTTGAATCTCCAGATTTGATACACACAATACAAGATCTCTGACGCCATCTCACTCTGTCAAACGCTGCAAAGCCAAGCGGCTTTGATTTCAAGAGAAAACGAAGGTTTCATTCCTTAGCTAATAGCTCACGTTCCTCCTGATGAAGGTCCAGCTGGAAAATCACCTCATTGGCTACCTCCTTTCTGAATCTCACTTCCTTCTTGTATCTTGTATATCACAGTTTCAGACCATGAGCAGTTCTTGACAGCTTGATGTGCAGAATCTTTACAGCATCCTTCGAGCAAATAGCTTTAGCTCAGGCTGAAGCAGCTTCTCTCTGAATCCCTCCATCCTTAGCCAACAAAGCCTCAAATCTGAACCCTTTATAGTGCTTGAGATCCATCTTCTGGAGGACCGACCATTGAACAGTGATGCAAAATGGTAGTTGAGGCCGGAGACAACTGATATTACAAGTGGCTCGGCTCCCAAGATTAACAGGACCGATTTTTGAATGAACCGTGTTCTCTCTCTCCTTAGACCAGGTGAACCTCCTTCCATTAAGAGCAATTTCGTGGAGCTTAAGATCCTCAATCAAGTTTCTAAAGCAGCCCATCATTCTGAGATTAATGCTGGAGTTGCTTTCGTCGCTGACACGACAAATGAGAGATTAAAGTCCCCAAGAATCATCCAATCAGGCGACACACTATTCTTTATGCTCTTAATCTCATTGAGAAAAAGAATATTATCACTGTCATCCGTAGGCCCATACACAGCAGCATTATTGGTCAGATCGGTAATAGTACCAGTAATAAAGTGAGAGCCTGAGGCACTATAGTTGAAGGAAATAGCAAAATCATCTGTGCTGGCAACCAGGATCCCACCTCTTGTACCATTAGCAGCTCTGAAGAAGTCCTCAGAAAATCTTCTGCCCAGGACCTCAGCCACAATACTTTTATCAACATCAGCCAATTTAGTTTCTTGAAGACATACAATGTTGCACTGGTTAGCTGAGAAAAATTTCTGTAGCGACCTCCTCCAGGCCGGGTTGTTCAATTCTCTCATGTTCCAGTTAAGGAGCTTCATATTCCATCGAAGAAAACAACGCGGTGAACAAACAAGAAGATTGTATTGAGCATCCACCAACTGGAAGCAGCAACCAGAGGCGATATAACCAGCAGAGCCAGAGACAGAGGACCACAAGGCACAATACTCCCCTCCTGGTTTTGGCAACGGCTTTAATGGCGTGGTTGATGGTTTTGCTCGAGTGGCATGCACCTCACCTTGGTTTTGCACACGCGGGTGGTATTTCACCTTCTTCCTCCTTCTCTTCCCTCCTGTCTCTGTCCCCCCTCCGCTCCGCCTCATCCTATCATCACTGACCAATCCCGGAATCCAATCCTGTGTCACTCACACCTCGACTATCTGAGAGCTGCTGGCTGATGCGCTCCCGGAAAAGGCGCTCGAGCATGTTGCGCGACTTTACCTGCCTGGGCACGCTGGCTCTCCTTTTCGCTCTCCATCCAACACACAAAGCCCACTGGTAACTCCATGCTGTGTCGGTGACTCGGTATTGAAGTCGGCTGCACAGCATGCCTACCAGTGAGAGCTCTCCATCGCCTCCTTCTCACCGACTTTGCCTATCACCTCTGAATAGCAGTGAGATGATTGCATCCCTCTCCTTTTGATTTGCCGCTTTGAGGAATTCTGGGATCATCAATCCATTATAGATCCGTGCATGCGATTAATTCTTGGTTGGAAGCAATATGTGGATTTGCATGAATGCAGTACAACTTATACAAGCGACTTGTTTCTTCTTTTGAATTGACATCAATAAGATGAATGCACCACACTGCTAGCATTTTCAGGAGAATTGGCAGTACAATATGGACAAGCCATAGGAGCCCCCTTCCCCTGAGAGAAACTAGGACATGGTACTAACATTGGAGTACAGGTATTCAGTTTGTAAGAGGATGAGATGAACATGTCGATCTTCCTCTCAAGCTCTTCCCTCTTAAGCCCGAACCACCCGACTCAACTGCTGCCTGCCTTTCACTACTACAAAGGTCAGCGTCACCTCTATTTGAAACATCTTTGACAACCTCCTGCAGAATTCCAATACAATTTTTTTTCAAGGATAATATCATAGAACAAGCAAAGCCAAAGTGGCCAGTACAACACCGGAAACCAGTTACAACACCTCCAGCCAGCTGGAGGCCCAAGGTTCCCGGATCAATTACTCACTCACAGCACACCTGACATCTAACTGCATCGGAAGAGCAGAGCTCAGTAACTTTGCGACTTCCAGTCCCTCGCCTCGTCGCAAACCTTCTGAAGAACCACATGAGTGGACGAAGCCGCGCTGTTCAAGAATATGTCAATGAGCAAGACCACCGTTCGAGTATCCCTGGCACTCCACCCTCGGTCACTCATGAGCTCCACCAGTCAACCAAGTCTGTATTCAGGTCAGGCATCCAGTCTATCTTCCACCAAGCCGTCAGAACCGCTGCCCAAACCTCACGAGAGAAGACGCATCCCAGCAGAAGAATTCCAATACATCAGCATTTGGAGAAAATCTGCACTTCCATTTCTGTAGTGTGCAGAAGACAGAAGAGAGAGGGAGAGAGTGAGAGAGGAGGGTGTGGGCAGGAAGGTGATGTGGCATCCGAGTGCATAAAATCCAGATGATGTGGAAGCCAAGTGCTATTCAGCATTGATGTTAGCAGTATTTGATCCTGGTGATTGATATCTAGGGCCGTGATGATGTTTTACTGTCATTTTACAATGGCCCGACTGAAATGTAAATTGCCAGTTGTCAGTCTAGTGTCAGCAACTTGTCATCTCTCTTGAGAAAATGTTTAATGTTTAATGCTATATGTATAGAACTTGATATGTACTCTGTTTCTCCAGGAACATGGTGCCTGTGCCATTCATCATCCTCTATCTGAAGAAACTCGCAACTTTCCTGTCGCAAAGAAGCGCTTGGGCGACCCGGATAATGGACCTCCTCTTCGAGCGGGCACGACGGAAGGCTGCACCTGTCGAGGAGTTCCAGTGGCTCGGGCTGATGCTGTTTGTTGCCGTCCCGTTCCCAGGCACCGGAGCATGGACCGGCGCCATCATCGCGTCCGTCCTGGGCATGCCGTTCTGGTCAGGCTTGTCGGCGAACTTCGTGGGAGTCGTCCTCGCGGGGTTGCTGGTAAACTTGCTCATGAACCTCGGTCTGAAGTACGCCATTGGCACCGGGGTGCTTCTCTTCATTGTATCAACTGTCATGTGGGGCGCCCTTCGGGGTGTGAAGAAATCGTTGAATACGAAATGATGCTCTAGCTGAATGAATCCACACCGAAATGTTTTCGGTCCGTTAGAGTAGTTTATTTATAATAACCCTTGCGAGGCCTGTTTGATGAGCTGCAAAGACTTCCCTCCGTGCAGTAAACCGTCAGTTCATAGTCTTTTTGCTTGCAGTTATTCGTCAAGGATTCAGAGTAACTGAAGTAGTGAACAGATGTTGTGTTTCGCTGAATCCCTTGGGTTTGTAGCAACAGTAGATGTTTGAGATCCAAATCGTAAGATGGTTGTCAGGATGGAAGTTTGTAACTAGAGTTTCATGTCACAAACTTGTCTTTGTGGTAGCTGCAGGACGGAAGCTTCACTGCCGTAACATAGCGCAGATCCATCCATGTTAGTACGAAACTAGAATGGGTTTTTTACAGTACAGGTTTTTTTTTTGTAACAGCATTTGGTAAGATGGTTGTGTTCCGTTCCGTCTAAAAAAGAAAGACGCAGCTGGTGAACGTTGGCGGTACTGCCTCCCTCGGTGCATGCTGGTCAAAAAGAGAGATCTAAACGAGTAAAACCCATTGCGCAGAAATGAAAATTACCGAAGGGAAGCAAGGGCCAAGGGGAGATGATAGAGTAAAACAAAAGGTGGCAGCACTGTGAAAGCTTTGGTGGTTGGAAAAGAAAGATGGATGCATGCATGCTTTTGCACATGGCCACACTTGATCCCACTCCCTCCCTCCCTCCCCTGGTCGTGGTCATGGTCGTGTGGTGTGGGTTCTGGGGCCACCGTGCATGCATTGGGATATCCTCTAATCAGCTTTGCAGGCCCGACAGGGAGATCGCCGGAGCCCAGCCCCAGCCCCAGAGCTGCGTCGCGATTCTGCCCTCCTCTGTCGCCTGCCTGCGTCTGCGTGTTCCCCAATCCCAATCCCAATGGAAGCCAGGGAAGGAAAAAGATGGTGGGGGAGGAGCGAAAGGGATGCACGGCAACGGCCATCGCCAATGGCTGGCCGAGAAGGGAGGGAGCAGGTGGTCACAGGCTCACAGCTGAGGACGAGATCATCTGTCTGGTGCATGCAATGGCCGAGACGGCTGGCCCGCGCTGCCGAGCGAGCAAAGCTGGGCCTGGGTGAACTGGAGTTTGGTGGGTCTCGGGTCCCCACACCAGCGGGCGATTCCTGCCTGCCTCCCTCCGCCCGTTGCGGCCGGTGCGCCTTTCTTGGCCGCGAAGACACCTTCCCCTCCCTTCCCTTGTCCTCTTTCTCGCTCCATTTGGCTCAACTGCATGCATAGGATGCCTGCCACAGTCCGTTCCGGTCCGGTCCGCTGCTTTTGGCAGAGCCGTTTTGAACCTTGGATCCGTGCGGTGCGACGGACGCGCAGGTGGTACGCGCGTGCATGCCGGCCGTTACGTCCCACTTCCACCGTTCGTTGCTGTTGCGCACGACCATCCCCCTAGAACCACCCACCGGCTCGCCATCACCAGCTCACACGCGCGCCTTCTTGATCACCACGGACGCCCTGGCACGCGCGCATCCATCCACCCTTCCCTCCCGGCGCCAGATCAACCACCACCACCCCGGGCAGCGCGTACCACCCACGCCACCTCCCTCCCTCCCTCCCTGGCCGCGCCGCGCGCGCAGGAACGCACGCACGTCACGGCCCGGCAGCCCACCGCGCGGCTTTCGCTTTGCTTTTGCCCGGCCGGCGCAGCAGCGGGCAGAGCAGGGCAAGGCTTGGATGGTAGTGGCCAGGCGCCAGGCCGTGCATGTCCCCCCTCCCGCGCACGTCCCTTTCCTACCCAACCCACCCACCCACCCACACACGCGCGCTCCACCACCCATCTTTCTCTCGCTCGCAGTCGCAGTCCCGTTGCACCGGAACGGCAACTGCGCGCGCGCATCGGGCGAACGTCGCGCCGTCGGTTCCAATTTTCAAAGGCTCGCGCGCGCAAGCTCGTGTGTGTCTCTATGGTCGCACCGTTCCTCTCTTCCCCGCGCGCACGGCTCCGCTCCGTCGGTCCCATCACGTGCCCCTCCCGATCGCTGCGATCGGCCTCAGAGCTCGTGCGTGCATGCGTGCATGCATGCATGCATGATCGTACCGTATGCCCGGCCACCGGATCACGTGCATCCGCGTTCAGCACCAATAAAAAGTAAAATACAAATCAGAATTATGGCATTCGATCTCATATTGCAAAAAACCCATTCATTTCTGGGAGCACTAGCACAAGCAAAAAATGGTTCAAAAGTCTACTGTTTGAAAGAGAGTAAAACAACCAAAAATCCCAAGAGCTAATCCAAAATCACCTACTCGATTGACAAGTTAGAGTGACAAGGTTGCAAACCCAAGTAACATACTACTCCTGCCTAGTGCCTAGTGACACTGCGCCAAACGACCGCTAAAAACCAGCTTCACCATACTTAAGCCCACCCTACAGTCTACATGCTCATATATGCCTTCATCATCTCGAGTTTCGGCGGATGGCTTTTCGTGCATCTCACGTCTCCGCGTGGTACATCCCGCCATGAGATTGCTCGTTTATTGGCGGGGGGCGGTTTCCCGGCGATCGGAGACACACCAGATCATCCCCCTCAATGACGAGGGATTTGTGGTGGACTCGTGGGCGTGTTGAGAGGGAGAAATTTTGGCTTTGTGCACCATGGTGCAATTTCCGTGTCACGTTGCACATCTATGTGAGCGTGTCGACACGAGCAGGGGCGGATCGAGCCAGCCCTACAGACCGCCCCGGGCCGCCTTCGTATATTGTAGCAGTCATATACAGTAAACTGCTACAGTGTACAAAGGATATGGGCCTCACGCCCCAGGCCTAAGCCTGTCTTCGCCACTGGACACGAGGAGGTCTCCTCGATCCGTGGGCATGCCGGAGGGTGACCGAGTAAATGGAGCATCTAATTCCTACCCCACCCCCGGCGAGGTACGTCGTTTCAAGATAGCATTCATTCCGAGCTTCTCACCCCTTGTGTTCTCAGTGAAACTCTTCCCCCAAATCTCTGTGTTGACCAGTTCTCTAGCGCCGGCAATGGCGGAGATGGTTGCCAGCGACGAGAAGCTGATGAGGTTCGCTGGAGGGGGGATGCATGCAAACTCGTAAGGTCGCGCCCCACTCATGGTTCAGTCAAGGGACGAGATGAAGATGGAGGCGCATGCGGTGGTGGATTCGGTGTCAAAGGAGAGAAGGAGGCGCGGTTCTTTCCGGTGGACGAGCCGAAGCATATATTGGAGATCCTCCTTTGGGCTATGGACAAGGCGGATTCGGGGATTCCTACGAAGCAATTCAAGTGGAGGTCCCTCAAGTCGCTCACAACCACGCCAATGGCTCCTCTGCTGGTGGTCATGGTGCTGCCGGCGCTAGGATCCAGGTTCTCCCCACGACGCGGAGGGGGAGGCAGGTCTTGGCGGGCGACGGTTCGTGTTCACACCGGAGGAGGGCCTGCAATTCCACCTCATTAATCTTCACATCTGGCGCCGACACCGACGGTTCGCCGCTCCGTTGAATGAGCAACCATGTTGGATGGACACCCACTTAGTTGCATTAGGAGAGCTTTCATACAGTTATAGCTCTAGTGCATCCACTGAGTGGAAATTCTGACTCCTCGTATCAATATCGATCGTAAGGCCTCTCCATTGCCTAACAATCTGCTGCATTGATGTGGGACTTTCTTACCTTTTGTCTTCTTATAAATCCCCATCATTATTCTATTTGTCATCTAAAGTACTAAGCCAAGGCTTGCAAATTGAGCATTAAGCAAAGTACTAAGTACTTGAAAAGGGTTCGTCATGGATTTGATTGTTTGACTGAAGATCTAGGTTGTTTTATAATAAAATATTTGAATATGATAAAGCCTTGAGTGATGGGGACGCGAATATGACATATGAGTATTGATTGGTATTACATGAAAACATTAATCCATGAAAAGCAATAGTAATTTTTGTTTACACAATTTGATGTTACTTGCTTGTTATCAACTATAGATTATTTCTTTGAATCACTTTTGTCTTGAGTTTACACCATGTCATAATAAACGGAACGGTGGAAGTTGCATGGCAATATATCTCGGAATGGCTATGGAAATGCCATAATAGGTAGGTATGGTGGCTGTTTTGAGGAAGGGAATATGGTGGGTTCAATGCACCGGTGAAAGTTGCGCGGTACTAGAGAGGCTAGCAATGATGGAAGGGTGAGAGTGTGTATAATCCGTGGACTCAATCATTAGTCATAAAGAACTCACAAACTTATTGCAAAATTTTATTAGCCATCGAAGCAAAGTACTAATACGCATGCCCCTAGGGTGATAGATTGGTAGAAAAAAACCATCGCTCGTCCCCGACCGCCACTCATAAGGAGGACAATCAAAAAATAAATCATGCTCCGACTTCATCACATAACGGTTCACCATACGTGCATGCTTCGGGAATCACAAATCTTAACACAAGTATTTCTACCAATCTACAATTACTCATTAGCATGACTCTAATATCACCATCTTTATATCGCAAAACTATTGCAAGGAATCAAACATATCATATTCAGTGATCTACAAGTTTCATGTGCGATTTTATGGCTAACCATGTGAATGACCAATTCATGTTAACTCTCTAAATAGATATAAGTGACGCAAGAGAGTTTAATTCTTTCTACAAAATATTTTCCCACGCTCTAACAAATATAAGTGAAGCAAAAGAGCATTCTATAAATGGCGGTTTTCTATGTGTAGAGAAACAGACAATCCAAACTTCAAATGATATAAGGGAAGCACATGAAGCATTCTATAAACCCATACTCAAAAGATATAAGTGAAGTGCATGAAGAAGCATTCTATAAATCAACCAAGGACTATCTCATACCAGCATGGTGCATTACTAAAATAAAAATAAAAGGCACACGACGCTCCAAGAATTTACGCATATCATGTGACGAATAAAAATATAGCTCCAAGTAAAATTACCGATGGTCGTTAGAAGAAAGAGGGGATGCCTTCTGGGGCATCCCCGAGCTTAGTTGCTTGGGAGTCCTTGAACATTAACTTGGGGTGCCTCAGGCATCCCCAAGCTTAGGCTCTTGCCACTCCTTATTCGTTCATCCATCGTGATCTCACCCAAACTTGAAAACTTCAATCACACAAAACTTAACAAAACCCTCGTGAGATCCGTTAGTATAATAAAGCAAATCACTACTTTAAGTACTGTTGCAAACCCATTAATATTTTATTTTTGCATTATAACTACTGTACTCTAACTTCACCATGGCTTTATCACCGATACAATCCATGGATTCATCAAAACATGCAAAACAGTGCATCAAAAACAGAACAGTCTGTAGCAATCTGAATATTGACCATACTTCTGTAACTCCAAAAATTCTGAAAAAATAGGAACAGTAATTTAAAAAAATTGCATAGAAGTACTGTGTAAGAATTTCAGAAAATTTTGACGTCCCATTAAAAAATGTAAATTCGCGCACTACAACCAAAATTTCTATTTTTGCACTGCACAAACCAAACAAGCAATCTAATCATCCTAAAGGCAAATCTTGGCACATTATTTTTATAATACAATGTATTTGTATAAGGGGATAATTATTTTTGTTGAAAAGTTTCTGTAATTCAAGATTTGCAAGGTTTTCATGGGCATGAACAAAGTTCAAGGAGCTTCCCCACTTGAACGGTGCTCGTCTTTCTTACTTTCACTTTTCTTTTTGAAAAGTTTTAGGTTCCCCTCTATATTTTTTGTTTTTAAACTTTCTAACACTACAAAAAAAAGACACATCCGTGACATTTTGGGCTGAACGAAAAAAAATTATGTCATACTTATGACACTTCTATGACGATAATTGTGACAAAACCCGGTATCATCATAGATGTGGTGGGGTCCTACTTCTATGACAAAAAATCATTACAGAAAATGGGCTTTTCGTCCTGGGCGGGCCGGAGACGCATGACGAAAAAAACCATGGTAGAAGCGAGGGCGAGGAAAATATCGGGGTGTTCCCGGTCACGGTGGGTGGTCGGGGCCGAGCGATGCGCGTTTCTCTCATACACGCACACGCGTGGGTGCGAGGCGTTGGGCTCTAACTGAACCTGAGTGAGGCGTTGGGCTCTAACTGAACCCGAGCGATTGCACTACAGGCTACGCGTTAATGAACCCGAGCGATCGATCGATGGCTGTTAACTGAACCCGATCGAGCGATTCCTTCGCTACTGCGGCTAATCAAGCCGATCGATGCCGCCTCTGGATGAACAAAGGCGTTCTTTGGGGGGGTTGGATGAATAGTTCCGGTGGGGGTGGATGAACAGGACCCGTCTTTGTTGCCTCTGGATGAACAGGACCTCGATCGATAGAGCCGGTTGGGGCTGGATGAATAGGACCCCGTGGAGGGCAGGATGAATAGGACCACCCCGTGGAGGGCTAGATGAACAGTAGACGGTGGAGGGATGGATGAACAGTAGCCCGTGGAGGGGTGGTTGAACAGAGCCCGTGGAGAGGGCTCGTTGAGCGATGGCCGGTGGAGTAGCGCCGCGGTGGAGGCTGGATGAACAGGAGCCCGTGGATGAGCGATCGCAGGTGGAGGCCGGAGGAGGTCGACGGTGGATGAACAGAGCTGTGGAGGCCGGAGGGGTCGATGGTGGAGATGAACAGTATCCCGTGGAGTCCTGCTTTTGCACGCCACACCTCCCGATGAACAGGACCCCGTTTCGACCATAGCGCCCAACACATGTCCGCTTCCTCCGCTTTTGGCACGCCACACCCTCCCGATCAACAGACCCCGTTTGACCGTAGGAGGTCCATTTCCTCCGCTTTGCGATACGCTGCACCCTCCCGATGAACAGGATCCCGTTTCGAACGTGGCCGGTCGAACACAAGGCCATTTCCTCCGTTCTGCGGTACGCCAGGCCTCGTTTCCATCGGCTATTCCATCCAAGCCCTCCCGATGAACACGACGACACATTCCGTTCCGACCCAGCCGGTTGACTCCCCATGAACACGACGACGACGTTGTTTCTCCGTTCTGACCCAGCCATGTACACGAGCCTCGACCGTGCGACGCTGCGAGTAGGCGCTCGAGACCCCACCAGATATATGCGTATGTGGTCAGATTTACTTTCTTGCATCCTGGCGCCAGACGACGCGTGTACATGCTACGTGCGTCGATGAAGTCATGTACTGGGTAGGGTCATAGACCTGCCCAAAGGTACCCTCCACAAGGACACTCACAAGAGAAGCAGCCTTCCAATCGACTGGTAGGCTTCCACTCGATGATTCAAAGACACTCGACTATGAAGACCCACTCGACCACCAAGAGTCCAAGAGCCACTCGGTGTCCAAACGGTCAGTAGTTAAATAGTCTTTATGACCTTAATGACACTTTATGTAAGGCGTTACCAAGAACGCCTAGCTTTAACGCACCTTAAACCCTCTACTACGTGGGCTGGCTGGGGTCTGGCGCACTCTATATAAGCCACCCCCCTCCACGGTAGAAGGGTTCACACCCCCTAACACATACGCAGATAATCCAATCGACCGCCTCGGGCTCCGGACGTGGGGCTGTTACTTCCTCCGAGAAGGGCTGAACTCGTAAACCCCTTATGATACAACTACTCCATAGCTAGGATCTTGCCTCTCCATACCTACCCCCATTCTCTTTGTCGGACTTAGAACCACGACGGTTGGCGCCCACCGTGGGGCGGTGTTCTAGCGAATTGTTGGAGAAGTTGGGATTCTCTCGATCTCGGCATCATGGTTTCAGGTGGAGTTCTGGTCGACGGCCACGAGATCCGTCTCGGTGCGCTCACGTTCGTCGCCAACGACTCCGCTTGGCTTCAGGAGGCTCCACTCGACATGGACGCGCTCCCCGTCCGCGGGGCGACGCACTTTCGCGCGTGTGTCCGCGGCGTCCTCCTGCGGCAACCGTCGACCCAGTATGGGTCGGCTCCTGTGCTGTCTTCACTCCCAGTCTCCCACCGGCGCATGCGTTCCGGTCGGTCGAGGCTTCAGCGGTGGGTGAGGCATGCGGTGGCCCGCCAGTCGGCCATCCCCCAAGTCGCGGCGATTGAGCCCGACGAATCTCTCTACGGCCTGTTCGACTGGCTCCGTAGAGACCGCGTCTGAATGCGATAGCAGTGACCCGGCGGCAGAGGTTCTGATGGTCGATGGACCACGCAGTCCCCCAGATTCACCCGCACCAACGAAGGTGGCGGTGGAGGCGATCCGGTGCAAGCCCACGAAGAGTACTTGCTCGAGCCCCTCACTTCGCTTCCAGAGGGAGGAGCTTCGTCGTCGGAACATGGATGCACTTCACACTCCTATCGTTGGAGAAACCCCGAGGCTCGCGCCTTGGAGGATGCGCAGCCAACTCGGCTGAGCGCACTCGACCGAGAATCTTCAGTAATCTTGGACGAGCGTACACGACCGAGGGTTCCAGAATCCAGACGCCAGCTCTTTCAACTGCCAACCTGTATATCGAACTCCGATTCAGAATTTAGCAACCGCCCAGATAGCGTAATCAATTCAGCCTTCCCGCCGGAGGTGTAGAGGTTTGCAGCAAATCAGGATTTGCTCCGGCGGCAGGAGATCAAAACTCAGTTGTATCCCGATCGTGGAACAGGGTTCACACCGATCCGTCAAGCGAATTCATTCCAAATGCCCATAGTCCAAGATCGCCCCGAGGCGTGAGGAACGTGGAGGCGGCGTGATGATCAATACAAGGGTCATGAAAAGATGAGCACCGATTCGATCGCAACGATCGACGCCGAGTGCCCACTCCTCCCCAAGGGGTGGATCATACGCTCCTCGGCAGCAGGACGACAGACGCCAAAACAAAGGTCTTTGGCGAAGAGTTCCAATCGACCCTGTGGAACCGTGCTTTGATGCGAGATCCATTATTGTTCAAGGTTTGGTCGATAGGAACAGAGCTCACCGAGACGGCCATGATAGAGATGTTCCTTCCAGTAGTAGAGTTCATGTCTCGGGACCAAAGTGTTTCAGCAGAGCCATCGGGGCGCGATGATTCCTCCCAACTTCAGGTTGGCGATCGAGTCGACAAGTTCATCGGAGAATCCAAGCCCGACACTTGGCTTGGAGATTACCGAGTGGCGGTTCAGATCGGCGGTGGCAACGATGAGGTAGCCATGAAGCATTTACCTCTTATGTTGGAGGGTTCAGCCGAGTATGTGGTTGAATCGATTAGCACCCAAAGCAGTATTTACACTTGGGAAGATCTTGCCGAGTGTTTGTCGTGACATTTGAAGGAACTTGCAAAGCGACCAGCCAGGTTTGACAGAGTTGCGATGCGTATGCAAAAGTCGAGTGAAACCTTGAGAGATTATATCCAGAGGTGGATCACTTTGCACCACACAGTCGAGAATGTATTTGATCACCAGGCAGTCTGGGCCTTCAAGGAAGGTGTCAAGAACAGAGAATTGAGTTTGAAATTTGGTCGAACCGGAGATATGACCCTGAGTCGGATGATGGAGATTGCCACCAAATATGCAAATGGTGAAGAAGAGGATCGGCTCCGGAGTGGTAAATATAAATCTGCCGCCAATGACACCGCGGAGGAAATTCCAGTCGGAAGCAGAAGCGCAAAGCCGAGCCAGCGGCTCCCGGAGAGGCCTTGGCAGTGACCCCAGGAAAGTTCAAGGGGAAACCCAAGGGTCCTTGGAACCCTAAGAAGGTGAAAGACCAGGATGGGAACGACGTGTTGGATTTACCATGTCATATTCATACAAAGAAAGATGAAGAGGGTAAACTCATTTACCCGAAACATACCACTCGACAGTGTCGACTCTTGATTCAACAGTTCCAAGGGAAACATCCCAAGGATAAGGATAAGGAGACAGACAAAGTTGAGGATAGAGATGACAGTGATGGTGGATATCCCCAGGTCAATTCCACCCTGATGATTTTGGCTGACGTCGAAAGCAAAAGTCGATTGAAGGTTATCAATCGGGAAGTAAACTTGGTTGGTCCCAAGGGCGTGATCACTGTCACGGGCAATCGGAAGAAGGCAGAAGAGTGCTTCCAGAAAGGCTCTAAGATCGCCGATGCTCAGTTGGCAGTGGTAGAGCTACAAGAGTATCAGAAAACTGCAGATCCGAGTGATTTGTTGCGAGCTAAGAAGCCCGCTACAGAGTCAGCATTCCAGTCGACTGGCGAGACGAAACAGGTTCACATTCACCCGACTGATCCCAATGCTGCTCCGACCAACATCTCAACAACACTCGACTCAAAATAGGAAGAAGCGCTCATCCAGTTCCTCCGTGAGAACTGGGACATCTTTGCATGGAAGCCTCACGACATGCCGGTGTTCCTGTGGGGCTGGCTGAGCATCGCCACGAAGTCGACCCAAAATTCAAACCAGTTAAAGAGTATCTTGGCGGTCCGCCGGCCCGTAAGAGAAAGGCCATTGGCGAGGAGGTGGCTCGGCTCTTAGCAGCAGAGTTCATCCGAGAGATATACCACTCCGAGTGGCTCGCCAACGTTGTCATGGTCCCCAAGAAGGACAAGTCGTTGCGCATGTGCATCGATTTCAAGCATATCAATCGGGCTTGCCCGAAAGATCATTTCCCTCTTCCTCGCATCGACCAAATAGTCGACTCAACTGCGGGATGCGAGAGGTTGTCTTTTTTAGACGCCTATTCCGGGTACCATCAGATCTGTCTGTATGGACCCGATGAGATTAAAACAACATTCATCACTCCATTCCGGTGCTTCTGTTATGTCACCATGCCATTCGGTCTCAAGAATGCCGGAGCCACATTCATGAGGATGATTCAGAAGTGTTTGCTCACTCAAATCAGTCGGAATGTGGAAGCATACATGGATGATATAGTGGTCAAGTCACGAAAGGGTTCCGACCTGTTGACTGACCTTGCTGAAACATTTGCCAATCTCAGGAGGTATGATATCAAGCTTAATCCATCAAAGTGTACATTTGGAGTCCCCGTGGAAAGTTACTCGGTTTTCGTTTACGGCGAGGAATCGATGCTAACCCAGAAAAGGTTGGCACCATACTCTGAATGAAGCGCCCTGTGCGTGTGCACGATGTCCAGAAACTTACTGGATGCTTGGCCGCTTTAAGTCGATTCATCTCTCGCCTCGGTGAAAAGGCATTGCCTCTTTACCGACTGATGAAGAAGTCAGACAAGTTCGAGTGGACTCTAGAAGATGATGCAACGTTTGCGAGCTCAAAGCTCGCTCTCCACCAGCCGGTGCTTCTTGCTGCTCCAATCAGCAAGGAGCCTTTTGCTGCTTTACATTGCAGCCAATCGGACAAGTCGTCAAGCATCTGCATTTACTTACGGTCGAAGGGAAGAAGAAGGAAAAACCTTCAAAGTTCAACGCCCAGCTTATTATCTTTCAAGCATCGACCCCATCAAAGCAAAGATACCCTCACTATCGAAGCTTGTTTATGGGATCTATATGACCACGAAGAAGGTTGCTCATTATTTCTCCGATCATTCCATTACGATGCGTGACGCCTTTGTCGAAAATTCTTCAAAACAGAGATGCAACTGGTCGAGTGGCAAAATGGGCGATTGAACTCCTACCCCTTGATATCAAATTCGAGGCAAAGAAATCCATCAAGTCCCAAGCAATAGCAGATTTCCTCGCCGAGTGGACTGAACAGCAACTTCCGACCCAACATCACTCGAAACCGGACTATGTTTTTCGATGGTTCCAAGATCTTTGAACGGTTCTCGTGCAGGGGTTGTATTGGTTTCCCCGAGGAGATAGGCTCAAGTATGTTCTCCAGATTCACTTTGATTCTTCCAACAACGAAGCGAATATGAAGCACTCTGTATGGGTTGCGCATGGCCATTTCACTTTCGGCGTCTGCCGCCTTATGGTCTATGGCGACTCGGATCTGGTTGTTAATCAAGTGATGAAGGAGTGGGATGTCGAAGCCCAACTATGACAGGTTATTGTAATGCAATGAGAAAGTCGGAGAAGAAATTCGAGGGGTTAGAGCTTCATCATATACCCCGACCGAAAAATCAAGTCATGGATGATTTGGCGAAGATAGGGTCCAAGAGGAAGCCATTCCCGATAATGTATTTTTGGAACACATTCATGCTCCATCGGTCAGGAGGATCCTTTCACGTAAGAAGCCCGCAGCAAAAGAGTGCCAATGATCCGACTGAAGTTGAGGTCCCAGCCGTGGTCGACCTGATTATGGAAGTTGTGGTCATCACTCCCATCGGATAAAGGCCAGACATCGCATATATCCTAAGGAAAGAGCTCCCGAGAGAATGAAGAAGAGGCTCGACAGATCGTCCGTCGATCCAAGGCCTTTACAAAGGATCAAGGGACAATTGTACAGAGAAAGCGCGATCGAGTCGGCCGAAGTGTATCACGCCGGAAGAAGGTCGATAATTCTTGAGGATATCCACTCGGGGACCTGTGGCCATCATCGTCCTCTCGGACCATTGTGGCTAAAGCATACCGAGCGGGATTTTACTGGCGAAAGCAAATGAATTGGCAAAAGAAATAGTCGACAAGTGTGAATGATGTCGGTTCTATTCCAACATGTCGCACAAGCCAGCCTCGACCTTGAAGACCATTCCACCTGCTTGGCCCTTCGCTGTTTGGGGATTGGACATGATTGGACCGTTGAGAATCGCGAAGCGGTTTCACCCATTTGCTAGTAGCGATCGACAAGTTCACCAAGTGGATCGAAGCCAAGCCCATCAAGAACCTCGATGCATGCACGGCTATCAGTTTCATCAGAGAGTTGATATTCAGATATGGAGTTCCGCATAGCATCATCACCGACAATGGGTCAAACTTCCATAATGACAAGTTCAAAGCCTTCTGCGCCTCTCAAGGCACGCGGGTCGACTATGCTTCAGTGGCTCATCCTCGCCGAATGGACAACCGTAACGTAAACGGCCTCATTCTCAAAGGGCTAAAACCTCGGCTGATGCGTGATCTCAAACACACAGCAGGAGCTTGGGTCGACGAACATCCATCAGTTCTCCGGGGATTGAGGACCACTCCTAATCGGTCGACTGGGAGAACTCCATTCTTCCTGGTCTATGGAGCTGAAGCAGTTCTGCCGAGTGACCTGCTTCACAATGCGCCTCGAGTCGAGCTATACTCTGAAGAAGAAGCGGAACAAGCCCGGCAAGATGCAGTCGACCTGTTGGAAGAAGAGAGAGAGATGGCCTTGATCCGCTCGACTATCTATCAGCAAGACTTGCGTCGATTCGATGCCAGAAATGTGAAGAGTCGAGCCTTCCAAGAGGGAGATTTGGTCCTCCGAGTGGATCAACAGAAACCACACGAGCTTGCTCCCACTTGGGAAGGTCCCTTCATCGTCACAAGAGTCCTCCATAACGGAGCATATCATCTCTACAACGTTGATCGCCAGATCGACGAGCCTCGAGCTTGGAACGCGGAGCTGCTCCGCCCCTTTTACACTAAAAACTCACTCGGTTGAGATGTAATAAAAGTGCTTTTGAAGTTTGTTTATCCAAGACAAGAATGTTATAATTTTCCCAGTAATTGTTATTGCTTTTTGTTGAAATTTCCCCCAGTGGGTGGCTTAGTCGCGAATCCGATTCGCCTAAGTTTGTAAAAAAAATCCTTTCCGAGTGCGAGCCAGTCTCTCACTCGGGGGCTTAGCTGCGAATCCGCTTCGCCTAAGTATTCAAAATCCTACCGAGTGGCGAGCCAGCCTCCCACTCAGAGGCTTAGCTGCAGTCCAAGTACTCGCCTAAGTATTCAAAATCCTACCGAGTGGCGAGCCAGCCTCCCACTCGGAGGCTTAGCTGCAGTCCAAGTACTCGCCTAAGTATTCAAATTCCTACCGAGTGGCGAGCCATCCTCCCACTCGGAGGCTTAGCTGCAGTACAAGTACTCGCCTAAGTATCCAAAATCCTACCGAGTGGCGAGCCAGCCTCCCACTCGGAGGCTTAGCTGCAGTCCAAGTACTCGCCTAAGTATTCAAATCCTTCCGAGTGGCGAGCCAGCCTCCCACTCGGAGGCTTAGCTGCAGTCCAAGTACTCGCCTAAGTATTCAAACCCTGCCGAGTGGTGAGCCAGCCTCCCACTCGGGGCTTATAACAGCCCAAGGATTCACTTAAACATCCAAAGTGATAAAAATCCCACCGAGTGGAGAGCAAACCTCCCACTCGGGGCTTAGCTGCAGCCAGTGCTCGCCTAAGTAATAGAAATCCTACCGAGTGGAGAGCAAACCTCCCACTCGGGGCTTAGCTGCAGCCAGTGCTGCGCCTAAGTAATAAAAATCCTACCGAGTGGAGAGCAAACCTCCCACTCGGAGGCTTAGCTGCAGCCCAGTGCTCGCCTAAGTAATAAAAATCCTACCGAGTGGAGAGCAAACCTCCCACTCGGGGGCTTAGCTGCAGCCCAGTGCTCGCCTAAGTAATAAAAATCCTACCGAGTGGAGAGCAAACCTCCCACTCGGAGGCTTAGCTACAGCCCAGTGCTCGCCTAAGTAATAAAAATCCTACCGAGTGGAGAGCAAACCTCCCACTCGGAGGCTTAGCTGCAGCCCAGTGCTCGCCTAAGTAAGGAATTCATCCCAATCCGCAAGGACGACGAGGTGCAGGTCGACTGCTACCTCCTCCTTCAGAGCTTCGCCACAAGTACAACGTGCGGTCCATCCCACTCCGCAAGGACGACGAGGTGCAGGTCGACTGCTACCGCCTCCCTCGGAGCCTCGCCCCCCGTACACCGTGCGGTCCATCCCAATCCGCAAGGACGACGAGGTGCAGGTCGACTGCTACCTCCTCCTTCGGAACTTCGCCACAAGTACAACGTGCGGTCCATCCCAATCCACAAGGACGACGAGGTGCAGGTCGACTGCAACCTCCTCCTTCAGAGCTTCGCCACAAGCACAATGTGCGGTTCGTCCCGATCCGTATGGACGACAAGGTCAGTCGCGAGTTCAGGTTCCACCTCTACCGCGGGATAGATGAAGCACAAGTCGATTGGAATTTCAACGGAATATCTTCCGAATGAGGAATAAAGTTCTCTCGAATGCAAGCAAAGCATGTTAAAGGAAAAACCAAGTTCGGATAAATGTCCCACGGATCCAAAGGCGCCAAAGGCGTTAAGCCTATTAAAGTTTATCGATTACATAAAACCACTCGGCATTCCGAGGCAAATTTAAAGTGGGACTTAGAAGTTTTTTACTCCTCCCGTGGAGGACCTGGAAGGTGCAACAAACTGGTCGAGGTCGATTCCGTCAAGAATACGGGTAGCAGCATCGATGAAAGTCTCCATGAAAGATCTGAAGTCGTGCTTCCTGGTATTGGCAACCTTGAGAGACACCAGCTTTTCCTCTTGCGCTTCTTTGGAGTGGACACGAACCATAGATAGAGCAACATCAACACCACACCTGGCAGATGACTTTTTCCATTCTTGCACTCGACTTGGAATCTCATTCACCGAGTCATCGTGATTCAAGATCATTCTGAGAGTCTGCTACGCCGGAGAGTCGAGTCAATCCATGACACTACAACTTTCGGTCGAGCAAGATAATCCACTACGCTAGCAACACGAGACTCGATCGGAGCACATTCATAGCAGCTTCGTCCTTCACAGGAGAGTTGATGGGGTCCAAGCTGGTTTCCACTGACCGTTTCTTCTTCAAAGTTTTGGCAGAATTCTAAAAACACAACTCAGACTCAAAATGAAGATCATGTGATGAGCCGGTGAGAGCAAGACAGTTGGATAAAAGAGATTACCTTCAAGCACGAGAAACAGCTTCTTGGCGAACCCTCCAAGATAAATCTCCGTGTCGTTTCGCTTCCCCGCCAAATTGGCCAACCTTGTCGACGAGAACATTCTTGTCGTTCTTCACCGACCGACTTCCTTGTTAGCCGCATCAAGAGAGGCTTTCAGCTTGGCATGTTCATCTTCAAGTTTGTCGACCGAGGCAAGCTTCTCTTCAATGAGCTTTGTTTTCTCCAAAGCCGCCTTCAGGCTCTCTGCAAGGTCAAGGTCCTTCTTCTTCAAAGTCTCTTCCAGCTTTATCTCGCAAAGCAACAATGAGAACAGAGTTGAGAATGAGCGAGAAAAACAGAGGCGATCGTCAAAAATTCTCACCAGCCATACCTTTTAAGGTCATCCTTTGCCTTCTCGCAAATTCTCCCGAGCAAGCTTCAAATCGAGGTTGAGCTGAATCTGCTTTTTTCTAATCTTTCAAGATAGCGAGCCACAAGCTCGCAAGATTTCTACAAAGAGTCAACCAACGAAAGACATCAAAGACAGATCACTTCCGAGTGACTAAGGAAAAATAGTAGCATTTCTAAGACTACGGTCGAATAAAACATTCGACAGTAGTCTCGGGGACTACACCCAGCGGGTGCACTCAGCGTGCCCCCACTGGTTTACCAATTTGGTTCGATCAGTCGACCAAAAGAGGCAAAAAGGTTATGATTCTAAAAACATGGCTAATTGTCAGCGGTCAGCCGCAGTAAAAAAACAGTTCTTTAGACTATAGTCAACTGCACGCAGTCGACCATAGTCTCGGGGACTTTACCCAGTGGGTGCACTTAGCGTGCCCCCACCGGTTTTACAGCCCATTCGACTTGGTCCGTCCGTGTCGAGTGAAGAAGATCACAGCATAAAGACCATAGCCGATCGCACGCAATGACCATAGTCTCGAGGACTACACCCGGTGGGTGCACTCAGCGTGCCCCACAAAAGTTCAAACGACACACACACCCGGTGGGTGTACAGATATGGAAATCTCCAAGAAAGCAGTTTCAGATAGTATATCCTAACAAAGCAAGCGACGATCGACTTACTTGGACATTGCTCGAGAGCTGAACTGCATCATAGGCCGCTGACTTGCCTCTCGAGCCGCTTTCACCTGCTCCATCATGATCCCTGCTGGCATATGGCCTCCTTAGCAGCACTTACTTGGTCTTCCGGACGTGGTGTGTAGCAAAGAGAGATGGTGGATCAGCGATCGGCGAAGTGGGTTGGGCACTTGTCGGTGATGCAATGAAAGATCTGAGAAGTCCGAGTGGGGTTGCCTCCCTCGAAATCAGCATCTCAGAGTCGCCATGACTTGAGCAGCCTTGCCGGCCAGGCACTTTCTTGTTCCTCCTCTTCCTCAATGGCGCTTCCTCGTCATCATCGGGGAGATCAATGACGTGAGGCGGAACTACAAGAGAGATCCAGAAGTAAACATGGAAGCCCAATCGACTAAAAAGCTCTAGTCGGCTAAAAGTGAAACCTCAGAGATCTTACCAAGATTGGAAGTGGCCGCGTCCTCCATTTCCTGATCATCGTGCTTGGCTTAAGTCTCGGAGGTAGCGGCGCTGTAGATTTCAAGAGTCGGCTGATCAGTCATCAAGTCGACCAAAAGTTCACTCATGTTGAAAAAGGAAATACAAGGTTACATTGGTTACCCGGAGATGGTGGGGATGACCATTCGCATCTTGGGCAGGGCCTTCGCCGGCTTTGACGACGTCGCTCAAGGTTGCTTCAGCGGCTTCTCAGTCGGCGCGGGAGAAGTTGTCCTAGGTCGCTTCGTCGACTGACTGGTGGGCACAACAGCTTTACCGCGCCCGACCGCCGGGTCGTGCGTCAACTTGGACCTTTCCTCCGAGCGAGGAGGGTCGACGTCTTCCTCCTCTTCTTCCTCCTCCTCCTCATCATCAGAGCCATCATCCTCCTCATCCTCCTCACCGTTGGACTCCCATTCCTCCGGACTCTCACCTCCACTTCCTTCTTCTTCTTCGGCTGTTTCCTGCGCCCTGTTGGGCATCGAGTATATCTCAGTGGTGACCTAGAAGACAACAAAACAAGGTGAAAGTCAGTCGACGAAATTGACATCAAAACAGAATGAATGCAGCAGAATCACGATGGAGATAAGTGGTGATACCTTGTGCAGTTGGTAACTCTGGTTGAGTGGTGGAATCCTCCTAGCTCCGCGAGGGTTGTCTTTATTTCTGTGATGGCGGTCATCCACTTCTCCAGTATGGCGTCATCAACCTCCTTAGGATGGACCCGAGTGGTATCATCCGTACCGGAGTACATCCACATCGGATGACCTCGGTATTGGAGTGGCTGAATACGCCGTCGGAGAAAAACCTCCAGGAGATCCATGCCGGTCACCCCTTCGCGAATAAGCTGGACTACCCGCTCCATCGCCAGCTTTACTTGGGCCTTCTCCTCCGTAACACCTTCGGGGAAGATGGCTTGTTCACTCGACTCATGGAGAAAGGAGGGAGCCCAATGATCGCCTGGCGTCGGCTGGTCTTGGCGATAAAACCAGGTCGATCGCCACCCTCTAACCGAGTCGGGGAGAGTCATAGCTGGAAAGGCGCTCTCCCCCCTCATCTGGACCCCGAGTCCCCCACACATTTGGATTACTTGGGTCCTCTCGTCATTCGGGCTCGTTTTCTTCACCGCCTGAGAGCGACAGGTGAATATGTGCTTGAAAAGACCCCAATGCGGTCGACAACCCAAGAAATTCTCGCAGAGCGAAACGAAAGCAGCAAGATACACAATGGAGTTTGGAGTGAAATGGTGGAGTTGCGCTCCAAAAAGTTCGTAAACCCCAGGAAAAAGGATTTGGCGGCAGAGAAAACCCCTATCTACGTGGGTGGCTAGGAGGACGACTCACCCTCTTCAGTCTGCGGTTGCCACTCCGTGCCGGAAGCCTCGCCGACCCATGGGGATCAGTCGCCGTTGGCGGATCGGTGAGATCTTTCTCGGTGATGGTCGACCGGATCCGATCTCCTTGGACCCAGCCTGCGGCAGCTTGGACCGCTGAAGAGGAACCGCCCGGTAGGCGCTCTCCCTTGGCCTTCGCCGTCTTCTTCACCTGCTCGAGCGGCAGTCTTGTCCTTCACCATGGTCGCCGCGAGAAAAGTACCGAGCTTCGGCGATGGACGGAGAGCGTGCGTGGCGAGAATATTTTGGAGGCGGAGAGAGGAGAAGTCTGAGGACGCACTGTTCAAAATGCCCGGTCCAACGCTTTATATGGGGTCGCTTCCGAGTGGCTGACCGGTAGGCCCAGGCAATCCCGTCACAATCCCGCAACAGGCGCGCGCACGATACGTGGCGAAAAAGGCGGCACGAGGATCGAGGCATCATCGTCTTATCCCATCCGAAAAGCCGCGGTTTTCCGCTTCACGCCGCTTCCCAAAATTCGGATCCCGAAATCCGCTAACCGCAGGCAACTTCGTCGAGATAACAGATTTCCTCGGATCCGTCGCTCGGAAATCCTCGTGTTCACAAAGTTCACTCGACAAACGTGAAGAATGGATCAAGGCGATCGAAAGAGAAGTTGATGCCATCACTAAAAGGTCGTTGATCCGCAGTAAGACGCACTCACAACACGAAGAACAGGTCGGAAAGATTATGAACTCCTTCCTCACTCAAACCTCGATCCATTCGGGGCTAATGATGAAGTCATGTACCTGGGTAGGGTCATAGACCTGCCCAAAGGTACCCTCCACAAGGACACTCACAAGAGAAGCAGCCTTCCAAATGACCTGGTAGGCTTCCACTCGACAGATTCAAAGACACTTTCGACTATGAAGACCCACTCGACCACCAAGAGTCCAAGAGCCACTCGGTGTCCAAACGGTCTCAGAGTTAAATAGTCTTTATGACCTTAATGACACTTTATGTAAGGCGTTACCAAGAACGCCTAGCTTTAACGCACCTTAAACCCTCTACTACGTGGGCTGGCTGGGGTCTGGCGCACTCTATATAAGCCACCCTCCACAGTAGAAGGGTTCGCACCTGCAACACATACGCAGATAATCCAGTCGACCGCCTCCGGGCTCCGAGACGTAGGGCTGTTACTTCCTCCGAGAAGGGCCTAAACTCGTAAATCCCTTGCGTATACAACTAATCCATAGCCAGGATCTTGCCTCTCCATACCTACCCCCATTCTACTGTCAGACTTAGAACCACGACACGCGCCTCTACTACGACACGTGTGCGCCTCTACATCGACCAATATGTACGTACACGTTCGCGACCAGAATGACAACGCTACGTACGCTTTGACCAGGTGGGTCCCGACCGTAAACTTCCTTATGCGTATAAGATGTAGCTGGTGGGTCCCAGCAGTCAGGGGGGCGAATCAATTTTTTTTGCCCGGGCGCACTTCCTTGCGTGCGAAGATGTAGCTGGTGGGTCCCAGCAGTCAGGGGAAACGTTTTTTTCGCGAAATACAATGGCCCGTCTGGTGTCTCCCCGCTGTCAGATGGAGGAATAATTATTTTGCGCGTAATAAGGAGGCACTTCCTTGCTGCGGCCGTGGACCCAGCTGTCAGCCTCTCCACGTACAGTACTCTTCCGATGGAAGTCGTTCCTTGACCACGTAGACCACGCCGCGCCGAGAGCACCAGGGCGGTGGACGACGGCAAGGCCTAGGAAGGGGACGACGCGGAGCCGAGGAAGAAGCGACAGTGGAAGCCCGCGCGGAGAGGAGTACGAGGGTTCACTGGTTCGCCTGTGGTGTGAGGCTGTCGTCGCCGCAGGGCCTGGCCAGCGGTGGGAATAGTAGGGGGCGGTGAGGCCTCCGCGGCAAAGACAGCCGGCCACGACAGTGAGGAGCATGCGGCACGACCGGCGCTGCTTTGGGCGGCCGGAGCATGAAGACTAGAGGTTGAAGAAGCACTACGGCCGTTGGATGGACATCGTACGGTCACTGGAGCTAGAATCGTTCATATTGACTAAGTTGACAAAGCACTCCGTCCCCGTCAACTTAGTAGGCCCACAAGTCAGCCTCCCACCAAGGTGGGTCCCAACTAGCATGGGGAATATTCATTTTTTTTTGTGCGTAATAAGGAGGCACTTTCGGTGGGTCCGAGCTGACAGCGGGGGGAACGTTTTTTTCGTGAAATACGGTGGCCCGTCCGGTGGGTCCCAGCAGTCAGGGGGGAAACGTTTTTTCGCCAAATACGGTGGCCCGTCCGGTGGGTCCCTGCTGTCAGGTGGAGGAATAATTATTTTCCGCGTAATAAGGAGGCACTTCCTTGCGGCTGCCGTGGACCCAGCTGCCAGCCTCTCCACGTATAGTACTCTTCCGATGGAAGTCCTTCCTTGACCATGTTGACCAGCCGCGCCGAGAGCACCAGGGCGGTGGACGACGGCGAGGCCTAGGATGGGGACGACGCGGAGCCGGGGAAGACGCGGCAGTGGAAGCCCGCGCGGAGAGGAGTACGAGGGTTCACTGGTTCGGCTGTGGTGTGAGGCTGCCGTCGCCGCAGAATAACAGGGGGTGTGGGTGAGTAGAGGGATGGCCTGGCCAGCGGTGGGAGTAGTAGGTGGTGAGGCCTCCGCACATCGCAGCCGGCCACGGTAGGCGTGGAGCATGAGACACGACCGGCGCTGGTTTGGGCGGCTGGAGCAAGAAGACCAGAGGTTGAAGAAGCACTACGGCCGTTGGATGGACATTGTACGGTCACTGGAGCTAGAATCGTGCATATTGACTAAGTTGACAAAGTCCTCCATCCCCGTCAACTTAGTAGGCCCACAAGTCAGCCTGCCACTATACTGGGTCCCAGCTAGCAGGGGGAGTATTCATTTTTTTGTGCGTAATAAGGAGGCACTTCCTTGCGTGCGAAGATATAGCTGGTGGGTCCAAGCTGTCAGTGGCGGTAACGTTTTTTTCGCGAAATACAGAGGCCCTTTCTGTGGGTCCCAGATGTCAGGTGGAGGAATCATTATTTTGCGCGTAATAAGGAGGCATTTCCTTGTGTGCGGCCGTGGACCCAGCTGTCAGCCTCTAAACGTACAGTCCACTTCAGATGCATGTCGGTCGTTGACCATGTTGACCAGGCCGCGCCGAGAGCACCAGGGCGGTGGACGATGGCGAGGCTGTCGGGGGTGGGGTTCCGGCAAAACCCTTAAGGTTCGAACTCTGGGTGCGCGCAAAGTTCTTTCCCTCCTACCGATCCATGTCCTAGCTCGCTAAGATCTCGCGGACGAACTCGAAGAACTAGCAACACAAAGACACAAGATTTATACTGGTTCAGGCCACCGTTGTGGTGTAATACCCTACTCCAGTGTGTGATGGTGGATTGCCTCTTGGGCGGATGAAGAACAGTACAAGGGGAAGAACAGCCTCCTGAGGTTGAGGTGTTCTTGTGCTTGTCAAACTTGTGTGGGTGAGGACTCGATCAGATGAGATCCGGTCCCCTCTACCGTGGTGGCTAGTTCTACTTATATAGGCCCTGGTCCTCTCCCCAAATATTGAGCGGGAAGGGAGCCAACAACGGCGGCCAATTTGAAAGGGGACAACTAGTACAAGCTATCCTGACAAAACGGTCTTCGCCTGCGAAAGGCTCTGGTGATGACGCCGTCTTGGGCTCCATGGTGACCTCCGTCCTGCTGGCCCGCCGGTCTTGGTCTCGTTGCACTGATATGGAAACCTTTACCTGATGCCTCGGTACTCTACGCCTGCGCTGGACTCCTTAGCACCAAAGAGGAAACAAGGACGCTGCGCGCGCTGGCGCCCGCCTGGCGCCCGTCTGATCGTGATTGTCATGGCTCACGTTACGAGAGCCTCATGAGGTTTGTCCTGCTTTGATATCTCTGATCCTCGCGAGCCTGCCTAGAGAGGCCGCTCCTGAGGAGGTCTTGCGTCGTCCGCCTCGCGAGGCTTGGCCCCTTGCGAGGGTCTTGAATGCCTTGTTGATGAAGATGGGCCGTACAGGCCCGCTAGCATAACCACGCCGTGGGCCGCAGGCAGGCAAGTCTGGGGACCCCCGTTCCCAGAACACCGACAGTAGCCCCCGGGCCCAAGGCACGCTCGGGCTTGGCTTCGAGGCGAAGCCAAGGGTCAAGTACGGAGCGCCGCGGGCGCCAAAAGCCTACGGCCTCGGTTGACGCGTGCCGGTTGATTGGACGTGGGTGTCTCCACTTCCCCACGTTGCCTTTGAATCCGCCTGGCTATGCGGCCCCCGCAACCTACACATTCATTCGTCCCTCGTCCACGGCTGGCTCCCCCAATCTCTCTACTTTCTCGAGACTCTGCTCCGCCCCTCCAATCTGATCTGCGCCCTGCTTGCCTCGCCGCTATGACGCCGGGATGAGCAGACAAGGGGAAGAAGCCCCTGCCTTCACCAAGTGCGCCTCCCTCCTTCAAGCATGTGCTCGGCCGGCCCCGGGTGCTCAACGACGAGGCCATGGACAAGGTGCGCCCCATGCTTGCCTCCAGTTTCAACGAGTGGGGAGAGATGGTGGCTTGGCCCGCGTCTCGCACTCGCATTGCCCGGGCAGCCACTGAGGTCCCAATCTTTATTGATGCCCTCTGGGCTGGCTTGATTCCTCCCTTCTCCGCCTTCTTCACCGCGGTGCTCGAGCATTATCAGATCCACATGCTACATCTCGACCCTCAATCCGTGACTCTTCTCGCCGTCTTCGCCTTTGTGTGCGAAGCCATGGTGGGCATCGCTCCTTTGGTGGCCCTCTTCCGCCATTTCTTCTCATTGCATCTGACCGACCCTTGGCAGAGCTCGGGGTGCGTGAGCTTCCAGGCCGTGGACACGACAGCAGGAGCGGGGATCAACTTTGAGCTTCCTCCATCCACGAGCGAGTTTCGGACACGATGGGTGTTTGTCGACGCCGGTGTGCTCAGCCCTCTGCTCCATGCTCCGCCAGTGCCTGCTGTTCCCAACTCCAGTTGGGGCCACCAGAGGCTCGCGAGCCCCCGCCTCGTCCTCATCTGGCTCAGGCTGAGGAGGTTGAAGGACCGCGGCGTGACTGCGCCTATGGTGGTGAAGGAGTTCGTCAAGCGCCGAGTCGCTCCGCTTCAGCGCCATTCCCGCCCGATGTGGGCCTTGCTCAGCAGTCAGGACCATATGAGGTTTCAGGAGGAGGGGCTTCCTCTTAAGACGCGGCAAACGGTGCTTACGGTCCTGACGGGTGCCCCTCTACCGGAAGACATGCCCAGGAAGAGCTATCTGCTGTACCGCTGCGAGAACAAAGCCGAATTTGCCGAGAGCATGCCCTCCTTTGATGAATTGGGGCTGCGCCCGATCGGCCTGGTGGGGCCCCTCAGAACCCCGTCGACGTGGTTCCCTTCCTTGCCGCTGGTGCCGAGCTCATCCCAAGTGAGGGTGCAGGAGGGCGAGCTCCGACGGAGGCCGGTGGCCCAAGTGCCGAGGAGCACATGCCGCGTGGTGATCCCAGTGCGTCGTCCTCGGGAGCCCGCGATCCCTCCCCTGGGGCATCGGTTACTGAGGCGGTGCAGCATGCGGTTCCCGAGGCCAAAGCCCCGGGAGCCTCGGGAGGTCGTGCTGAGACGGTGTCCGACTGCTCACCGCAGCCGGGCACCCCTGAAGATGTCCCTCCAAACTCATCCTCGGCCTCGCCCCGCGCTGGTCGCCACGTCCAGCGCTTTGGTCGGCTTTGCGTGGATTTCGAGGAGCTCCTCAAGAGGAAAGGATCCCCGAGCGGCAACAGCATCTTCGGGTCATTGAAGCGATGAAAGTAATTCGCTGTCGACGAGTAAGTACCGCACCTTGTGGTTTCTTGATTGCTTCTTTCCTTCCTGACATCGGCTCTTCAGGACCCCTTCTGCCAGGGCCGTTGAGCCTTCCGAGAAGCAATCCTCGCCTTCCTCGGCACCCCTGTTGGCCTTGTGCACCCCGAGCCTGCATGCCGCGCCTGGAGCCAGGCCGGTCGAGGGGGTGCGCTCGCCTTCATGGAGCCTCGAATCTGCGGCCTCGTTGCCCTTCCTGCACGGTCTGGCTTGGAGCCTGGCGGGCGTTCCCCGTTCTCCTCCTCTGGTTATGGACAACAGCTAGTTGGGCTCGGCCTTCAGCTCCTCCTCAAGTGGCGGCACCCGACTGGCTAGGGCCCCCCACAAGGACTGGCTGGTGCCTGGGGCAGCACCAGCCCCCAGCCCCCTGCCAAGAGGTGGAGCATCGCTCGATGTCCCGCCTGCAGCCCCCGGGGTGGAGGATGAGGTGAGCCATGCATTCGAGTCTGAGCGCGGGCGAAGCGTCGTTCGCCATGAGCTCTTCTAGGAGGCGATGGGCGCGATGAGCCGACTTGGCGAAGAACTCGCTGGTGTCGACTCGCATCTTGAGGCTGAAGGTATTCGGCTGGCGGAGGAGTGGCGCAAGCTAAGGGTGGCTGTCAACCTGGGCCGCTACCAGCGTGATCTTGACAATGCGAAAGCCGAGGCGTCCCTCAAGGTTTCCAGCGAAGCTTGCTGCCGAGCCTTGGAGGAGGCTCGCGAGGCTGCGGAGAAGCGTTCTTGGGAGCTCCAGGCCTGGAGTGCGTCCCTCGAGCAGTAGGTGGAGGAGCGCAGAGCCGCCCTTGCGTCGCTGAGGGGGACGCCTGCCAAGGAAGATGAGGTCCGGAAGCGCGAGGAGGCGCTGGCTCTGGAAGCCGTGGAATGCAGCCTTGAGCTCGAGCAACTGGAGACGAGGGAGCATCAATTTGCTCAAGCAGAAGATGCCGCTGGGGCTCGCGAGGCCAAGGTCCTGGAGGAAGTCGATCGCCAGGTGGCACGGGTTCGCGGATCTCGAAGATCGGTACGACCTGAAGCTGAAGCTTGCAGGAACTGAGGCGGCAGGCAGGACCGCCGCTCTCATGCCCAAGTTAGACGAGCCGGAGAGACGTGGGGAGGCCGCGGCTGCCGCCTTGTCCACAGCGCAGGCGGACTTGGCCTCCGCCCGTGCCGATCTGCTCTTGCTTCAGAAACGGGTTGATGATGCCGAGGCCGTCGCGCGGCAGAACAGGGAGGAAGTGCTTCAACGGCAGACGCTGGAGCGCGAGCACGCCCCCATGCTTCAGGACCTCCAGAACAGGGCTAACACCGCCCTGGGCTTCATCTGCGACGAGAATGCACCCCCCCACTCGAATGACTATGCCATCCACCTGATCTTCTTCACCAACGTGGTGACGCGCCTGGAAGCCCGACCTGACAGGGCTCGCCAGCTCGTGGAAGAGAGGAGTCGGGGCCTTCTCGGGCGCGCGTTCTCCCGCCTCTTCAGCCATCTCCGGAACACCTTCCCCGACTTCGACTTCGACGCCACCATTGCCCCCATGCCACAGGCCATCCGAGGCGACCTGGCGCGGTGGGTGGAGGACAACGTGGATGCGCTGGTCAGAGCCTTTGCCTCTGACGACCACGCGGTGGTGGTCGTCGCGGACGAAGGCAACGTGGTTGACGACGGCGGCGGAGGCTTCGCCGAAGGCCGCGACGGCGATGGCAAAGACAACGACGACGCGAGTGACGCGTCCAAGGGCGATGTAGCGAGCGACATATCTGGCTGATCCCATGTTCTCTTGTCGTTTTATCCTGTACTCAAAAACTCGGGCATGGTGCCTAAAGATTGTGAGAGCATTTTGGGAGGGGAGCCCCTCATGTAAGCAAATCATGATTTCTACTCCTTTATGCCGAACCGAGGGTGCGTTCTGGTCGGTCATGAGTCCGATGGCAAGTTTTGCCGCTGCGGCTTACCTTAGCTGGAGCGAGCCCTGAATCGGGTGGTAAGGTCGAGAGTCGCCACGGGGCTCCGGAAGGGTCTGCTGACCCGCCCAAGAGGGCCTCGCGAGGTTCCATCGCCAATCAGCGCGCGTGGCGCGCGCGCTGTGCCCAGCTCCGCCCGCGAGGAGCCTGCAAGGGGACCACGAGGGGGAGGCGGCGAGCGTGAGCTCCAGAACAAGGCAAGAACCAGATGGCAAGAAATTGCTCGAATGAGAAGATACACCCCCCGCACACATCAACAAAAGCTCGACTTCAACTTAAATCCAAATCCAGAAAGCCAGGCTACAGAAGAAGAGATCCAAAGCAAATGGCCGCGTCCGGCACGTAGTCTAGTCTTCTGGTCTTCGAGTCTTCTCACCAGCGTGGAGCTAAGTGCTGCCACTAGGCGTGGGAGGGAGCCCCAGGGCCTGAGGCCGGCACCCCTGAGACTCCGGGGCGTGTACAGCCCCACTCATTATTACGTGAGAGTGTCACGGGCGGCGAGCTTCACAGGCACTGGGCCTTCTTCACAGGAACTGGCCTTGCTTCATATCGCCAGACGAGGGCCCCGCCTTGCGCCACTCTCGGCCACCTTTGAGCCGACCGGCAACCTGGACGACACAAAGGGGGGAAAGGGGACGCTAGCGGTGCCCTCGGCGACCACGGGTCCTCTACCGGGGGAAGGCTCGCCGGCACCTCCCCGGCAGAGGGCCTACCTCCGGGCGCTGCCTGGTGATACGTCTCCAATGTATCTATAATTTTTTATTCTTCCATGCTATATTATATTCTTTTTTGGACATTAATGGGCTTTATTATACACTTTTATATTATTTTTGGGACTAACCTATTAACCGGAGGCCTAGCCCAGAATTGCTGTTTTTTGCCTAAGAATATCAAACGGAGTCCAAATGGAATGAAACCTTCGGGAACATTTTTGGGACTAACCTATTAACCGGAGGCCCAGCCCAGAATTGCTGTTTTTTGCCTATTTCAGAGTTTTGCAGAAAAAGAATATCAAACGGAGTCCAAATGGAATGAAACCTTCGGGAACGTGATTTTCGGAACGAACGTGATCCAGAGGACTTGGACCCTACGTCAAGAAATCAACCAGGAGGGCATGAGGTAGGGGTGCGCGCTACCCCCCCAGTGCGCCCTCCACCCTTGTGGGCCCCACGTTGCTCCACCGACGTACTTCTTCCTCCTATATATACCTACGTACCCCCAAACTACCAGACACGGAGCCAAAAACCTAATTCCACCGCTGCAACCTTCTGTACCCATGAGATCCCATCTTGGGGCCTTTTTCCGAGCTCACGAGGGGGCATCGATCACGGAGGGCTTCTACATCAACACCATAGCCTCTCCGATGATGTGTGAGTAGTTTACCTCAAACTTTCGGGTCCAATGTTATTAGCTAGATGGCTTCTTCTCTCTTTTTGGATCTCAATACAATGTTCTCCCCCTCTCTTGTGGAGATCTATTAGATGTAATCTTCTTTTGCGGTGTGTTTGTTGAGATCGATGAATTGTGGGTTTATGATCAAGTTTATCTATGAACAATATTTGAATCTCCTCTGAATTCTTTTATGTATGATTGGTTATCTTTGCAAGTCTGTTCGAATTATCGCTTTGGTTTGGCCTACTAGATTGATCTTTCTTGCAATGGGAGAAGTGCTTAGCTTTGGGTTCAATCTTGCGGTGTCCTTTCCCAAAGGATGTGAGGGGCAGCAAGGCACATATTGTATTGTTGCCATCGAGGATAAGAAGATGGGGTTTATATCATATTGCATGAGTTTATCCCTCTACATCATGTCATCTTACTTAAAGCGTTACTCTGTTCTTATGAACTTAATACTCTACATGCATGCTGGATAGCGGTCGATGTGTGGAGTAATAGTAGTAGATGCAGGAAGGAGTCGGTCTACTTGTCTTGGACGTGATGCCTATATACATGATCATACCTAGATATTCTCCTAACTATGCTCAATTCTATCAATTGCTCAACAGTAATTTGTTCACCCACCGTAATACTTATGCTCTTGAGAGAAGCCACTAGTGAAACCTATGGCCCCCGGGTCTATTTTCCATCATATTAATCTTCCAACACTTAGCTATTTATTGCCTTTTATTTTACTTTGCATATTTATCATAAAAATACCAAAAATATTATCTTATCATATCTATCAGATCTCACTCTCGTAAGTGACCGTGAAGGGATTGACAACCCCTTATTGCGTTGGTTGCGAGGATTTATTTGTTTGTGTAGGTGCGAGGGACTCGTGCGTGGTCTCCTACTGGATTGATACCTTGGTTCTCAAAAACTGAGGGAAATACTTACGCTACTTTACTGCATCACCCTTTCCTCTTCATGGGAAAACAAACGCAGTGCTCAAGAAGTAGCAGTACATCCAGCCATACTGTACTGGACCTCTAAGTAGTGCCTCCTCAGGTAGATGAACAGCCAAATGCACCATGACATCAAAGAAGGCTGGAGGATATATTTTCTCAAGGTCACATAGGATAGTTGGTATCTTGTCTCTAAGACGCTCCAAAGCATCTATCCTGATATTTCTACTACAGAGTTCCCTGAAGAATTGTCCCAACTCTACAACTGCTCAGATAAGTCGTATGCCCAATCCTCTAAGGATAACATGTAAAACCCTTTGAAGTAGGACGTGGCAGTCATGAGTTTTCAACCCTTGTACCTTGTTTCCATCTGCACTGACTCTCCTTTCAGGGTTGGAAGCAAATCCATGTGGGAATCTCACACGTGACAGGACCTCGCATAATTCTTTTCTTTTTACCTTATCCAAGACGTACACAACTGGTGCCATATCTCGTGGTTTACCTTCATCTTGCACCAGCAAATCCTGTCTGATACCCAGGTGTGTAAAATCAATCCTAGATTTTAAGGTATCTTTCATCTTGCCTTCAATATTAAGAAGTGTGCCGATAATGCTGTCACATATATTTTTCTCGATGTGCATCACATCGAGATTATGCCGTAGATCCAAATCTTTCCAATACTCCAAGTCCCACAAAGTGGACCTGCGGGTAAACAATAATCTCTTTTCAGCCCTACCACGCTTCCTTTTCCCGCTACCATTATCAGGATGGTTTCCTGGTGTAATATGCCTGACCTTCTCTAATTCCACTTGCAACTCATCGGCGGTGAGCCTCTTTGGCACATCATGGTTTTCATGCTTTGCATTGAACACATGTCTTCGGTATTTTCTAGGATGCGGCTTGTCCTTGGCAAGGAAACGGTGGTGTCCAATGTAACAGATCTTGCTAAGTATTGCGTATGACAGTGGATTCCTGTCACAGCGAACACATGCATTGTAACCATGTGTCGTTCGCCCTAACATAGTGCTCAAAGCCGGATAATCATGGATGCACCAAATTATAATAGCACGCAGAAAGAAATCAGCTGGTGGGCTGCTATATAGGTCTCGAGTGAGAACACCCCTCCATAGTTGTTGAAGTTCCTCCACAAGAGGCTCCATGAACAAATCAAAATCCTTTCCTGGACTTTTTGGACCTGGGATGAGCAAGGCCATCATGTAGTTTGATTCTTTGGTGCAGACATTTGGAGGCATGTTGTAAGGGATAACAAGCACTGGCCACATGCTATATGTGGCGCTCTGGTGGCCAAATGGGTTAAATCCATCTGAAGCTAAGCCAAGTCTAATGTTTCTCGGGTCAGCAGCAAACTTTTCGTGCTTCTGATTGAGGCTTTTACACTCACTACCATGTGATGGATGGCTCATTACATTCTGATCTTTGTACTCCTGGTTCCTAGAATGCCCAAGTACATCCTCTCTTGTTTCAGCATCATGGAACAACCTCTGCAATCTTGGTGTAATTGGAAAATGTCTCAGAACATTATGAGGAATCCTCTTCACAGCATCGCCATCTTTCCATCTTGATGATTTGCATTTTGGGCATTCACTTAAGTTGGCATAATCCTTCCTAATGTAACACAATTATTCTTACAAACATGGATCATATCATATCCAATTCCAACTGCACGAAGGAAATTCTTCATTTTATCAGAGGCGTGTGGCAGCTCAGACGATTCTGGGAAAGCTTTATGAAAGCAGCCAACATCGCATCAAATGATTTGTTGGTCATCCGCTCAGATGTCTTCACCTGAAGAAAGGTGATCATAGCTGAGAATACTGACAGCTTATTTCTTGGGGTGACAGCCATGTTGCATTGTTCCAACATGCGGGCCCACCGTTTTTCTTCTGCAGGTGAAAGTTCACGGAATGCACGAGCATTTCGTAGCATTGTTTCAATGTTGGTCAAACTCACTGGCTCCGCCACCACCTCCTCCTCCTCCTCTTCCACCGAAAGCATCGAAGATCAAGATGGTGATCTGCTGCTTCCACGTAGTCAATAACATTGGCGTTCACAGCTTCACCATGATGAACCCACCTAGTATATGTGACCGACATCCCATACAAGTGTAGATGATTTTGCACAGTTGACTGGGTCTTGTAACTGAATTCATACAACTGCTACAGGCAGAGCACATCTGATTTCGGACTACCGTACTCAGCTCGATAAAGTTCATGAAGTTTTCAACCCCTCGACATATGCAGCGGAGAATCTTTGAGCGAAGTTATCCAAGTCCTGTCCATCCGTTAGACATACAAATTAGTTCTTCTACTAGATATTACAGGAAAAACATATATGCTTTTTATGAAGTCCGTAAGAAAATATCTAGGTCGATGTCTAAAGCTATGGCAAGATATTTGGACGAAAGCAGATCTAAGTAACGTAAATATATGTAAAGCTAATTCAGCAAATAGATTTGAGTGCTAAATTATGGCAGGCTGTTTCTGCAGTCAATGAGGCCGAGCACACAACCATCAAACTATCGAAGGCCATCGCAGCAACAAAGATCGAGTATAAAATGGTGTAGAGCTATTTCACCTAACATATTGGCTACTAGACCATGGTAATCCACGTCATAATAAATATATGGCAGGATATTTTAGCAACCAATCGGCCTTGGCATGCCATCTCAGCTAAGCAGATTGAGTGCGTAGCGAGGCAAGGAAGCTTCTTAAGCAGAGCATATTGACTGTAAACTACTTCGGCAAACAGTGATGTTAACAGCGTCTATCAGCTAACATTCAGCGCTACACCGACATGCATGGGGCCTCAGTCTAGAATGCGCATACTGATGACCCACAAGTATAGGGGATCTATTGTAGTCCTTTCGATAAGTAAGAGTGTCGAACCCAACGAGGAGCAGAAGGAAATGATAAGCAGTTTTCAGCAAGGTATTCTCTGCAAATCTTTGAAATAAGTGGTAACGAGATAGTTTTGTGATAAGATAAATTGTAACGAGCAACAAGTAACAAAAGTAAATAAGGTGCAGCAAGGTGGCCCAATCCTTTTTGTAGCAAAGGACAAGCCTGGACAAACTCTTATAATAGGAAAAGCGCTCCCGAGGACATATGGGAATATCGTCGAGCTAGTTTTCATCACGCTCATATGATTCGCATTCGGTACTTTGATAATTTTATATGTGGGTGGACCGGTGCTTGGGTGCTGTTCGTACTTGAACAAGCATCCCACTTATGATTAACCTCTATTGCAAGCATCCGCAACTACAACAAAAGTATTAAGGTAAACCTAACCATAGCATGAAACATATGGATCCAAATCAGCCCCTTACGAAGCAACGCATAAACTAGGGTTTAAGCTTCTGTCTCTCTAGCAACCCATCATCTACTTATTACTTCCCAATGCCTTCCGCTAGGCCCAAATAATGGTGTTATGTAGTCGATGTTCACATAACACCACTAGAGGTTAGACAACATACATCTTCTCAAAATATCGAACGAAAACCAAATTCACATGACTACTAATAGCAAGACTTCTCCCTTGTCCTCAGGAACAAATGTAACTACTCACAAAGCATATTCATGTTCATAATCAGAGGGGTAATAATATGCATAAAGGATCTGAACATATGATCTTCCACCAAATAAACCAACTAGTATCAACTACAAAGAGTAATCAACACTACTAGCAACCTACTAGCACCAATCCCGGACTTAGAGACAAGAATTGGATACAAGAGATGAACTAGGGTTTGGAGATGAGATGGTGCTGGTGAAGATGTTGATGGAGATTGCCCTCTCCCGATGAGAGGAGCGTTGATGATGATGATGGCGATGATTTCCCCCTCCGGGAAGTGTCCCTGGCAGAACAGCTCATGGGAGCCCTAGATTGGTTCCGCCAAGGTTCCGCCTCGTGGCGGCGGAGTCTCGTCGAAAGGCTGCTTCTGATTTTTCTCATCGAAAGACTTCATATAGGAGAAGATGGGCGTCGGAGAGCCACCAGGGACCCACGAGGTGAGGCGCGCCCCCACCCTCGTGAGCGGTGTGGGCCCCCGGCCTTCATCTTTGGCGGCGATTTTTCTTTATTTATTTTAAGATATTCCGTGGAGTTTCAGGACTTTTGGAGTTCTTGCGAATAGGTCTCCAATATTTGCTCCTTTTCCACCTGAATTCCATTTGTAAGCATTCCCCCTCTTCATGGTAAACCTTGTAAAATAAGAGAGAATAGCCATAAGTATTGTGACATAACGTGAAATAACAGCCCATAATGCGATAAATATCAATATAAAAGCATGATGAAAAATGGACGTATCAACTCCCCCAAGCTTAGACCTCGCTTGTCCTCAAGCAAAAAGCTGATAACAATAAATATGTCCTCATGTTTAGAGGTAGAGGCGTCGATAAAAATAAAATACGAACATGAAGGCATCATGATTATTTCATAACAGCAACATAAATAGATTTTGTCATATGATTACTTATGTTCAAGTGATGATCTTTACACAAAGCCAAAGTATGAATCATAAACCTTATAGAGCACCAACAAATTATACCCTGAGTCATTGAAGCAATTGCAATTTATCATAACATCGGAAAGAGTCTATGTCAGAGCTTAAAAGCAAGTCCACATACTCAACTATCACTTAGTCCTTCATAATTGCTAACACTCACGCAATACTTGTGGTTACGGAGTTTTAACCGGACACAGAGAAAGATAGGGGCTTATAGTTGCCCCACAACCTTTTACCTCAAGGGTAATGTCAACAATAATAATTCATGCTCCCCACATCCAATTAGATATACATACCATGTTCTTTCCAACATGCTGAGCTTGCCAAAGGATAAAATGAAAAAGGAAAGGTGAAGATCACCGTGACTCTTGCATAAGATAGAAGATAATAATAAAAGATAGGCCCTTCGCAGAGGGAAGCAGAGGTTGCCATGCGCTTTTATGGTTGGATGCACAAAATCTTAATGCAAAAGAACGTCACTTTATATTGCCCTTGTATGTGAACCTTTATTATGCAGTCCGTCGCTTTTATTGCATCCACAACAAGTTCGTACAAAGCTTATTTCTCTGCACTAATAAGTCATGCATATTTAAAGAGCAATTTTTATTGCTTGCACCGATGACAACTTACTTGAAGGATCTTACTCAATCCATAGGTAGATATGGTGGACTCTCATGGCTAAACTGGTTTAAGGGTATTTGGAAGCACAAGTAGTATCTCTACTTGGTGCTGAGAATTTGGCTAGCATGAGGGGGAAAGGCAAGCTCAACAGGTTAGGAGATCCATGACAATATACTTTATCTCAGATATAAGAAAACATAACTCATTACATTGTCTTCCTTGTCCAACATCAACTCCTTAGCATGTCATATTTTAATGATTGTTCCCAATCATAAAAGATGTCAATGATAATATATCTATATGTGAAACCTCTCTCTCCTTATTACTTCCTATTAATTACAACGATGACCAAAGCTATATTTGCCAACTCCCAACAACTTTTAATCATCATACTCTTTCTATGTGAAGTCATTACTTTCAATAAGATCAATATGAACTCTTTGTTTCTTTTTGTTCTTTTCTTCATTCACCCAAAATCATGGCAAAATAATCAAGCCCTTGACTCAACACTAATCTTTATTATATAGCTCGCGGACTCGATTGCATAGAGGGATCATAAAGCAAAACTTCAAAACTAGATCATGCCATGACTTTATTATACTAAATCAAGACACTACTAATAGGATCGAACTAAGAAAAATGGTAAAGATAGGAGTTGTGATGGAGATACGATACCGGGGCACCTCCACACCTCCCCCAAGCTTGGCAGTTGCCAAGGGGAGTGCCCATACCCATGTGATTATGTCTCCTTCTTTGTTGTTGGTGGTGGAGGTGTTGTTGATGATGCAAGCTTGTCGTCCACCTTCCATGGCATAGGCTCACCCTCATAGAAGGATGATAGAGTCTCCTGAATCCTCAAATCCGCAACGGAAACAGCTCAAAACGAAAATAGAGGATATTTGCATGATACGGGAGTCAAAACCTTCGGGAGAATATATAATGAATTTTTACCGACCGAAATATGTATCATGCAAGAAAACGGAGTCCGGAGGGCACACGAGGTGCTCATGAGGTAGGGGGGCGCGCCCAGGGGGGTAGGGCGCGCCCTCCACCCTCGTGGAAGCCTCGTGTCCTCCCTGGACTGCTACTTATTTTTCTATTTTTCTAAATATTCCAAAACGGAGAAATATTGCTTTAAAAATTGTTTTGGAGTCGGTTTACTTACCGTACCACATACCTATTCCTTTTCGGAGTCTGAAACGTTCCGGAAAGTGTTGTTTGATTCTTTGACCGTTTACCACCTTCGGATTTGTGCCTTCGGAATTGTTGAGTTTTATGGCACCGGAACGATAGACCTCCTCGATAACGTAAGGACCTTCCCATTTGGAGAGAAGTTTTCCTGCAAAAAATCTTAAACGAGAGTTGTATAGCAATACATAATCACCTACATTGAACTCATGCTTTTGTATCCTTTTGTCATGCCATCTTTTAACTTTTTCTTTAAATAACTTGGCATTTTCATAAGCCTGGGTTCTCCATTCATCAAGTGAGCTAATATCAAATAACCTCTTCTCACCGGCAAGTTTAAAATCATAGTTGATCTCTTTAATAGCCCAATATGCCTTATGTTCTAGTTCGACATGTAAGTGACATGCTTTTCCATAAACCATCTTATACGGAGACATACCCATAGGGTTCTTATATGCAGTTCTATAGGCCCATAATGCATCATCAAGTTTCTTAGACCAATTCTTTCTAGACCTATTAACAGTCTTTTGCAAAATTAATTTGAGCTCTCTATTACTCAATTCTACTTGACCACTAGACTGCGGGTGATAAGGAGATGCAATTCTATGATTAACGTCATATTTAGCAAGCATTTTACGGAAAGCACCATGAATAAAATGTGAACCACCATCAGTCATTAAATATCTAGGGACTCCGAACCTCGGAAAAATAACTCCCTTAAGCATTTTAATAGAAGTTTTATGATCAGCACAACTAGTTGGAATAGCTTCTACCCACTTAGTAACGTAATCAACAGCAACTAAAATATGAGTGTATCCATTAGAGGCAGGAAAAGGTCCCATATAATCAAAGCCCCAGACATCAAATGGTTCAATAACAAGTGAATAATTCATAGGCATTTCTTGACGTCTACTAATATTACCAATTCTTTAACATTCATCACAAGACAAAACAAACTTACGGGCATCCTTGAAGAGAGTAGGCCAATAAAAACCAGATTGCAATACCTTATGTGCAGTTCTATCTCCAGCGTGGTGTCCTCCATAAGTCTTGGAGTGACACTTGCGTAGGATCTGTTCCTGTTCATGCTCAGGTACACAACGTCTAATAACACCATCTACTCCTTCTTTATAAAGATGTGGATCATCCCAAAAGTAATGTCTCAAATCATAAAAGAACTTTTTCTTTTGTTGGTATGTGAAGCTAGGTGGTATAAATTTAGCAACAATATAATTAGCATAATCAGCATACCATGGAGTGCCACGAGAAGTGCTTATGACATTTAGTTGTTCATCAGGAAAGCTATCATCAATAGGTAGTGGGTCATCAAGAACATTCTCTAACCTAGATAAGTTATGCAGCAGGGTTCTCAGCTCCTTTTCTATCAACAATATGCAAATCAAATTCTTGCAGCAACAGAACCCATCTAATAAGTCTAGGTTTAGCATCTTTCTTTTCCATAAGATATTTAATAGCAGCATGATCGGTGTGAATAGTTACTTTAGAATCAACTATATAGGGTCTGAATTTATCACAAGCAAATACAACTGCTAAAAGTTCCTTTTCGGTAGTAGCATAATTTAATGGATAACATTTAATTTCTTATCAACTCTTTGCCCTAGAACAGCACCTACAGCATAATCACTAGCATCACACATAATTTCAAAGGGTAAATTCCAATCAGGTGGCTGAACATTAGGTGCAGAGACTAATGCTTTCTTAAGTATTTCAAATGCTTCTACACAATCATCATCAAAGACAAATGGTACATCTTTTTGTAATAAATTAGTCAGAGGCCGAGAGATTTTCGAGAAGTCCTTAATGAACCTCCTATAAAATCCGGCATGACCAAGGAAACTTCTTATACCTTTGATGTCCTTGGGACATGGCATCTTTTCAATAGCATCAACCTTGGCTTTATCAACTTCAATACCTCTTTCAGAAACTTTGTGCCTCAAGACAATACCTTCATTAACCATAAAGTGGCACTTTTCCCAATTCAAGACAAGATTAGTTTCTTCACATCTCCGCAAAACTCGATTAAGATTGCTCAAGCAATCATCAAAAGAGGATCCATAGACGGAAAAGTCGTCCATGAAAACCTCACAAATCTTTTCACAAAAATCAGAGAATATAGCCATCATGCATCTTTGAAAGGTACTAGGTGCATTACATAAACCAAAAGGCATACGTCTATAAGCAAAAGTACCAAAAGGGCATGTAAAAGTAGTCTTTGATTGATCTTTAGCCGATACAGGTATTTGAGAGAAACCAGAATAACCATCTAGGAAGCAATAATGTGTATGTTTGCATAATCTTTCTAGCATTTGATCAATAGAAGGTAAGGGGTAATGATCTTTCTTAGTAGCTTTATTTAATTTGCGGAAATCAATTACCATCCTATAACCTGTGATAATTCTTTGTGGGATCAATTCATCTTTATCATTAGGGACAACAGTAATACCTCCCTTCTTAGGGACACAATGGACATGACTTATCCACTGACTATCAGCAACGGGATAAATTATACCTGCCTCCAGAAGCTTGAGTATTTCCTTTCTTACCACTTCTTTCATTTTAGGATTCAAACGTCATTGAGGATCACGAACTGGTTTGGCATCCGCTTCCAAATTTATTTTATGCTGACATAGAGTGGCACTAATGCCCTTAAGATCATCAAGAGTATATCCAATAGCTGCACGGTGCTTCCTCAGAGTTTTCAATAATCTTTCTTCTTCATGCTCTGAAAGGTTAGCACTAATAATAACAGGATATATTTTCTTTTCATCAAGATAAGCATATTTAAGATTATCAGGCAACGGTTTAAGCTCAAACACGGGATCACCCTTGGGTGGAGGAGGATCCCCTAAGATTTCAACAGGCAAATTGTGTTTCAGAATAGGCTCCTGTTTAAAGAATATTTCATCTATTTCCCTTCTTTCATTCATGAACATATCATTTTCATGGTCTAGCAAATAGTGTTCCAAGGGATCACTAGGAGGCACGGCAATAGAAGCAAGACCAATAATTTCATCCTTACTAGGCAATTCTTCCTCACGATGTTGTTTACTAAACTTAGAGAAATTAAACTCATGAACCATATCATTCAAGCCAATAGTAACAACATTCTTTTCGCAATCTATCTTAGCATTAACAATGTTCAAGAAGGGTCTACCAAATATAATGGGACAAAAGCTATCTTGTGGAGAACAAAGAACAAGAAAATCAGCGGGATATTTAGTTTTCCCACACAAGACTTCAACATCTCTGACAATTCCCACTGGCGAAATAGTATCTCTATTGGCAAGCTTAATTGTAACATCAATATCTTCTATCTCAGCGGGTGCAATTTCATTCTTAATTTCTTCGTATAAAGTATGTGGTATAACACTAGCACTCACACCCATATCACATAAGCCATGATAACAATGATCTCCTATTTTAACAGAAATAACAGGTACGCCTACCACTGGTCTATGTTTATCTCTATCACAGGGTTTAGCAATTCTAGCTGTTTCACCAGAGAATGCAATGACATGCCCATCAATATTATCAGACAAGAGATCTTTAACAATAGCAATATTAGGTTCTACTTTGACTTTCTCAGGAGGTGTATAAGTTATAGTATTGCTTTTACGAACAACAGTTGAAACTTTAGCATGATCCTTTACTCTAGCAGGGAAAGGTGGTTTCTCAACATAAGAGGTGGGAACAATAGGATCATTATAAGTGATGGTCTTTTCTTCAACTTTAATAGGTGCAGCTACTTTTACTTCTATGGGAGGATGATATTTAAACCACTTCTCCTTGGGAGATCAACATAAGTAGCAAAAGATTCACGAGAAAGAAGCTACTATCTTAGAGTCAAGTCCATATTTAGTGCTAAACTTACGGAAAATATCGGTATCCATAAAAGATTTAACACAATCAAACTTAGGTGTCATACCTAACTCCTTACCTTCGTCGAGGTCCCAATCTTCAGAGTTGCGTTTAATTCTATCCAATAAATTCCATCTGAATTCAATAGTCTTCATCATAAAAGAGCCAGACAAGAAGTATCGAGCATGGTGCGATTGTTATCAGAATGCCGAGCATAAAAATTCTGAAGAATTGTTTCTCTTGAGAGGTCATGATTGGGGCATGAATATAACATTGATTTAAGCCTCCCCCAAGCTTGAGCGATGCTTTCTCCTTCGCGAGGCCAAAAATTATATATATAATTGCGATCACGATGAACAAGATGCATATGGTAATACTTTTGATGAAATTCCAATTTCATTCTTTTATAGTTCCATGATCTCGTGTCATCACATAGCTTATACCATGTCGATGCGTTTCTTTCAAAAGATAAAGGGAAAGCCTTCTTCTTAACAACATCATCGGGTATACCTGCAAGCTTAAATAATCCACAAATATCATCCAAATAGCGTAGATGCTCGTCGGGATGCTTTCTCCCATCTCCTGTAAAAGTATTAGCTAGCAGTTTTTCCATGATACCCGAAGGAAATACAAAAGGAGTTTCATTTTCAATAGGTTCAGTAGGTTGAGGAGCAACTCTTTGCTCTACTGGATGGGGTGAAGATACCCCGAACAAGCCCCTCATAGATTCAGTTTCCATAGTAACAAGTGACAGAAAATTTCAGCACACTATATAAATTTTTCCTTACCAAATTCCACCTACCAAAGGCGCTACACTCCCCGGCAACGGCGCCAGAAAGGAGTCTTGATGACCCACAAGTATAGGGGATCTATCGTAGTCCTTTCGATAAGTAAGAGTGTCGAACCCAACGAGGAGCAGAAGGAAATGATAAGCGGTTTTCAGCAAGGTATTCTCTCTGCAAATCTTGAAATAAGTGGTAACGAGATAGTTTTGTGATAAGATAAATTGTAACGAGCAACAAGTAACAAAAGTAAATAAGGTGCAGCAAGGTGGCCCAATCCTTTTTGTAGCAAAGGACAAGCCTGGACAAACTCTTATAATAGGAAAAGCGCTCCCGATGACATATGGGAATATCGTCAAGCTAGTTTTCATCACGCTCATATGATTCGCGTTCGGTACTTTGATAATTTGATATGTGGGTGGACCGGTGCTTGGGTGTTGTTCTTACTTGAACAAGCATCCCACTTATGATTAACCTCTATTGCAAGCATCCGCAACTACAACAAAAGTATTAAGGTAAACCTAACCATAGCATGAAACATATGGATCAAAATCAGCCCCTTACGAAGCAACGCATAAACTAGGGTTTAAGCTTCTGTCTCTCTAGCAACCCATCATCTACTTATTACTTCCCAATGCCTTCCTCTAGGCCCAAATAATGGTGAAGTGTTATGTAGTCGACGTTCACATAACACCACTAGAGGTTAGACAACATACATCTTATCAAAATATCGAACTAATACCAAATTCACATGACTACTAATAGCAAGACTTCTCCCTTGTCCTCAGGAACAAACGTAACTACTCACAAAGCATATTCATGTTCATAATCAGAGGGGTAATAATATGCATAAAGGATCTGAACATATGATCTTCCACCAAATAAACCAACTAGTATCAACTACAAAGAGTAATCAACACTACTAGCAACCTACTAGCACCAATCCCGGACTTAGAGACAAGAATTGGATACAAGAGATGAACTAGGGTTTGGAGATGAGATGGTGCTGGTGAAGATGTTGATGGAGATTGCCCTCTCTCGATGAGAGGAGCGTTGATGATGATGATGGCGATGATTTCCCCCTCCCGGAGGGAAGTGTCCCAGTGAGCAGCTCACGGAGCCCTAGATTGGTTCCGCCAAGGTTCCGCCTCGTGGCGGCGGAGTCTCATCCCGAAAGGTTGCTTCTGATTTTTTTTCTCATCGAAAGACTTCATATAAGAGAAGATGGGCATCGGAGAGCCACCAGGGGACCCACGAGGTAGGGGGACGCGCCCAAGGGGGAGGGGCACGCCCCCCACCCTCGTGAGCAGGGTGTGGGCCCCCTGGCCTTCATCTTTGGCGACGATTTTTCTTTATTTATTTTAAGATATTCCGTGGAGTTTCAGGACTTTTGGAGTTCTTGTGAATAGGTCTCCAATATTTGCTCCTTTTCGGCCCGAATTCCAGCCAAGCATTCCCCCTCTTCATGGTAAACCTTGTAAAATAAGAGAGAATAGCCATAAGTATTGTGACATAACGTGAAATAACAGCCCATAATGCGATAAATATCGATATAAAAGCATGATGCAAAATGGACGTATCACGTACCATGGGAGAAGCTGACCACCGTGCGTCTCCACACGAACATCGCTAGCGGTGGCGGCGCTGACTGCCGTGCGTCTCCACAAGAACGTCGCCAGCGGTGGCGACGCGGCTAGAGGATGGCAGTCTACGAGAGCGTAATGTGGGAGCGAGAGGATCGCCGTGCGTCCCCTCGACGAACCGCGGTGCCGATGTATTGGCGTGGCAGGGAGGGCGGCTTTGGCAGAGCGAATGGAGTGGAGGGGGACGGGGGGAGGGGGGTTTCGGGAATATTATTGGCTAGTTGGCCGAAGGGCGGTTGAATCTAGGATTTGGGGGAATTTTTTGGTGGGGGAGGATTTTCGCCGGTGGGGGAGTTTGGCGCATGGTCGGTTTCTCCAAGTGCAGTCCCACGTGTCAGTGAAGAGGCAAGCCGAAGCGCGTTCTGTTTGCGTGAGCCATGTGCAGGACCGAACGTGTGTGGGGTGCAATGCGACCGCGACAGGGGTGTTGTGAGTGTACCGCATTTTTTTCCTTTTAAACTAGGTGCTTCACCCCCTAAAAAAACTTGTTGCTTCGCGCGATCCATCGATACTACTACTAGTAATCCGGTAATCACGACTAAAAGCAGGCGCGGCGGGTCTTTTCCAGCGATATCTTTGGGAGGTTGGCGTAGTTGGGTTTTTAGGACGAGTAATGCTACACCTACGTAGTCCCAGTTACGTAATTAACATAATGTGAAATGTGTGAGCTGTTGATTGTAGATTGGGGGGAGGGAGGGGCCCACCACCATGAAAATCAGGGGAGGGGAGAGAGAGGCAATTTACGTTAAACCTTTCATAGGTTACCGTAGATGTGAAATGCGTGAATGTGCATTTGCAGATAAGGCCTTCCCTCGTTCATCCTTTTCTCCCACAAGATCTTGATCTTCCGTGCAACGCACGAGCATCTTGCTAGTACTCCTACAATATACTATATTATCGTGAAAGTTCATATACACCGGCCGAGATTAATGCAAACACGACAGATTTTCATTACATTTCGAACTTTTATAGGACATAAAAATAAAAGAAACCCGACCCTAAACCTATTCTACGGTAGCGACCGACGTCCTCCATCTGCGATCTCCATGTACGGGGGCGGGGTTCAAGACCCGTGAAGTGAAGGTGCGGTCTTTGGCAAGGAAAAGTAGAACACGGGAGACGGACCGACCATTTGGCACACCATGCCCTGCCGCCTCCCATGCCCTACTCATCCTCGGAGGAGTCCCCGACCTCGGCGGTGCCGGACGTTGGACGGCGGCAAGTAGGACGCATGGCTGACCGTGCTCCCGTCGTCGGCCGCCAGCGTGGCCACAGCTTGTGCGGCGACCTGAGCGAGGGCGGCGACCTCGAGCTCCATCCCCAAAGACAAGCTCTCCCGCAGAGCGTTCGCGCTTGCGGTCATGGCGGATGTGGTGCCAGGTAGGAGGGCGATGCGCTATGGTGTGGAGGTTAGCTGGGCGTTGCTGCTTTAAGTAGCGCATTCCGGTGAGGCCAAGCGTCCTGGTGTGCCATTAAGTTGCCGGAGTTGGTTCCTCGGGCACCGAGCCTCCTAACGACGGCATACGGACGGACGACATGAATGCGGGCAGCTGGCGCCGGCTGGGAACGCACCACGCGACAGCGTGAGGGACGAGGGTTTTTGGTGTGCCAGGGTAGTCAGCTGCGGTCGTCGCAACGTTGGAGATGCCCTTTGCTCACATGCGATCGACGCATGTCATTGAAAAAGCAAGACGACCCTGCATGGTCTCAGGTCCTGAGGATGTAGTTGGCCGCGCTACACCACTCCGCGGACGCGTCCCAGCGCCCCGTGCATCCTCGACGAGCCGGATGTTGGGGTGTGTTTGGATTGTGGCCAAAGTGCACCTTACCAAAATTTTGGTCATGACCCAAAGATTGGTCTTTGTCTGGATGGTTGCCATTTTTTTGGCATGCCAATGAACTCTAGCCAACTCTAGTTCATTTTTCTTGCCGATGTCGGCCAAATCATGGGCAACCAAAACCTCAACCAAAATTTTGGCTACCCAATGCTTTGATGGGGCAACCTTGGGAACAAACCAAACATACTGTTGGTCGTGCCACAACACTAACGCCACCCTCGGCACACTGAAACTGACCGTGTCTAGCGACGATGAGCGTGTCGCTCACCGCGGTCGCTGATAACCCACAAGTATAGGGGATCGCAACAGTTTTTGAGGGTAGAGCATTCAACCCAAATTTATTGATTCGACACAAGGGGAGCCAAAGAATATTCCCAAGTATTAGCAGTTGAGTTGTCAATTCAACCACACTTGGATAACTTAGTATCTGTAGCAAAGTATTTAGTAGCAAAGTAGTATGGAAGTAACGGTAACGGTAGCAAAAGTAATATTTTTGGGTTTTTTAGTGATTGTAACAGTAGCAACGGAAAAGTAAATAAGCGAAGAACAATATGTGAAAAGCTCGTAGGCATTGGATCGGTGATGGAGAATTATGCCGGATGCGGTTCATCATGTAACAGTCATGACATAGGGTGACACAGAACTAGCTCCAATTCATCAATGTAATGTAGGCATGTATTCCGAATATAGTCATACGTGCTTATGGAAAAGAACTTGCATGACATCTTTTGTCCTACCCTCCCGTGGCAGCGGGGTCCTAACGGAAACTAAGGGATATTAAGGCCTCCTTTTAATAGAGTACCAGACCAAAGCATTAACACATAGTGAATACATGAACTCCTCAAACTACGGTCATCACGGGGAGTGGCCCTGATTATTGTCACTTCGGGGTTGCCGGATCATAACACATAGTAGGTGACTATAGACTTGCAAGATAGGATCAAGAACTCACATATATTCATGAAAACATAATAGGTTCATATCTGAAATCATGGCACTCGGGCCCTAGTGACAAGCATTAAGCATAGCAAAGTCATAGCAACATCAATCTCAGAACATAGTGGATACAGGGATCAAAACCTAACAAAACTAACTCGATTACATGATAAATCTCATCCAACCCATCACCATCCAGCATGCCTACGATGGAATTACTCACGCACGGCGGTGAGCATCATGAAATTGGTGATGGAGGATGGTTGATGATGACGACAGCGACGGATTCCCTTCTCCGGGGCCCCGAACGGACTCCAAATCAGCCCTCCTGAGAGAGTTTAGGGCTTGGCGGTGGCTCTGTATAGTAAAACGCGATGAATCTTTCTCTCTTATTTTTTTCTCCAGGGGGACACGAATATATGGAGTTGGAGTTGAGGTCGGTGGAGCTCCAAGGGGCCCACGAGGCAGGGGGCGCGCCCCCCACCCTCGTGGAAAGGGTGTGGGCCCCCTGGCCTTGATTCTTTCACCAGTATTTTTTATTATTTCCAAAAATAATCTCCATGAAGTTTCAGGTCATTCCGAGAACTTTTGTTTCTGCACATAAATAACACCATAGCAATTCTGCTGAAAATAGCGTCAGTCCGGGTTAGCTCCATTCAAATCATGCAAGTTAGAGTCCAAAACAAGGGCAAAAGTGTTTGGAGAAGTAGATACGATGGAGACGTATCAACTCCCCCAAGCTTAAACCTTTGCTTGTCCTCAAGCAATTCAGTTGATAAATTGAAAGTGATAAAGAAAAACTTTTACAAACTCTGTTTGCTCTTATTGTTGTAAATATGTAAAGCCAGCATTCAAGTTTTCAGCAAAGATTATGACTAACCATATTCAAAATAACACTTAGGTCTCATGTTTACTCATGTCAATGGCATAATCAACTAGCGAGCAATAATAATAAATCTCGGATGACAACATTTTCTCAAAATAATCATAATATGATATAACAAGATGGTATCTCGCTAGCCCTTTTTGGGACCGCAAAACATAAATGCAGAGCACCTTTAAAGATCAAGGACTGACTAAACATTGTAATTCATGGTAAAAGAGATCCAGTCATAGTCATACCCTATATAAATTAATAGTAATGGATGCAAATGACAGCAGTGCTCTCTAGCTAGTGCTTTTTAATAAGAGGGTGATGACACGACATAAAAGTAAATAGATAGGCCCTTCGCAGAGGGAAGCATGGATTTGTAGAGGTGCCAGAGCTCAATTTTAAAGCAGAGATAAATAATATTTTGAGCGGCATACTTTCATTGTCAACATAACAACCAAGAGATGGCGATATCTTCCATGCTACACACATTATAGGCTGTTCCCAAATAGAATGGTAAAGTTTATACTCCCCCTCCACCAACAAGCATCAATCCATGGCTTGCTCGAAACAACGAGTGCCTCCAACTAAGAACAGTCCGGGGGGAGTTTTGTTTGCAATTATTTTGATTTGATTTGCATAAAGCATGGGGCTGGGCATCCCGGTGACCAGCCATTTTCTCGTGAGTGGGGAGCGGAGTCCACTCCTCTTGAGAATAACCCGCCAAGCATGGAAGATATGGACATCCCTAGTTGATACATGAGCTATTCGAGCATATAAAACAGAATTTCATTTGAAGGTTTAGAGTTTGGCACATACAAATTTACTTGGAACGGCAGGTAGATACCGCATATAGGAAGGTATAGTGGACTCATATGGCATAACTTTGGGGTTTAAAGGATTGGATGCACAAGCAGTATTCCCGCTTAGTACAAGTGAAGGCTAGCAAAAGACTGGAAGCGACCAACTACAGAGCGACAACAGTCATGAACATGCATTAAAATTAATAAACATTGAGTGCAAGCATGAGTAGGATATAATCCACCATGAACATAAATATCGTGAAGGCTATGTTGATTTGTTTCAACTACATGCGTGAACATGTGCCAAGTCAAGTCACTTGAGTCATTCAAAGGAGGATACCACCCTACTATAACACATCACAACCATTTTAATAGCATGTTGGCACGCAAGGTAAACCATTATAAACTCCTAGCTAATTAAGCATGGAATAAGCAACTATAATATCTAATTCTCATTGAAAACATGTTTATTCATAATAGGCTGAATCAGGAACGATGAACTAATCATATTTACAAAAACAAGAGAGGTCGAGTTCATACCAGCTTCTCCCATCTCAATCAGTCCATCATATATCGTCATAATTGCCTTTCACTTGCACGACCGAACGATGTGAATAATAATAATAGTGCATGTGCATTGGACTAAGCTGGAATCTGCGAACATTCAATAAACAGGAGAAGACAAGGCAATATGGGCTCTTGGTTAAATCAACAATAATGCATATAAGAGCCACTTCAACAATTTCATTATGGTCATCTCCTATCGACCCCCAAAGAAAAGAGAAGAAATAAAACTATTTACACGGGAAAGCTCCCAACTAGCAAAAGAAGAATGGGAAATCTTTTTGGGTTTTCTTTTCATTATTACTACTACAGCATGGAAAGTAAACTAGCTAAAAGCTACAACTAATTTTTTTTTGTTTTTCTTAAGGTTTATCAAACACACAAGAAGAAAGCAAGAAAAAGAAAATAAACTAACATGGATATTACAATGAAAAAGTATGAGCACCGACATCTAGCAATGAGTGTGTAAACATGAATGTAATGTCTCTGAGAGATACGTACTCCCCCAAGCTTAGGCTTTTGGCCTAAGTTGGTCTATTGCGACGGATGGCCTGGCGGATATCCAAAGTTGTAGTTGGGGTCGTATTGAGATGCAGCAGTCATGGCATTGTGGGTTGTAGCTTGGAGGCGAGCTATCTCAGCCCTCCTCTCGTACTCAGTCGCCTCCTCCCTGGTTATGTAATATCTCCCCTTTGCCTGAAAGTCAAAGAAGGTAGAAGTAGGAAGAGCGACGTGATAGGTGCGTTGTCTATCAAAGATTAGTCGGTACTGGAGGAACTAATCATTCCTCTCAACAAAACGATGACGAACCATAGCCTCATAATCTAAGTAAGCAGAAGGCAACTCAATATCATCCTCACGTATGGTTACACCAAGAAAATTAGCTAAACGGGTTGCATAAATTCCACCAAAGAAATCTCCATTAAATCTATTATTATGCAACCTACGTGCAACAATGGCTCCCAAATTATAATGTTTATCCCCTAACACAGCACTCCTGAGAACACCTACCTATGAAGAAAGCAAAATAGTGTATAGCAAGAAAATGAATGCTCCCTATGGTAGCTTGTGCTATGTCTCAAGATTCCCCCACAGTTATACTAGCAAGAAAATCTCTAAATTCAGATTTGCGAGGTTCACTAGTACTACCCCATTGTGGAAGTTTGCAAGCGTTGGTAAAATCCTCTAAGTCCATAGTATAAGAATTTTCATAAACATCAAACAGGACAGTTTGAGAATTGCGTGAAGATGAAAATTCAAACCTCCTCACAAAGGAACTAGTGAGATAGTGGTACTGACGGCACTTGTCTGCCTCGAAGCTCACAAGATCGGCGTTACGCACATATGCGTTAAATTCTTCCTTAATTCCTGCTTGATCCATGAAGTCCTCGGAAGGCCATTCACAAGCCCGCACTGGAGCGTCCCTTGGTGGTTCATCATCAGTATCGCGCATTGCAAGCCTGGTTCCTTGCTTCCTTGAAGGACCACCTTGGTACATTTTCCTAAACATATTTCTTCCTCTGAAAAATTTCTGAAATTTTTAGTAACTTCAAATAAAAGTGAACCAAACTCAACAAAATTGATAGCAACTACTCCTACAAGTTCCTAGAGCCTATATCGTGCATTAGAACTACTTGGAACCATATAAATTTGACATGCAAGCTCAAGAACAGGGTCACCTAGGCAGCACAAATTTGCAATGAATAAAGCATTAGAACAAAAACTAATTGGCCCAATGGAGGAGTCACATACCAAGGAACAATCCCCCAAAGCAGTTTTGTGAGAGGTGCTTTGAGCAAGGAGATCGAAAATCGCAGCAAAATGAGCTAGAACTCGTGCTTGAGCTGGTTGGTGATTTTTTTGGGAGGACGAAGGAGTGTGTGGGTGCAAGAATAAGTGGAGGGGAGCCACCATGGGCCCACGATGCAGGGGGGCGCACCCTGGACCCTCGTGCCTAGGTGCTTGCTCCCCCTGCTGTGTTCTCAGTGCCAAATAATCTCAAATATTCTAGAAAAAATCATATTAAATTGGCAGGGCATCTGGAGAACTTTTATTTTTAGGGTATTTTTATATTGCATGGATAATTCAGAAAATGCATGTAAAAATACTATTTTACTTTATTCATTCTAAATAATGTAAAGTAAAAGAAGGTTACTGAAGGTTGTGCCTTCTAACTTCATCCGTCTCATGCTCATCAAAAGGAATCCACTAACAAGGTTGATCAGGTCTTGTTAACAAACTCATTCGAATAACATGGAACCGGAGAAATTTCGAATAACACTATGTTACCTCAACGGGGATATGCACATCCCCAACAATAAGAATATCATATCTCTTTTTGACAGTTGGAAGAGGAAATTCAAAACCTCAAATAATAATCGATGGAATTTTTCCAATAAATTGATGCTGTGGACTTGAGGTTGTTTCCTCGGAAAGTGTACCGTATGCTCATTACCATTAACATGAAAAGTGACATTGCCTTTATTGCAATCAATAACAGCCCCTGCAGTATTCAAAAGGGTCTTCCAAGAATAATAGACATACTATCGTCCTCGGGAATATCAAGAATAACAAAGTCCGTTAAAATAGTAACGTTTGCAACCACAACAGGCACATCCTCACAAATACCGACAGGTATAGCAGTTGATTTATCAGCCATTTGCAAATATATTTCATTAGATGTCAATTTATGCAAATCAAGTCTACGATACAAAGAGAGAGGCATAACACTAACACCGGCTCCAAGATCACATAAAGTAGTTTTAACATAATTTCTTTTAATGGAGCATGGTATAGTGGGTACTCCTAGATCTCCAAGTTTCTTTGGTATTCCACCCTTAAAAGTATAATTAGCAAGCATGGTGGAAATTTCAGCTTCCGGTATCTTTCTTTTATTTGTAACAATATCTTTCATGTACTTAGCATAAGGATTCATTTTGAGCATATCAGTCAAACGCATACGCAAAAAGATAGGTCTAATCATTTCAGCAAGGCGCTCAAAATCCTTATCATCCTTTTTCTTGGATGGTTTAGGAGGAAAAGGCATGGGTTTCTGAACCCATGGCTCCCTTTCTTTACCGTGCTTCCTAGCAACAAAGTCTCTCTTATCATAATGTTGATTCTTTGATTATGGGTTATCAAGATCAACAGCAGGTTCAATTTATACATCATTGTCATTGCTAGGTTGAGCATCAACATGAACATCATCATTAACATTATCACTAGGTTCATGTTCATTACCAGATTGTGTTTCAGCATCAGAAATAGAAATATCATTAGGACTCTTAGGTGTATCAACAACAGGTTCACTAGAAGCATAAAAAGTCTTATCATTTTTTTTCTTCTTTTTAGAAGGACTAGGTGCATCAATATTATTTCTCTGAGAGTCCTGCTCAATTCTCTTAGGATGGCCTTCAGGATACAGAGGTTCCTGAGTCATTTTACCAGTTCTAGTAGCCACTCTAAGAGCAAAATCATTATTCTTACTATTTAATTCATTGAGAAAATCATTCTGAGCTTTAAGTACTTGTTCTACTTGAGTGGTAACCATAGAAGCATGTTTACTAATGAGTTTAAGTTCACCCTTAACCCTAGACATATAATCACTCAAGTGTTCAAGCATATCGGAATTGTATTTTAATTGTCTACCAACATAAGCATTGAAGTTTTCTTGTTTAACAATAAAATTGTCAAACTCATCTAAGCATTGTCTAGCAGACTTATAGTGAGGAATATCACCTTCATCAAATCTATAGAGAATTTACCTTTACTACCTTTGTTGGGTTATCAAGACCATGTGTTTCTTCAATAGGTGATGGATTAAAACCATATATTTCTTCAACAGGCGGTAAATTAAGACCATGTATTTCTTCAACAGGAGGTAAATTCTTAACATCTTCAGCTTTTGTACCTTTTTCTTTCATAGATTTCTTTGCCTCTTGCATATCTTCAAGACTGAGAAATAGAACGCCCCTCTTCTTCGGAGTTGGCTTAGGAGTTGGTTCAGGAAGTGTCCAATTATTTTCATTTGTCAACATATTATTCAATAGAATTTCAGCTTCATCTGGTGTTCTTTCCCTGAAAATGTAACCAGCACAACTATCCGTGTGGTCTCTGGAAGCATCGGTTAGTCCATTATAAAAGATATCAAGTATTTCATTTTTCTTAAGAGGGTGATCAGGCAAAGCATTAAGTAATTGGAGAAGCCTCCCTCAAGCTTGTGGGAGACTCTCTTCTTCAATTTGCACAAAATTATATATTTCCCTTAAAGCAGCTTGTTTCTTATGAGCGGGGAAATATTTAGCAGAGAAGTAGTAAATCATTTCCTGGGGCCTACGCACACAACCAGGATCAACAGAATTAAACCATATCTTAGCATCACCCTTTAATGAGAACGGAAATATTTTAAGGATATAATAGTAGTGAGTTTTCTCATCATTAGTGAACAGGGTGGCTATATCATTTAATTTAGTAAGATGTGCCACAACAATTTCAGACTCATAGCCATAGAAAGGAGCAGATTCAACCAAAGTAATTATATCAGGATCAACAGAGAATTCATAATCCTTATCAGTAACAAAGATAGGTGAAGTAGCATAAGCAAGATCATATTTCATTCTAGCATTCAGATTTTTTTGTTTAAGCTTAGCTAATAATTTCTTAGATCACTTCTATCATTGCAAGCAAGAAAGTCTCTAGCAGTTTATTCATCCATAACATAGCCCTCAGGCACAACAGGTAATTCATATTTAGGGGGAGAGTCTTCATCATCAATATTATCAGTTTCAATAATTTCATTCTCTCTAGCCCTAGCAAGTTGTTCATCAAGAAATTCACCAAGTGGCACAATAGTATCAAGGATAGAAGTAGTTTCATCATAAGTATCATGCATAGCAGAAGTGGCATCATCAATAACATGCGACATATCAGAATTAATAGCAGAAGCAGGTTTAGGTGTCGCAAGCTTACTCAAAACAGAAGGTGAATCAAGTGCTGAGCTAGATGGCAGTTCCTTACCTCCCCTCGTAGTTGAGGAATAAATTTTTGTTTTCACGTCTTCCAAGTTCTTCATAGTGACCAGCAGATATAAATCCCAAGTGACTCAAAGAATAGAGCTATGCTCCCCGGCAACGGCGCCAGAAATAGTCTTGATAACCCACAAGTATAGGGGATTGCAACAGTTTTCGAGGGTAGAGTATCCAACCCAAATTTATTGATTCAACACAAGGGGAGCCAAAGAATATTCTCAAGTATTAGTAGTTGAGTTGTCAATTCAACCACACATGGATAACTTAGTATCTGCGGCAAAGTATTTAGTAGCAAGGTAATATGGAAGTAACGGTAACGGTAGCAAAAGTAATATTTTTGGGTTTTTTAGTGATTGTAACAGTGGCAATGCAAAAGTAAATAAGCGAAGAACAATATGTGAAAAGCTCGTAGGCATTGGATCGGTGATGGAGAATTATGTCGGATGCGGTTCATCATGTAACAATCATAACATAGGGTGACACAGAACTAGCTCCAATTCATCAATGTAATGTAGGCATGTATTCCGAATATAGTCATACGTGCTTATGGAAAAGAACTTGCATGACATCTTTTGTCCTACCCTCCCGTAGCAGCGGGGTCCTAACGGAAACTAAGGGATATTAAGGCCTCCTTTTAATAGAGTATCGGACCAAAGCATTAACACATAGTGAATACATGAACTCCTCAAACTACGGTCATCACCGGGAGTGGTCCCGATTATTGTCACTTCGGGGTTCCGGATCATAACACATAGTAGGTGACTATAGACTTGCAAGATAGGATCAAGAACTCACATATATTCATGAAAACATAATAGGTTCAGATCTGAAATCATGGCACTCGGGCCCTAGTGACAAGCATTAAGCATAGCAAAGTCATAGTAACATCAATCTCAGAACATAGTGGATACTAGGGATCAAAACCTAACAAAACTAACTCGACTACATGATAAATCTCATCCAACCCATCACCGTCCAGCAAGCCTACGATGGAATTACTACGCACGGCGGTGAGCATCATGAAATTGGTGATGCAGGATGGTTGATGATGACGATGGCGATGGATTCCCCTCTCCGGAGCAATCGAGCGGACTCGAGATCAGCCCTCCCGAGAGAGTTTAGGGCTTGGCGGCGGCTCCGTGTCGCATAAATGATGAATCTTTCTCTCTGATTTTTTCTCCCGAACACGAATATATGGAGTTGGAGTTGAGGTCGGTGGAACTCAGGGGCCCACGAGGCAGAGGCGCGCCGAGGCGGGGCAGGCGCGCCCCACCCTCGTGGAAAGGGTGTGGGCCCCCTGGCCTTGATTCTTTCGCCAATATTTTTTATTATTTCCAAATATAATCTCCGTGAAGTTTCAGGTCATTCCGAGAACTTTTGTTTCTGCACATAAAGAACACCATGGCAATTCTGCTGAAAACAGCGTCAGTCCGGGTTAGTTCCATTCAAATCATGCAAGTTAGAGTCCAAAACACGGGAGAAAGTGTTTGGAAAAGTAGATACGACGGAGATGTATCAGTCGCCGTGTCCAGAGGCGGTGCTGGAGCTGTGCCACGTTGTTGGCCCCCACGATCCACATGAACGGTTGCCGGTGGCGAGGAGGTCGTGGGCCATCTCCTCCATTGGACTAGTTTGCGCTACGTCGTCCCGAAAGGTGTGCCCTACATGTCGGTTTCCTTATTTTCCCGGCCATATTCGAGCGTCAGTGCTACGCGTTGCACATTAGGACTTTCACTATGTAAGCCAAGCGAGACAACTTATTGTTTATTTGAGCCGTTCAAGTATAATCATGTGGTGTTTGCTTATTTCTCATTCCTCTCCAACCCTCTTCTTGATCGATCATGTCGCCCTCCGGTCGAGTCCATCCTCCCGCATGCCTCATTTGAACATTCCGCCGAGTATCAGTCGCATGTGGGCCTAGACCATGCTTGTATTTCCAATGTTTATTTGTAATTTGTCCGACATGCATACAAACAAACGGTTCGTTTGATTTTTCACTTTGCCTCCACTACGTGTCGCTTCGCGTCTTAGTTTTGACATCCCATTCGGTTCATGCCCTGACACATGTTGACGAGATTGATTGATGTTCAGAGATCAATTGCGTGTCGTGCAAGGAGATAAAGGTTTGTTCTGTTTCTATGATCAGAGGGAGTATATTGTACGTTTATAAGCGAAACGAACGTGTTGTACCCACCCTAGTCCTCTTTCAATCGATCTCGGACCCCGAGATGATATCGAGAGAGAACGAGTGGGGGCATGTGTGATACCTAAGGCGGATTCAAAATTTTGAACCGGTGATCATAGCATCCGCAAATCATATATAAAGGGTATTCAATGTTTGTTTCGTTTTTGAACGTACAATATACTCCCTCCTATCCTTTCTAGTTTACATATAAGTTTTATGTGTAGTCAAAGTATCTCTACTTTGATAAAAAAGTATCACCATTCAACAACACCCAATCAATATTGTTAGATTCGTACATACTCCTAGATTTGTACTCGAGATGGTTTCCAATTTGTTTTCAACCACGTGAATGTGCTTGTTCTCGCGCATGCTCTTCCTACTAGGATTTCGCCACGTATAGCCAGTCCAATACTAACTTTTTTAAGCTCCCTGTCCAATAGTAGTAGTGGAGTACTGACAACATCTATACTAGAGTATGCAGTGCTCATAGTTGTACTCCCTCCTTCTATTTATATAGGGCCTATGTGGAGGAGAGAGATGTGAAAAAGTAAGGGGAGTGAGCTCTCATGCAAGAGCCTAGCTATATACGCATTCCTAGTTAAATACGTACAATAAATATGAAGAAAGAGATGGAGAGGAGATGGAAAAAAGTACTAATACAATAGCCAACCTTATAATTTTTTTTTATGAAATAGCCAACCTTATAGCCCACACTCTTGTATGAGTGCATATAATAGATGATGGCTATAGATGACATGGCAGTTCCTTATAGCCATCGACTGGCTATATTATTAACCATGCTCTAATGCGTTTTTCAAAACCGCATTTGACTATTGACAAGATTAATAGTACATGAGATGTATAATGTGAAAATTATATCATTGGAAGCTCCTTTCGCATACGTATCCCTGCCTTACCCTCCCTTTCGGTCACTTACTAGCGGACCCCATGCTTGCTAGGCCCCGCATGTCAGTTACTCAATGGGTTCGGCCACGTCAGAGGATCCTCATCTGTAGTATACTCCCTCTACTTTTTTCACCCCGCATAAAATGACGCGGGCGGGGGAGGGGGAGGGACGTCGGTTTGCTCTCAACTGCGGTCCCACAAGCGAGCGAAAACGCAAGACAAAGCGCGTTCCATTATGTGAGCGACGTGGAGGGTCCAGCGTGCCAGGCTGCAATGCGAACACGACAAGAGCGATGTACAGTCAAAACCGATTGACCGGTCGTCACCGAAACCACTATTCACACCAGAACCTTCGCTGCTCGGCCTACGCCAGCCACTGCCCTAAAACCACACCTAATCTCCAGCCCCTTCCCCCATCTTTCGATCCCCTAGCCCACATCAAGCGTCCCCTAGTTCGCCGGAAAGCCATGGTGCGCCGCAAGATCACGTACTACAAGATGCTGATGCTGGAGCGCCGCGTAGAAATCACGGCGGCGGTCGGCGCCAGAGACCTCCGCTCCCAAGCTCTCTTTGCAGCGGGCCAATGCCCGAGTTCTCTGGAGCCAAGCTACGAGGAGGAGGAAGCCGATCCAATGTTCATGGCGGAGGTCGCGGTGCAGAAGGACCCGATGGGTATGAGACGATGGACGTCGACTTCGTGCCGGCGTCCGTGTCCCCCATGGTGCAGGCAGACCAGCGGTTCATCCTGGCGATACTAAAGGAGGACCGGGAGGCAGAGGCTCAACTCGACACGGAGCGCGTGCATGCTGCTGCCATTGAGGCTCTCCTGCAGGCGGAAACGGATGTCGTGGATGTGAACCGGGCGATGGAGGCTCAACTTGAGGCGGAGCGCGTGGATGCCGCTGCCATCGAGGCCCTCCTGCAGGCGGAACCGAACGTCCTGGACTTGAACCGGGCGGCAGAGGCTCAACTCGACGCGGAGCGCGCGGATGCCGCTCTCATTGAGGCCCTCCTGCAGGCGGAACCGGACGTCCTGGACTTGAACCAGGTGGCGGAGGCTCGACTCGATGCGGAGCGCGCAGATGCCGCTGCCATCGAGGCCCTCCTACATGCGGAACCGGACGTCCTCGACTTGAACCGGGCGGTGCTCTCGTCCGTGTAGAGCGCCCGCACGCTCCGCGTGAACGAGTAGCTGGAGGCCGAGGACAACCACGGTGCGAAGACACACGTCGGCAGCTACGGCTGGTTCGCGCCGGCAGCTAAAGACGACGAGGCCGTCTCGTTCCGCGGCAAAGGATAGTTTTTCTTTATGTTGTTGTTTTTATGGTTCTTTTGCTGTGTAAAAACATATATTGTTATGCAAGTCGCCTGACTTGGGTCAGTCTACCATTTCAGGCGGTTGGATGAATATCCTACGTCTCCTAACCCTTCTTCCTCACCTCTTCTTCTTCCCCAACAGACCACCGCACGGGCCGTACGGATACTCCCACTACTAGGGAAAACCTTATACACAGAATCTTTGCAGCAGCGCGGTTTAAAAACAAACGCTACTGCTAATTAGCAGTAGCGAGCTTGAGGAAACTGCGCTACTAATAACCTGGTAGCAGTAGCGCTCTAGGTGAAACAAGCGCTACTACTATAATTGCCACGGCGTTGCCTCCAGGCTAGATATAGTAGTAGCGCCCTTCCCTGGACGCGCTACTGCTAAAGTACTTAGTAGCAGCGTTTTTCTTCAAAACTCGCTGCTGCTAAGTACTGCACCTAATTAAGTTTAGTCCCATACTGCTAAGTGAACAAGGTGTTTACCACCTTAAATATGTTACTTCTCAAACTATCTCGAGCACTTGGTCTTTATTGAACTATATGTGTAGGATTTGTGGCTAAAATACGAATCTTCACCAGTGCCTATCTGACATCGGAGGATTCATGTTGACTATTTAGATTCTACACAAAAAGATCAATGATGACCAATGTATATTTTTTTGATGCATGCTTAGACTTAGCAGTAGCGTTTTTCTCTAAAACGCGCTATATTTAAATTAGCTATAACGCTTTCCTAAAGTGCGCTACTGCTAGTTCGACTTAACCACCCACGGGCTCAAAATTTTGCTAAGTCCTCCTTTCCCCCCTGTTCCCCTACTCCTCTGTCGCCGCCGCCCGAGCCCGAGCCTGCCCTCACCGCTGCCGCCCGAGGCCGCCCTCAACCTCACCGCCGCCGCTCTCGACCTCACTGTCGCCGCCCTTGACCTTACCGTCGCCGCCCTCGACCTCACGGCCGCCGCCCGAGCCCGCCCAGGACCGTCGCCTCCCGATCTCGAGCCTGCCCTCGCCGCCCCTACCTCTCGGTCGCCGAGCACCTCCCCGCCATCGTCTCTCCCTCTCTCTAAGCCCCCACACCCCCCCTCACCCCCTCTCCCTGCTTAGTTAGTAGATGTTTTTTTTGTAGTAGTAGATGTTAATTTAGGGTTCATAGATAATGATTTTTAGTAGTAGTAGATGTTAATTAGTAGTAGTGATGGTACTAGTTAACTAGGGCAGTATGGTTAATAGTAGATGTTTTTTACTATTGTATAATTTAGTTTTTTTTACTGTTTTTAGTAAGTGTTTAAAATAATTAGTAAGTAAATTAATAAACTAGTTGAACTAGTTTAGTTTTAGTTGAACTAGTTTAGTAAGTAAATTAATAAACTAGTTGAACTAGTTGAATTAATAGAACTAATGTATTTTTAGTAAGAAAATTAATATCACTAGTTGAAATACTTTATTTTTAGAAAGAACTAGTTTTTCATAGTAAGTTTATATTTAGTAAGAACTAGTTGAATTAATAGAACTAGTTGAACATGTCATATTTTTTATTATTTTTTTAGTTTAAGCAATTATTCAGGATGTATTAGTGATAACTTATAGGGTTTTTGCTTTTGCAGAAATCAAGGAGCCTCTCCATCATCCCCGCCGTCATCCCCGTCACCGACCCCCTCCGACCTCGAGGTGAGACCGGCCAAATCTCCATGTCAATATGAGTCCTATAAGATATGATGTAGATAAAAACATGTATATCTTGTGTTGCTCAAATAGGATATGTGGTTGCCCAAGTGGCCCGTCATGTTCAGGTTACACCACCGAGTGGCCTATGTTTTGCCGGAGTGTTGATTAATTTCCGTTCCGGCAGATTTCAGGCGCTCGATATGTCCCTTTTTAGCAAAGGTCATGCCGGATTTTTCCGTGAATTCTGGCATGACTTGTGCTAGAATATGTAGGAAATATCGAGTGGCCTGGATTTTCTCGAAAAATAATGATCAAATTTATGTTTTTTTAGTACATATATTTAATTATACAAGTTTAATCTTTGAATTATGAACGTAGGAAACGTCGTACTCGGACGACAAAAGTCTCCCGGAGGAGTGCAGCTGGTGCCACGATGATCGAGGTCTGTGCGACAGGTGCCCTCACCTGGACGAAGATCGGCGCTTCAGCATTAAGCTCGAGGAGACCTTCGATGTTGAAACGGTATGCAATGACGACAAGTATTTTTTTCATAATTAAGCATGACTTCAACTATTTCAACATCTAATTTTCATCTTTTACAATTCGACTAGCTTATCCCATGCCATGCAAGACACTATGTCTTGGAGAGGATGGGTTTTGAAGACCATGAAAATTTTGAAACAAAGAAAATACACCTAAGGACCCATCATGATATGGATTTTGAAGTAAATATGTACAATTCTCAGAGCGTGACCCATTTTGGTTGCCAAAATTAGGAAGCACTTTGCAAAATGTATGGTTTTTATGAGGGTATGATTGTCACCATGGATCTTGGTGATCCTGACATCGAGCAAGACAATATGGACATTTGGGTCCTTGTTGATATGCCTCCGATTCTACCGCTATGTGAGTTTCTCAAACATAGTTATTAACTAGTTTATATTGTTTATTTCAAAATAGTTGACAACTTATTTCCATTGAGAGCTTATTTTCTTTCTTCAAAGAATGTGCGGTAGATGGTAGACAAATCCCACTACAACCGATGGTCTCGAATTAACTTATAAGGAGAAAATTCATCTGATCGCATTTTGTACTTATCTTGAGAATTACAATATCTATTATCGAACTCCTCCAAATTATGGTGAATACGTGCCACTAGTGCACGTGTTGAAGCACGGTAACTTCTATGGAGATACCCTGGTAAGATTTTTTACTATTACGACATCCGTGCATCTTTTGCATACTTCTAAAACTAGTACATCATTGCTAACTACGGTTATTACTATGTTTTTCAACAGAAAATCCCGATGGATTGTGTGCCTCATCCGATGTATCGTAATGGTCGCCTTGAAGTTTTGAACATACAGCCAGGTCATCCTACGGATCTCACCTGTGCATATCGGATTTCTAAAACCGGTGAACACATGCTAATCAAAGAATGGAAAAAATGTTTAGACAATCGTAAGGAGGTTCTTGGAAGCAACATTAAGCGATTTCTAAAACCGGTGAACACATGCTAATCGAAGAATGGAAAAATGTTTAGACAGTCGTAAGGAGGTTCTTGGAAGCAACATTAAGCGAAAGGCAAGAATTGGAGACAGGATAATCTCCATTCTCCATAATGGAGAGTCAGGGGCTATCTTGTTTTCTGCTATTTTACCTTAGAGAATATAGTAGGTCCTAAGAGAATGTAGTAGGTCCTATGAGGTACAATATGTTTATTATGTGGTACAATGTGTTAGAGTTGATGATGAGGAGTAGTTGTGATTATGACTAGTGACCAATTTGCTATGTGATGTCTCACTGATGAAAACGATGATCATGAGGAGGTGTTATATGACAATGATGTATTATGATGATAAGTTGTTAATGATATGATGATGATGATATCTATTATATCATTGGGTGAAAGAACCGTGGATTAGTTTTAACTGGATGTCCATCCACTTGAAACTAGTCCACGGTTCTTTCACCCCGTGATGTAATAACTCATTATGATGTAAAAACAATATCTAAATTCCTGTTGTATGAAAACTTGTATAAAGGTGTATGAATACAACATGAAATAAAAAAGAAATAAAATATGAAATAATAGTAGTAGCGCGGGCAGGGAGAAGTGCTACTAGTAGTTACCAGTAGCGCTCTTCGCAGAAAGTGCTACTACTAAGTCGATATAGCTAACGCACGCTACTGCTAACCTTTAGTCAGTAGTGCGCATCAAAGAGCGCCTGCCTGCCATCGATAGGCCTAAAACCCACGCTGCTGCTAGGCTTTTCCCTAGTAGTGTCCCCAACATTCGGTTGGATAAACATACTCTATGAACGAATTATGTGTCAGCGGTAGGATGGCTGAGTTTGGTTTGTTCACATGCGACAAAGACGTGTCGATGAGGGTGCGTTCCCTTGGTTGGGTTTATGGCGTGCAGGAGCGATCGTGCATGTGAGGGTGCAGTGCATCACAAGGCGTCTTGAGCGACTGCAGTGTGAGGGTGCGTCATGCGACAGCCGTCCGCAAGTGTACCTCCTTTTCATTTTGAAAACTTTAGGCAAGCTTGGCAAAAATGTGTGGCGAAGTATGGCAATGCAAGGCCTAGACCCAAACAGGATAAGTACGTAGTACTACGTACTAGGAGTACTCGTACACAATAGCGTCGTCCGTCCAGCTTAGTGCGGTGAGATGGTTTCTCGAAGAAGACGGTGGAGAAGCGGAGTCAGCGAAGAGTGAAATGATGGTTTCTTCGTCCGTGTTTTGTGATTTGACGCCTCACTGCTTTGTGATTTGTGATAGAAGGGACAGGGGAGTAGACTCTGTCCTCTATACTGTACATGCGTCCAAGCACGGGAGAAAGAGGAGAGACGTTGCAGTTTTCTATTCCTTCAATCAATCAATCAATCAGGGAGCTTCGGTTCCATCCTTTTGGCTTTGGCAACACCGCCCACAATGGTTCCCACGATGCCAAAAGCTATTTTCACATTTGGCTACACATTATGGATGCCCTTAACCGTACCACTTGGTTTTGCTCTTGTGTGTTATCTATACAAATCTCAATTATATTGATCTAAAAAGTTATAGAATCAAGATAAGTAAAAAGGAGGTGATTTTGCTGCGCGTATGGCGGGGGAGGTTTCTTATTTTTAGAGGATGTTGTCCTGGTGGTGTGCTAACATGCGGTCCCACGTGTCAGTGCTTCACCAAGCCGATCCGCTTCCCACATGAGGCAGAACAACGGCAGAAGCAACACGTGGTTAACTTGAAGAAGATGAGGGAGAAGCGGATTCAGCAACGAGTGAAATGATGGTTGCTTCGTCCCTCCAACTTCTTTTTTTGTAGCATTATTACTTCGTCCCTCCAACTTAACTACGGAAAGGTGCAACTTTGTGATTTGACACCTCATTGCTCATTACTACGCCGGCGCCATGACTGGGTGCTTCACCCCGGCTGCTCTGCACTGTATTCCGGTATGGCATGTGGACCCGGTAGATTGATGTCCCACATGTCGGCGAAAGGTACTAGAAGATTATGAAAGCGAGCGCTCCACTCTTACGACGGAGAAATACACGACACGACGGCATAGTGAGCTGTCACTTGTACTGTATATAGTATTATAGTTTTGCTATTTCGCATGATCCATCGATACAAACCCGATTAAACAGGGAAGGGCGGGATTTTTCCCGCGCGGTATATGATACTGGCCATACATTTCAAAGGCAATTTTAATGTATGCAAACTGAATAATTAAGTAACAATATGATATCTAGTAAAACTAAAAACACATATGATTTATTGTGTTAGAGTGTAGTAGTAGTGCTGTATTGCATAGTTGTTAGATGTAACACGCGAGAACGTGTAGAGATGTAGTTTTGGAGGGCCTACAGAGAGAAAAGCGTAATACGTTCACCGAACTTCAGAATAAGCTGATTACGGTCACTATATACGTTTTGCGGTGATTATACGGTCACTTGCTCACGGTTCAGCATCGGATTGCACTCTCTTGACAGCCAAATAGTCTGCGTGGCACCATGTTGACTAGTTAAATTGACCACATTCCTTGTTGGTCCCACCTATCAGTTCGCATAGGGAAAAGGTCAGATAAACACAAATTTACGCAGGCGCGACAAGACTCCAACCTGTGCGCGGGAATCACCTGGTTGTGTATGTGTCTGTCAGGGCCTGATGTGTGCGCATGCACGTGTAGGTTGAGCACTTGAGCGTGAGAGTGTGTGTTGGTCGTGTGGTGTACTGGTGTGTGCATGCATGCGTGCGTGCGTGGCTGCGTGTGTACGTGTGAGTGTTGCGTGAGTGCGTGGGTGCATGTGTTCGTGTGAGTGTTGCATGCATGCAGTTCGTGTGCATGCGTGCGCGTGTGTATAATCACCACACCAGCTCATGTGTGTTAAAACAGACGGCTCAGCATACCAATACAAGGCCACCTTGTCCTCTGTGCCCGCGGTCATGACTTCGAACCACCGTCCAATATTTTTTACTCGTTTGTTTTCATTCTTACTAGCAAGATGCTCGTGCGTTGCACGTAACATCAAGATTCATTTGTATGACTAGTTTATCTTGTGAGAGACAAGGATGAACGAGGGAAGGCCTTATTTGCAAATGTGGAGAGGTGTGTGGATACCTTTTTGCAAAATTGTCATAGTTTCTTTCCTATCCGTCAGATATAAATTGGACGGCCTATATTGCAGGATGGCAAGCACATCATCATCACCAACTCTGTTTTTTTATAAGAGTGTATTTTATCCCTACTCTTATAAAAAGCATAGTCGGTGATGATCGTGGTGCCCGCCATCCTGCAATATAGGCCGCCCAATCTATATCTCACTTGATAGGAAGGAAACTATGGCAATTTTGCAAAAGATACCCACACCCCTCTCCACACTTGCAAATAAGGCCTTCCCTTGTTCATCCTTTTCTCCCACAAGATAAACTACTCATACAATGCATCTTGATGTTCCGTGCAACGCATGGGCATCTTGCTATTATCTTATAAGAGTGTAGATGTAGAGTAGATACAAGCCGACAGGTGGGCCCGATGGTAGTGAGATAATGTGATGCAACACTAGAGGTGCCACGTGGAGCGTTTAACTGGTCAACTAGTCGTGTCTTGAGAAAATACAGAGTTGTACGGTGAGCCCGTGACTGTATAATAACCACAAAACGTAAATGGTGACCGTAATGAGTGGATTCTGAAGTATAATGTACGTATCGTGCTTTCGCTCCAAATACAATGATCGCCATCAGATATATCGCGAGAGAAAGATGAAACATGCGTGAATGTGCCGGGGCTTACTTTTAGAGGACCAGGAGATAGTTTGTGTGCGACGTGAAAGGGGCGTAGAGGGGGTATGCGATGGAGAGAGAGATGCTCTTCGCTTTCTATTTATTATGACTTACTTTATATATAGTATAAAAATATACAAATTCACAGTGCAGAATAAATATCATTGTGGGCACCATGCAATGCAAGCGTTCATACTCCTCCATATAACTTTGTAATGTTGTATATATGTAGAAATTCTAAAATATTTTTTTGGCCACACTTTATTCAAAAGGAATGTTGTATGCGAAATAAACGTGAAGAGAGGGCTTTTTAGATCAATGGGTTACATGATGTAACATGTGTGAATGTGTAGTTGATGCATTTGGCAGGGCCTAGAGAGGTATGTGTGTGTATTACGTATTCGACAGAGGCATGGATAGAGGGGCCGACAAGGGGGCGTGGGAGAGATAGCACGAGAAATGAGAGTCATCTAGAGAGAGAGAGACGAATATGACGTCACGGTGAGAGATTCCCTCGAGTGTGTATATGCAAGGGGGGAGTGGATAGAGGCACCAGGAGAATATATTTTTTTGTGTGTGGTGTCTGTGTTGGTATGTGTGGGTGTGAGAAGATAACAAGACGTGGGGTCGGAGGGTGTGTCACCGCGTGAGGTCCGGTGGGTCGAGGTGAGGCCGTTCGTTTGGTTCCGTCCTACGCCACATTGGTCTGCCCGTGACGCATTTAGGGAGACCCATGGATGACTAGTCGTACAAGACAAAGATAGCATAATTGTGAAGGACTCTATGTCCACTGACAAATCCGGCTAGGATTTGTAACCCTAGGTTCTCGGACTAAGGTAACCCCTTTATCTCTGATATTACTATTCATCCAACCTAAATTTAAGGGGAAACCTACAGAATGCTCTGCTAGAATCATACTCGTCGATTAGGAAGAGAGGTGTGAGACAATGCATGAGAGACAGGCCTAAAGATAATGTGCGTACAGGAGACACGTAGGCAGGTCTATGTATATAGAAAGGGTCGATGGGGATTGTGTGTGTGTGTGCTTGCGAGAGGAAGAGTGCTTGTGATAAAGGTTAGTGAAAACAGTCGTAAATGGTTACGAGAGGGAGGGAGGGTTATATCAAGAGCATGTGTGCGAGAAAGACACCTCGGGAGAGAGTGTGTGAGCATGTGTGAGAGACCACCGATGGAGAGTGAAACTACACGTACAAGACTGTTGTACACATTAATTAAAGCTATAAATTGTATCCAAATATTAGGATGGGATCATGATATTTGCAATTCGTGTAAGGAACAGTCATTGATCCATCAGACATCTAGATTCTATCGAATTTGAGCATGTCTATGTTATTATTCGACACAATTGATCCACATAGTTAGTATTTTGAACTCTAGACAATGCATCGCTTTAGCAATCGAATATAAAAGTGAGTATAGTTCATGTTGTGTGTGTAAAGCACATTATACATACGAAAGTTACACAATGAACATTATAAATAGCTGCCTATGAACTAGCATACATTTGAATTCAACTTAAGGTGGTTTTAAAAAATCAAATTCAACATGAAGTCCATTCAATTATTTGAATTTGATATCATGGCATTTGTAAATCATACCTAAATTATGGGGGCACCAATCTTTGCTCTGATTTTGTACATAATAGCATATGTAGTCGTGTACAAAATAGATTCTAATTTAGCTCCTCCATTCCAAAATAATCGTAGTTATAGGATTTTCAAGTCTCAAAATTTCAAAAAGAAGCGGACAATTTAATGAGGTTTTCAAACATACAAGGTCAAATTTAACGTTGTCTATTTAAGTCAATCCTCAAAGTTCAAGAGTACTCTAAACGTGAATGCTTGTGTTTCAAAATTTCGAACGAAGCGCCAAAAGAGCCTCTACTCACCCGAAACCGTGTGAGACCAATGTTTGGTAGTACAAGGAAATTACTTTTCTAATAACTCCGACCCGTGAAACCTACCAGCCCGACGTCCAAAGGTCTAAACCGTGGTAGGTTTGTAGCTTCATCTAGATGCCACGCAACCGCCTCCGAAAAACATTCATACACAATGGCCGCCTAAGCACACATGCGCGCGGCCGAAATCGCTCCCGCCCACTATTTGGGACACCTGGGATTACCATCCTACCCCCGACCCGTAGTAGGTCCGAAATTTAAGAGGGGGGCAAAGTTTGTACTTTCCCCAAATTTCAAACAAGCGCGTCCCATCTTCTGTTCAAAAAAGCCAAAAACAAGCGCGTCCCAGACCGAAACATGGTCCCCCCCCCCGCCCGCCCACCCGTCCGATTCCATTCGTACTCTGTGGGCGCAAAACTACCTCTCCACCAGCCGCGAAACACCGGCGTCCTCCGTCCGCCACCCCATTCCACCCATCAACCGCCGCCCTCCTCCATCACGCCGGAGCTGATACCCCGACGTCGTCGTCCACCGCAACCTCAACCACAACGCCCTCCATGGCTAGTAGTTGAAGCCGAGGCTGAGCTGTCCGTACCCGAGCCAGCTCAACCACGCCGTCCTGCGCCTCACCGCTGCCGCTCCAACTTCGCCACCCTCCACCGCACCGGAGCTGTTCCTGCTACGCCGTCCTTCGCTGCCTCGGATCTGCTTCCCCTCCGCCGACATACGGCCACGGCAACACAGTCAACAATTTGGACATGGGCTTGTCCAAGCCTGCACCCTCCAGAACATCGGTTTCCCCGGCAAAAAGAAGAAGATCGGCGCGACATGTGGAGGCGACCACACCGGCAACCGAAAATGGTACTCCTCTTCCCTTATTCGTGCAAATCTTACGTGTCTGCTTGCACGGTATTCATCCCACAGAAGACACTAGTTGACCGCTTCTTCTTGATACTAAATGTTCCTAGTAACTCACGATGCACAAGGTTTCTTCTCATATACTATTTCACCTTAGCTAGAGGTCCGTCACCCCCTGAATTTCAATTCTTGGTCAGTTGATTCCCAATTAACGGAAGCATTCCCCGGTGTAACAGGCGCTAGTCCGCCTATTACGCCGGGGAAGCTACTGGCGCCCGATCTGGAGGTCGGCCGGGATTAAAGGGATGGCCTGGGGGCGCTGCCAAGCACGGCGGTTGAGGGAAGGGCGGGGCGGCGGAGGTAGGGGTCTGGGCCGGTGGTCGCTGGCAGTTCGAGAAAGATCGTCAACAGTGACTAGCGGGAGGTAGATGAAGGCCATCTGCCTGTTCCTTATTGATCGGACGGTTCACTAAAAAAATCGACTGACCTATTTATATTCAGTCGACTGTTATCTTGATATGACCACATGTGGTGGTGTGCTGGAGGAGTACCTGCATTTCCTATGCTCATATATCACAAAACCGTACGGAGTAGAATCTAATTTTGTTTGCCATGCAATGTTGTAGAGCTATCATATGTCTCCTGTCATTTATTTTTCAGCCACCTGATATCTGCTACTTTTACAGTGCCCTAGTTCTGCACACACTTCACCCATACTCTCACTATTGTGTTTTTATGCAAGGGTATTTCAGACTCTGCTGCTATGAGAGAAGCAAAAAAGAAAAGAGAGAAGTTTCTCCAGCGTCGTACGCGGATAGGCCAGACACGTTTCAGCCTTATAATAGGTGCAGTGTCAGCAGATGGAGACGGTAAACGTAGCTCTAGAGTTGATGACCTTGCTCGCAATGAACCACCATCCCAGGTGCTTGCTTTAACTTCGCGGTGTCATATGTGGTTGCATGTTCCATATGGTGTCTAGCTTGTATTCGGAAGGCCGAAGTCGGTCTTTATTAAGATAAGGAAAGATATTTTTTACATGAACCACCATCCCGTGAGCACCAGAAGACAAATAGCTAGTCGTAATCGGCCGAGCCAAAGGACAAGCCCAGCAAAGAGAGGCATCACCTGGAAGCCAACTAAAAAGCCGCGATGGTGGCGAAGAAGCCCGCCTCCCACCAGGCTCTCAGGTCCTAGATGATCATCTCACCACTCCAGCCGGATGTCTAGCTTGTATTGCTTCCAATTTGGTTAAATTGCATCTGCTTAGCTTACACATTGTACCTTTGAATATGACATGCCTTTCTGTTTTTGGTACATACTAGTACATCTGTGTATTAACCATGTTCTTACATCAAACTATTATTCTTGTGTATCCCTCATCAATCACTTATGATGAGGCAGTCAGGCAAGTGGATTACTCCTCATTTAAAGAATGCAGCGTCAGCCTCCCGACATGATTCTCAAGAAACAGCAAGGCTAGATGAAGATAGTGAATGTAGCTCTATAGTTGATTACCGCATTTCCCCTACACTAGCATCGCATGTGCTTGCTCTAACTTGGCAGCGTGATATGTGGTTGCATGTTGCATATGGTGTCTAGATTATAATTCTTCCAATCTGGTTAAACTGCATGTGCTATTCTGCTTAGCTTATACATTATACCTGTTAATGTGACATGCCTTCCTGTATTTAGTACATAGTACATCTGTCTAATAAGCATGTCCTCACATAAAACTATTGTTTTTTTTTGTATCCCGCATAAATCAATATGATGAGACACCTTGATATATGCGATTGTGATATTAGTTGCATCTTTGATATGATTTATAGCATGCTGCTTCTAATTTGTTGAAATGCCGTTTATGATGGGACACTTTTAACTTGGCAGAGTCATATTGGTTGCATCTTTCACGTGGTGTCTAGCTTGCATTGCTTCTTATTTGGTGAAATGGTTTCTGCTTAGTTTACACAAACAGTTGTGAATATGCCATGCCGTCCTGTTTTTCGTATTATTCCATCCTGGAATCATGTGTTTGCCTTACATCAAAGTAGTGATTGTCAGTATCATGCGCGAATGAGTTCCGAAGAGTGAATTTTATTGCTTTTTCTTGTCGGTTTTACTTGACAATTCAAAATCAATAAAGCGGAAGGAAGTTAGCAAGGCAGCGGATGAAGGTGCTCCTTCCAAACGGAGGGTCTCTACAAATTCTACTCCTCCACACCCCCCCCCCCAAGATGATTTCCAAGACAACACATGCATAGACACTCAACGTAGCTGTGTTGGTGATGAGCACGTCTCCCCTAGTGCACCATCACAGGTGCTCCCTCTAACTTGGCACTGTTATATGTGGTTGCATGTTATGTATGATTTCTAGCTTGTATTGCTTCTAATTTTGTTGAATTTCATCTGCTTACTTTACACATTATACTTGTCACTAAGACACGTGTTCCTGTTTCTGTAACATACAATATCTATCAATCATACCATGTTCTTACATCAAAGTACATTTGTTCTGAAGAACTAAATTGTTATTCGTTTTTCTTGTTGGCTTGACTTAACATGGCACAGAGAAAGAGGAAGCAAGATAGAACGACAGGGAAAGGGAAGCGGAACAATCCTGCAAATTCTACTGGTACTGGTGGTGCAATAGAAGGTCAAAGTCCAGCGGAAAATTGTACCGACAAGGTATCCCGTGCTACACGAGCTGTAGAACAAGCCAAACAGAAACAAATAGCTTCCACCAAACAAGCAGAGACAACCCTAGTTGTTGCAACACCTTCCACAGTACCACCAGCTGCACGATTTACTTGTTGGTCAACTCAGCTAGCAGCATGTTCCCAGGCTCCCTTGCCACCTGACACTACTTCCGAAGCACTCTTGACACAAGATGAGTTGGCAAGATCAGATGAACTTTGTGAGCTTCAACAGCAAGAAGGTAGTTCTTTGGAGTCAAATTCTGATTGCATGCTTCTTTATATGTAGTCTCACAGTTTGATGTACACTAACACTTCCTATGTTTGTTGTTGGACTAGCACCTAGGCGCAGAGTAAACAAACATCGTGGATGATGCTCGATAGGTTAACTAAATCTAGAGGAGGAAGAATGGAGATCCGTTTTGAGGCAGGTTTAAAAAGGCCACGTGATGCTACTGAGTCACCCGATGTCGAGGCAGCGGTTCTTTGTTAGGTGTCATGTACGTATCCTCCCAACATGGATTCAGTACAGGAATGACAAAGACAAAACGCAGTTCAAAACCTTCCTCGACCATTTATCTGTAAGTAAGGTTATGTGCGGAAACTAGTAATATCGTCTTGCTCTCTCCAATACTTTCTAGGTTGCTGATAATGAGACTCCCATAATTTTCAACATATGAGGTTCAAGTTGGGTAGCCAGGATGATGCAACCAGAAAAGCTTGCACCATGTTTTCAAGTCTTCTCTGCGACAGTATCGGTATAACTTGAGGGAAACTCACTTTGAAGGCAAGGCTAACAGTGAACTTGCCCAAACATCTCCAGTGGAAAATATATCTGATGAAGACTGGAGAGGCCTCATTAAACACTGGTCCGATCCGAAGTATCAGGTACATTATATATATATATGTCATCGGATCACATGTTGAAGTCCTATTTACGCATGTGCCACACAAATCTATCTTCTTGTAGGTGAACTGTTCAAAGAACAAGGCCAACCGTACGAAAGTGAAATTCCAACAGACGACAGGATCTCGTAGCTATATTGCACACTGCGAGGCTCTTGTAATTAGCTGATGTTTCACTCTTTTTGTTGTACCATATTATCAGATCTATATTGACTTGTTCCAAATGCAGAGGAAAGCCCGCAAGGACCAAAAAGTACCTAAACCAAATGTTGTGGAAATCTTCAAGGACTGTCACACCAGCAAGAAGAAGGGCATGACTACACCAATCAAAGCCGTTGTTGTAAGTCCTTAATCCTCATGCCTTTTAACTACTACTTACTCTGACTTGTGCCTTGAATTGCATGGTTTGCAGCCAATGTCTATTACTCTTTTCAATTTTATACACAATTGTCTTAGCGTATCATTGCACCTTACAAGGTTTAAAAGAGAGGAGTGATGTTTCTTTGATCTTGACCTGTAATCTAGTTCCGTGCTGGACTTGCCCACACAACGTTACAATTGCATGTTTATGCATTCTCGCTTGTTTTGTGATATGAATGATGTCATACTATGCTTACCGTATTATAAACTTCGTCTCTTTATCCTTAGCCCTCAATACAATGTGAAGAAATAGACAATACATTAGCGATGGTACATGGTCATATGTTTGGAACCTGGTTTTATTATGTACTTTGCAATAAAATACAACTATTATTTTACATGGGTTCACCGTAATAAGTTACGTATATAGACCAAAGCTATTTTGTTTGGTTTTGCTGCCTCCTTAATATCTTACATTCTGGTACTACTAATGTAAAACCACAACTTTTCAGCGAGCTATGGAAAAATGGTGGAACCGCCACCTTACGAAGGTGGCGAGGCAACTATAACCGCAATGCCGACTCTTCTTTGCGGTGGGTCAAGACTGTCCACTAACAGTGCCAAAAGCACGTTCCTACGTAATACTGGCTTGGTTATTAAGGCAATCTCGTCCAAACTGCCTCATGATCAAGATATGCAAGCTCAAAACAATGTTGTATCTGCGCTCCAGACACAAGTCCATTCCCTAACAGATACCCTTTGTGAAACAAGGAGAGACATTGTTCGATGTTGTCAAGATATGCATGGTTTTGAAACCAGACTATCAGACATTTGCTATGTTGTTCAGGAGCCTAGGAGAACTGAAGGCGAAGGTTATGGTGCTCCATCGGACAATACAACATGAAAATGTAACAGTCAGGTCAAATGAACTGAGCTTCTGAACTTCTGGTGGTGCATTTATCTGCTAGACTGTTAACTTTTATGCCGACCTTCCTTTTGTTTTATAGTTGTAATTTGTTTTGGTGCGATACAAAATTTGTTCTTAACGTGCAACCACCGGCTGAAGAAAACAGTAAGCCATTTTTGTATAGTGTAGGGTGTTCCCTATAATTGCACTGGTGGCGAACTTTGATGCTCACCGGCTGTAGTTAACATGGGCCTCCTACGGGCCGTAGAAACAATGGGCCTTCTAAGGGCCGCAGAAACAATGGCCTTCTACGTGGTGTAGAAACAATGGGCCTTATACAGGCCGTAGACACAATGGGCCTTCTATGGGCCGTATCATCAATGGGCCTTCTACGGGCTTATGATCGGTTGGCCAAACATGGGCCAATAACAGACCACATTATGGTCAGAATGGGCTAGAGTTGAAATCGTCCGTTCATGGGCCGACCATAACGGGCCGTCGTTAATCGGCCGTATTTTGATGACGCTATGAAAACGGCCCAACGTATTAACGGGCCACAAATGGGCCGACTGTAACCACGGGCTGAATTTGACCCACAAGCAGAAAATGACAATAACGGGCCGTAAGTAAACGAATGTGGAAATGAGCCCAAGAATAAATGGGCCCCGAGAAGGCTGAAAGATAACATGGGCTGGAACGGCCCAACGGAATAATGGGCCGTTAATGGGTATAAAGTGACACACTGTTCATTACGGGCCAGTTTCACCATGTGTCGTTAATGGGTATAAAGTGATACACTATTCATTACAGGCCAGTTTTACCACGGGCCGTTAATGGGCCAAGAGTAATAAGGGCCTCATATGGGCCGAAAGACGTCATGGGCCATACATGGGCCGGAAGTTAAAACGGGCTGGAATTATATTGGACGGCCCAGATGACGCTACTGGGCCAAATTCGGATAGGGCGTAAACGGGTCCTGGATTAGCGAGCTGTAAATGGGCTATATGCGAACAGGCCATTAACAGGGTTGCCGTGGGCCAGCCCGCCACCTTTTGACCAAGCCAAACGGGCCGGCCTTTTCACAGGAATGGGCCTCTGTTGGGTCGTGCCACGTGTCGACGTATCATAGGCGCTTTGGGTCCAATGAGTGGATGAAATCTGTCCCAACGGTGAGCCGACACGTGTTTTCCCAGCCAATGATGATTTTACACATGGAAAATCCCCATTGGTCGGGCTGTTAACGAGTTATCGGATCCAAAATCGGACCCGATAGCTTAACGGTGTTCCGTTATGGTGGATGCCACATGTCGGTCACCCTTGACGAAAGCACTTATGTGACGCGCGATTTATCGTCATGGAAGTGGACACTTCTGTGATGATAATTTTCGTAATGTCATGGAACACTTCTACGACAGCACAGGTATGACTATCTTGATTCTGTCATAAATTTGTCATGAATGTACATGCATGACAGAAAACGTGACCTACTGTGACAAACACGTATCATCACAGAAGTGTATTTTTTTGTAGTGTAAAAGCACACAACAGAATAAAATGACTCTCTAAAACTTCCGGTTTTCTCCCTGGCAGCGCTTTCTTTAAAGCCATTAAGCTAGGCATATAGTGCTCAAGTAATTGATCCACCCGGATCCCAAGGTATATCAAAGCCAATTTTATTTAACAATGATTTGTAATTTAGTATTGAGCACAAAGCAACATATATCATGCAACAACGAAGTCTAACTCCCTTCCTATGGATCGGCATGTCATAAAAGAACTATTCATGCACACCAAGTAAAGGCCAATGCATAGTATAAACAATTTCTTGCAATTTTATTGTTTTGAAAACATAGAGAGGTGGAGATGTAGTTCCTCTCTCCTAATAATTGCAAGTAGGAGCAGCAAGCAGATGCATATTATATTCATCAAAATCACCATGTGTAGTCGTAAAATGCAACCCATCAATATAATCCTTAATAAGCACAAACTTCTCCGATATAGTGTGGTTGGGAGAATTCAAAAAGATAATAGGACTATCATGTGTGGGTGCAATAGCAACAATTTCATTCTTAACATAAGGAACTACAACGAGTTCATCTCCATAAGCATAATTCATATTGGCATCATGGCCACAAGCATAGCAAGCATCAATTTCATCAAAAAGGGATATTTCAAATGAATCCAAGGGATCATAGCAATCATCAGCATTCATCCTCCGGTAAGCACAAAGGGAGATTAAACAATGTATGAGTTGAAGAGTTACTCTCATTAGAAGGTGGGCACAGGTAGCTAATCCGCTCTTCCTCCTTTTGTTCGTCACTCTCCTCCTCATCTTTTTCATCCAATGAGCTAACAGTGTCATTAATTTCTTATTCCATAGATTCCTGCAAAATATTAGTGTCTTCTTGGACAGCGGAGACTTTTGAGGGAGTCCTGGATTAGGGGGTCCTCGGACAGCCGGACTATATCCTTTGGCCGGACTGTTGGACTATGAAAATACAAGATTGAAGACTTCGTCCCGTGTCCGGATGGGACTCTCCTTGGCGTGGAAGGAAAGCTTGGCAAATTAGATCTGTAGATCTTCTCCCTTGTAACCGACTCTGTGTAACCCTAGCCCCCTCCGGTGTCTATATAAACCAGAGGGTTTAGTCTGTAGGACAAGAACAATCATAATCATAGGCTAGCTTCTAGGGTTTAGCCTCTACGATCTCGTGGTAGATCAACTCTTGTAATACTCATATCATCAAGATCAGTCAAGCAGGAAGTAGGGTATTACCTTCATCGAGAGGGCCCAAACACAGGTAAACATTATGTCCCCCACCTCCTGTTACCATCCGCCTTAGACGCACAGTTCGGGACCCCCTACCCGAGATCCGCTGGTTTTGACACCGACATTGGTGCTTTCATTGAGAGTTCCACTGTGCCGTCACCATAAGGCTTGATGGCTCCTTCGATCATCGGCAACGATGCGATCCAGGGTGAGGTTTTTCTCCCCGGACAGATCTTCGTATTCGGCGGCTTCGCATTGCGGGCCAACTCGCTTGGCCATCTGGAGCAGATTGAAAGCTACACCCCTGGCTGTCAGGTCAGGTTTGGAAGCTTAAACTATACTGCCAACATCCGCAGAGACTTGATCTTTGACGGATTCGAGCCCATGTCAAGTGCGCCGCACAGTCACGACGAGCATGATTTAGCTCTACCACCGGACGGTGTTTGGGAGATCACACATGTGACTACTCGGGCCCTCAATCCGGAGCAGATTGCGTCGTCCAAGGACGGGTGGATGGACCTCGCCACGGAGGCCGCACACTCAGTGGTGATAGAGCCGAATACTGACTTCACCTCCTACGAGACCCGTGTTGCCGAACCATTGGATTCGCCCCCGGCCGTGGGCCCCGAACCGCTTGTGTCAGTGCCTATCGAATCTGATTGGGCACCGATCATGGAGTTTTCCGCCACGGATATCTTTCAGCACTCGCCCTTGGGCGATGTGCTAAATTCATTAAAGTCTCTCTCCTTGTCAGGAGGCCCTTGGCTGAACTGTGGCCGGCTTGAGTGGGAAGCGGATGACGAAGAAATTCGTTCCCCACCCACCACCCACTTAATAGCCACTATCGACGATCTAACTGATATGCTTGATTTCGGCTCCGAAGACATCAACGGCATGGACGACGATGTAGGAGAAGAACAGGAACCACCGCCCACAGGGCGCTGGACTACCACCTCATCATATGATATTTACATGGTGGACACCCCCAAAGAAGGCAATGCCAAGGCAACAAAGTATAATCCCCTCGAGAAGCAATCTAAGCACCGGCGTCAACGGCGCCGCTCTAAGTCCCGCCATAGCAAAAACGGTGATACCGGCACAAGAGATAATAACGTTGCGGATAGTGCCGAAGATGAAGACAATCCCCTCCAGCCAGGCATTGAGCGGGAGGATGGGCAAGCTAGCCCTAGGGAACAGGCAGCAGATGGAGAATCAGAGGATGACAATTACATGCCTCTCTCCGAAGACGAGGTGAGCCTCGGCGACGAAGAATTCATCATGCCTGAGGATCCCGTCGAACAGGAGCGCTTCAAGCGCCGGCTTATAGCCACAGCAAAAAGCCTGAAGAAAAAGCAACAGCAGCTTCGAGCTGACCAAGATCTGCTAGCGGATAGATGGACTGAGGTCCTAGCGGCCGAGGAATACGAACTCGAGCGCCCAACCAAAAGTTACCCAAAGCGCAGGTTGCTACCCCAACTCGAGGAGGAAGCATTAAAGCCTCGCCTCCACGTATGCAGCGGTGACCGGCCACCTCGTGGCCGAGACAAAGCGGCATATCAGGCGAAGTCCAGCCCGCACCCGGCGCCACCAAACAAAAATACCAAGGCACAGGGCAACACGCAGGACTGCGAGACGTATTGCAAAACAAAGCGGGACATACAAGATCGATCATTTACGGACCACGGGCGATTCAACGCTGCGATTTACGACCGTCACATCGGATATACTAAAAGCAAATCCGGCCTGGCCGAATATAGCAGGCAAGACTCGTATGAACTACATCGTGATATAGCCCGCATGTAGGCGCCAAGACACCCCTATGCTTCACTGATGAAGTAATGGATCATGAATTCCCAGAGGGTTTTAAACCCGTGAACATTGAATCATACGATGGTACAACAGACCCCGCGGTATGGATTGAAGATTTCCTCCTCCACATTCACATGGCCCGCGGTGACGATCTACATGCCATCAAGTACCTCCCATTAAAACACAAAGGACCAGTGATACGTCTCCAACGTATCTATAATTTTTGATTGCTCCATGCTATATTATCTACTGTTTTGGACCATATTGGGCTTTATTTTCCACTTTTATATTACTTTTGGGACTAACCTATTAACCGGAGGCCCAGCCCAGATTTGCTGTTTTATGCCTATTTCAGTGTTTCAAAGAAACGGAATATCAAACGGAGTCCAAACGGAATGAAATCTTCGGGAACGTGATTTTCTCATCAGATAAGATCCAGGAGACTTGGACCCTCGATCAAGAAAGGAGGGAGGCAGCCACGAGGGTGGAGGGCGCCCCCCTAGGGCGCGTCCCCCTGCCTCATGGGCCCCCTGAAGCTCCACCGACGTACTCCTTCCTCCTATATATACCTATGTACCCCCAAAATATCATATACGGAGCCAAAAACCTAATTCCACCGCCGCAACTTTCTGTATCCACGAGATCCCATCTTGGGGCCTGTCCCGGAGCTCCGCCGGAAGGGGGATCCACCATGGAGGGCTTCTACATCATCATCATAGCCTCTCCGATGAAGTGTGAGTAGTTTACTTCAGACCTTCGGGTCCATAGTTAGTAGCTAGATGGCTTCTTCTCTCTTTTTGGATCTCAATACAATGTTCTCCCCCTCTCTCGTGGAGATCTATTTGATGTAATCTTCTTTTGGCAGTGTGTTTGTTGAGACCGATGAATTGTGGGTTTATGATCAAGATTATCTATGAGCAATATTTGAATCTTCTCTGAATTCTTTTATGTATGATTGGTTATCTTTGCAAGTCTCTTCTAATTATCCGTTTGGTTTGGCCAACTAGATTGGTAGTTCTTGCAATGGGAGAAGTGCTTAGCTTTGGGTTCAATCTTGCGGTGTCCTTTCCCGGATGATGGGAGCAGCAAGGCACGTATTGTATTGTTGCCATCGAGGATAACAAGATGGGGGTTTTATCATATTGCATGAATTTATCCCTCTACATCATGTCATCTTGCTTAAGGCGTTACTCTGTTTTCATTAACTTAATACTCTAGATGCATGCTGGATAGCGGTCGATGAGTGGAGTAATAGTAGTAGATGCAGCAGAGTCGGTCTACTTGTCTCGGACGTGATGCCTATATACATGATCATACCTAGATACTCTCATAACTATGCTCAATTCATCAATTGCTCAACAGTAATTCGTTCACCCACCGTAAAATACTTATGCTCTTGAGAGAAGCCACTAGTGAAATCTATGGCCCCCGAGTCTATTCTCGTCATATTAATCTTCCTACGCTTTATTATTGCTTTGCTTTTTACTTTGCCTTTTATTTTACTTTGCATCTTTATACCAAAAATATTATCTATCATCTCTATCAGATCTCACTCTCGTAAGTGACCGTGAAGGGATTGACAACCCCTATTCGCGTTGGTTGCGAGGAGTTATTTGCTTTGTGTAGGTACGAGGGACTTGCGCGTGGCCTCCTACTGGATTGATACCTTGGTTCTCAAAAACTGAGGGAAATACTTACGCTACTCTGCTGCATCATCCTCTCCTCTTGGGGGAAAACCAAGGCAAACTCAAGACGTAGCAAGAAGGATTTCTGGCGCCGTTCTTAGGGAATCTACATAAAAGTCAACATACCAAGTACCCATCACAATCCCTTATCTCCCGCATTACATTATTTGCCATTTGCCTCTCGTTTTCCTCTCCCCCACTTCACCCTTGCCGTTTTATTCGCCCTCGCTTTTCCGTTTGCCTTCCCGTTGCCATAGTCGAATCAAAAAGAACTAAGGGTCCTTTCCAGGGTTCTAGTACCTTGGATAACCCCTCTATCCTCTCTAAGCTCATAAATAATGATGCTACGGAAAGACCCACCGGGGTTACCAATGAGAGCTTAAATAATTTTGATGAAGATGACTCTGGAATTTTTCATTATTTACTTGTGAGTCTTTAAAATATGCTTGGGATAGGTTATTAAGGATTCGGGCTAGCTATGTACCACAATATCAAATTGAGGTTTACTTAAAAAGTTTCTATGTTGGATTGCCTGTTTCTTTCAAACAAGTTCTAGACTCTATTTTTTATGAAGGTTTTCTTGAAGGGGATGCTATAGATACCTATGTATAAATGAAAACTATATTTGGGCACCCCATGAATGATAAGGTTGAGTCTACCACTCTCTTATGCTTCTATCAAAACAAAATTATCAAAGAGATGAAATCTAGTTTAGATGCAAATTTCCGTAACGTGCTTAATCTCACTTCCTCCATTAATGGCAATGTGCTTTCCCAAAATAGAAGGATGAATGCCATATAAAGGAAATTTGCTCTTTTCTCTCCGAGTACCAAAGATGGCAATACCTAGATCTATCCTTGCTTTTATGCCTAGCTAGGGGCGTTAAACAATAGCGCTTGTTGGGAGGCAACCCAATTTTATTTTAGTTGTTTTTGTTTTTGTTTTTGTTTAGGAATAAATAATCCATCTACCTTCTGTTTAGATGTGGTTTTATGTTTTAATTATTGTTTTTGCCAAGTTAAACGTATAGGATCTTCTTGGATAATAGTTATTTGATCTTGCTGTAATTTCCAGAAACTTTCGGTTCACGAAAACAATTGTTAAAAATCACCAGAACGTGATAAAATAGTGATTACAATTGCTTCTGATCAATAAACAAATTTCCTAGGCCGTCCTATTTTGGCTGAATGTTTGGAGTTTCATAAGTTTGCCTTAGTTACAGATTACTACAGACTGTTCTGTTTTTGACAGATTCTGTTTTTCGTGTGTTGTTTGCTTATTTTGATGAACCTATGGCTAGTAAAATAGTTTGCAATCCATAGAGAAGTTGGAATACAGTAGGTTTAACACCAATATAAATAAATAATGAGTTCATTACAGTACCTTGAAGTGGTCTTTTGTTTTCTTTCGCTAACGGAGCTCACGAGATTTCTGTTGAGTTTTGTGTTGTGAAGTTTTCAAGTTTTGGGTGAAATCTTTTGATGGATTATGGAACAAGGAGTGGCAAGGGCCTAAGCTTGGGGATGACCATGGCACCCCCAAAGATAATCCAAGGACACCAAAAAGTCAAAGCTTGGGGATGCCCCAGAAGGCATCCCCTCTTTCGTCCACTTCCATTGGTAACTTTACTTGGAGCTATATTTTTATTCACTACATGATATGTGTTTTGCTTGGAGCGTCTTGTATTATTTGCGTATTTGCTTTTTAGTTTACCACAATCATCCTTGCTGTACACACCTTTTGAGAGAGCCATACATGAATTGGAATTTGTTAGAATACTCTATGTGCTTCACTTATATCTTTTGAGCTATATAGTTTTGCTCTAGTACTTCACTTATATCTTTTAGAGCACGGTGGTGGATTTGTTTTAAAGAAACTATTGATCTCTCATGCTTCACTTAGATTATTTTGAGAGTCTTAAATAGCATGGTAATTTTCTTAAACAATCCTAATATGCTAGGTATACAAAAATAGTAAAACTTTCTTATGAGTGTGTTGAATACTAAGAAAAGTTTGATGCTTGATAATTGTTTTGAGATATGGAGGTGATAATATCAAAGTCGTGCTAGTTGAGTAGTTATGAATTTGAGAAATGCTTGTGTTGAAGTTTGCAAGTCCCGTAGCATGCACGTATGGTAAACGTTATGTAACAAATTTGAAACATGAGGTGTTATTTGATTGTCCTCCTTATGAGTGGCGGTCGGGACGAGCGATGGTATTTTACTACCAATCTATCCCCCTAGGAGCATGCGCATAGTGCTTTGGTTTTGATGGCTTGTAGATTTTTGCAATAAGTATGTGAGTTCTTTATGACTAATGTTGATTCCATGGATTATCGCACTCTCACCCTTCCATCATTGCTAGCCTCTTGATGCAGTGCATTGCCCTTTCTCACATTGAGAGTTGGTGCAAACTTCGCCGGTGCATCCAAACCCCGTGATATGATACGCTCTTTCACACATAAACCTCCTTATATCTTCTTCAAAATAGCCACCATACCTACCTATTATGGCATTTCCATAGCCATTCCGAGATATATTGCCATGCAACTTTCCACCATACCGTTCTTCATGACACATTCATCATTGTCATATTGCTTAGCATGATCATGTAGTTGACATAGTATTTGTGGCAAAGCCACCGTTCATAATTCTTTCAAACATGTCACTCTTGATTCATTGCATATCCCGGTACACCACCGGAGGCATTCATATAGATTCATACTTTGTTCTAGTATCGAGTTGTAATCATTGAGTTGTAAATAAATAGTAGTGTGATGATCATCATTTAATAGAGCATTATCCCAAAAAAAGAGAAGAGAAAGGCCAAAAAAAGGCCCAAAAAAGAGAAATAAAAAGGGGCAATGTTACTATCTCTTTTTCCACACTTGTGCTTCAAAGTAGCACCATGTTCTTCATATAGCGAGTCTCATATATTGTGCTTCAAAGTAGCACCATGTTTTTCATATAGAGAGTTTCATATGTTGTCACTTTCATATACTAGTTGGAATTTTTCATTATAGAACTTGGCTTGTATATTCCAACGATGGGCTTCCTCAAATGACCTAGGTCTTCGTGAGCAAGCAAGTTGGATGCACACCCACTTAGTTTCTTTTGTTGAAGCTTTCATACATTTATAGCTCTAGTGCATCCGTTGCATGGCAATCCCTACTCCTTGCATTAACATAAATTGATGGGCATCTCCATAGCCCGTTGATTAGTCTCGTTGATGTAAGACCTCCTTTTTTTGTCCTCTCCACATAACCCCCATCATCATATTCTATTCCACCCATAGTGCTATGTCCATGGCTCGCGCTCATATATTGCGTGAAAGTTTATAGGTTTGAGATTACTAAAGTATGAAACAATTGCTTGGCTTGTCATCGGAGTTGTGCATGATGAGATCATTATTGTGTGATGAAAATGGAGCATGACTAAACTACTATATGATTTTGTAGGGATGAACTTTCTTTGGCCAAGTTATTTTGAGAAGACATAATTGCTTAGTTAGTATGCTTGAAGTATTATTATTTTTATGTCAATATGAACTTTTGTCTTGAATCTTTCGGATCTGAATATTCATACCACAATTAAGAAGAGTTACATTGAAATTATGCCAAGTAGCACTCCGCATCAAAAATCTCTTTTATCATTTACCTACTCGAGGACGAGCAGGAATTAAGCTTGGGATGCCTGATACGTCTCCAACGTATCTACAATTTTTGATTGCTCCATGCTATATTATCTACTGTTTTGGACCATATTGGGCTTTATTTTCCACTTTTATATTACTTTTGGGACTAACCTATTAACCAGAGGCCCAGCCCATATTTGCTGGTTTTTTTTTGCCTATTCAGTGTTTTGAAGAAACGGAATATCAAACGGAGTCCAAACGGAAAATCTTCGGGAACGTGATTTTCTCATCAGATAAGATCCAGGAGACTTGGACCCTCGGTCAAGAAAGGAGGGAGGCGGCCACGAGGTGGAGGGCGCCCCCTAGGGCGTGTCCCCTGCCTCGTGGGCCCCCAAGCTCCACCGACGTACTCCTTCCTCCTATATATACCTCACGCACTTCGAGCGATCGACACGGATCCAAAAACCTAATTCCACCGCCGCAACTTTCTGTATCCACGAGATCCCATCTTGGGGCCTGTTCCGGAGCTCCGCCGGAAGGGGAATCCACCATGAAGGGCTTCTACATCATCATCATAGCCTCTCTGATGAAGTGTGAGTAGTTTACTTCAGACCTTCGGGTCCATAGTTAGTAGCTAGATGGCTTCTTCTCTCTTTTTGGATCTCAATACAATGTTCTCCCCCTCTCTCGTGGAGATCTATTTGATGTAATCTTCTTTTTGCGGTGTGTTTGTTGAGATCGATGAATTGTGGGTTTATGATCAAGATTATCTATGAGCAATATTTGAATCTTCACTGAATTCTTTTATGTGTGATTGGTTATCTTTGCAAGTCTCTTCGAATCCGTTTGGTTTGGCCAACTAGATTGGTAGTTCTTGCAATGGGAGAAGTGCTTAGCTTTGGGTTCAATCTTGTGGTGTCCTTTCCTAGTGATGAGGCGCAGCAAGGCACGTATTGTATTGTTGCCATCGAGGATAACAAGATGGGGTTTTTATCATATTGCATGAATTTATCCCTCTACATCATGTCATCTTGCTTAAGGCGTTACTTTGTTTTCATTAACTTAATACTCTAGATGCATGCTTTGGATAGCGGTCGATGAATGGAGTAATAGTAGTAGATGCAGCAGGAGTCGGTCTACTTGTCTCGGACGTGATGCCTATATAAATGATCATACCTAGATACTCTCATAACTATGCTCAATTCTCACAATTGCTCAACAGTAATTCGTTCACCCACCGTAAAATACTTATGCTCTTGAGAGAAGCCACTAGTGAAATCTATGGCCCTCGAGTCTATTCTCATCATATTAATCTTCCTACGCTTTATTATTGCTTTGCTTTTTACTTTGCCTTTTATTTTATTTGCATCTTTATACCAAAAATGCCAAAAATATTATCTATTATCTCTATCAGATCTCACTCTCGTAAGTGACCGTGAAGGGATTGATAACCCCTATTCGCGTTGGTTGCGAGGAGTTATTTGCTTTGTGTAGGTACGAGGGACTTGCGCGTGGCCTCCTACTGGATTGATACCTTGGTTCTCAAAAACTGAGGGAAATACTTACGCTACTCTGCTACATCATCCTCTCCTCTTCGGGGAAAACCAACGCAAGCTCAAGACGTAGCAACCTGCTCGGCATTGGCTCAATAGCCTGCCGGTGAACTCCATAGGCAGTTGGGAGAATTTGGAGGACACATTCCTTGACAACTTCCAGGGCACTTATGTGCGACCACCGAATGCCGACGACTTGAGTCACATAACCCAACAGCCAGGAGAATCAGCCAGGAAATTCTGGACTCGGTTCCTAACTAAAAAGAACCAAATTGTCGATTGTCCGGATCTTTGAGGCCTTAGCGGCATTTAAGCATAACATCCGTGACGAGTGGCTCGCCCGTCACCTCGGCCAAGAAAAGCTGAAGACCATGGCAGCCCTCACGACACTCATGACCCGCTTTTGTGCGGGCGAGGATAGCTGGTTGGCTCGCAGGAACGGCACATCAAGAAACCCCGGCAATTTGTCAAAGATAGCAACGGTAGGCCACGCCGCAATAGACACAAGCGCCGCAACAATGGCGACAACGCCGAACACACGGCAGTTAATGCCAGATTCAGTGGCTCTAAATCCGATCAGCAGAAGAAGCCGTTCAAAAGAAGCAATCCGGGTCCATCCAGCTCGGACCGCATACTCGATCGTTCGTGTCAAATACACGGCACCCCCGATAAACCAGCCAACCACACCAACAGAGAATGTTGGGTGTTCAAACAGGCCGGCAAGTTGAATGCCGAAAACAAGGAAACGGGGCTGCATAGCGACGACGAGGAGGAGCCCCGGCCGCCGAACACAGGAGGACAGAAGAAATTTCCTCCCCAAGTGAAAAGGTGAACATGGTATACGCAACCCATATTATCAAGCGAGAACGGAAGCATGCACTGAGGCGCGTTTACACGATGGAGCCAGTCGCCCCAAAGTTCAACCCATGGTCTTCTTGTCCGATCACCTTCGATCGCAGGGACCACCCCACCAGTATCCGTCATGGCGGTTCTGCCGCTTTGGTCCTTGACCCCATCATTGATGGATTTCACCTCACTCGAGTCCTTATGGACGGTGGCAGCAGCCTGAACATGCCCTATCAGGATACAGTGCGCAAAATGGGTATAGACCCCTCGAGGATCAAACCCACCAAAACCACCTTCAAAGGTGTCATCCCAGGTGTAGAGGCCTGTTGCACTGGCTCAATCACACTGGAAGTGGTCTTCGGATCTCCGGAAAACTTCCGAAGCATGGAGTTAATCTTTGATATCGTACCCTTCTGCAGTGGCTATCACGCACTGCTCGGACGAATCGCATTTGCCAGATTCAATGCGGTACCGCATTATGCATACCTCAAGCTCAAAATGCCAGGACCTCGCGTGGTCATAACAGTCAATGGAAACACAGAACGCTTGCTCCGCACAGAGGAGCACACTGCGGCCCTCGCAGCAGAAGCGCAAAGCAGCCTTATGAGGCAAACCGCCAATTTGGCGAAAAAGACCCCGGACACCTTCAAGCGGGTCCGGAGTACCCCGCAAGAGGATCTCCAGGCACGTTTAGAGCTCGCCTAGCAATTCGGCCTCCATCCCAACCCCAGTCAAGCGGCGAAATTTGTGCCGCGTGTACATAACTACGCACTTAAGATACCATGGGCATAGGCGGAGGCACGGCTATGGCACGTCCCACAATGCAGCTCAACCGCCCCAAGGGTCGTATACCTTTATCATTTTCTCTCTTTCAGGACCTTACTCTCTGGAAGCCCTTTCCAGCAGTCTGATTGTCGGACCCATTACGGGAAGGAAATACCAAGGAAGCAAGAAGCTCTGACGTACAAGGGAATTCCCAGGTGGTCTCTGCTAACAATCGATATACCTGTTTTACATACCCATACGCAGCTTGCCCTTAGATAGGACATGCCAAATAGTCCTATTTTTGCTTATTGCACTAATTGTATACCTACGCTTTAACATATAATTTAAATAACAATGTATAGCGTTAGCCTATTATTGCATTTCTTTTTTCCTTGTCTGCTTATTTATGACAAATGGCACTCGTACATTCTGGTACAACCAGTGCGCCAGGGGCTTTAGTGTACCCCATAACACGACACGAAAAGTCCCAACACTTTCGACAGTGCGGCACCCCGAACTTATAGCATTATATGCATCAGCTCCGAATCATGTCTTGGGTCAATAGTTGGGTTTGCCCGGCTCCCATGTTTTGGTACCATACGTTCCGCTATATCGGCTAAGGTAGCACTAGGAGAACTACTGCGATTGTGTCCCGATTCTTTCGGACTAGCACCTCGGTAGAGAAAGCCGAAAACTGACTGTCATGATGCGGCGAGAGCTGGTCGCTGTTCGCGAGGTCTCAAATCCTTAAAGATTTTTTCCGCTTCGGGCGAGGAGTCGGCCTTGTTCGACTTAGGCGTACATAGCACCCCAAGTTCGGCCCTACGAATACTAGGGGCTTCGCCAAAATTTAAAATTGTAGACTTCTATGGCTAAGTGAGAGTGATAAAGCTTTATAGTCCGATTGCCTGGTTCGTTGTGCTGAACACCTCCTTCAAAGGACCCAAAACTAGGATAAAGAGTGATCAGGTTTATCCCTAACACCTCAGTACTAGTTACATGGGGGCAGAAGCCGACGACTCGCCAACTCTCAAATATTATAAACGGCCGCACATAAGGTAATATTTTAAATCAAAAAGCATTATATAGCGCACATGAACTCGTTTTCATCTTACAGGATCACATGAGTACATTCATTCAAATATTACATCCTTAGCACATTCCTCCGCCACAATGCGAGCGCCCTTCAGGACACTGTCATAATATTTTTCGGGGTGGCAATGCTCCTTGCCCTCCGGCAGCCCCTCCTTCACCAGCTTTTCGGCATCCATCTTCGCCCAGTGCACTTTCGCCCGGGCAAAAGCCCTGCACGCACCCTCAATGCAGACGGACCACTTTATGACTTCCAGCCATGGGCAGGCGTTCACAAGTCGCCTTACCAGGCCGAAATAGCTGCCAGGCAGGGGCTCGCCAGGCCACATCCAAAATATGAGGCCCCTCATGGCCAGTTTGGCCGCCTTGTGAAGCTCGACCAGTTGCTTCAACTGGTCGCTCAAGGGCACCGGATGTTCGGTCCCAGTATACTGAGACCAGAACACCTTCTCCGTCGAGCTCCCTTCCTCGGCCCGGTAGAACTCCGCGGCATCCGACACACTGCGGGATAGATCTGCGAACGCTCCTGGAGAGCTCCGAATTCGGGTAAGTAAAAGAAAAGTTTCCTTTACATGCTTGCTTTGCATAATGAATGCCTTACCCGCCGCTATCTTCTTAACCGCCTCAATTTCCTGGAGGGCCGTTTGGGCTTCGGCCTTGGCATTTTGTGCGTTCTCGCAGGCCTTTGCAAGCTCGGACCCTTGCGTCTTAGAGTCACGCTCCAAGGACGCGTACTTCTTGACATAGTCCTGGAGCTCTTGCTGCACCTCGCCGACTCGGGCCTCTTGCCTCTCGCGCTCGGCGCACTCCTTGGCCGCTTTGCCTTCGGCCTCGGACAGCGCCTTCTTCAGAGCCTCCACTTCGGTCGTTGCCCCTAGCACAATTCATGACGATCCTATGATCTCACAATCATTTTTCTTTACCAATAAACAGACGAGGTATTACTCACCTTTGTTCTCTTCGAGCTGCCTCTTGGTAAGGCCGAGCTCTTCTTTGGACCGCTCAAGGTCCCGCTTCAGTGCGGAGACCTCCGCTGTGCAAGCGGCAGCGGCCAGCAGTGAAGCCTGCTTATTCAAATAAGATGTATTCTGATTAAACTCCTGTGATTATTATTTGATCCACTGTTCGGCCTTTCTTTACGAACACCAAACAGAGCATCAGGGGATACTGTCTATGCTATAATATTTCCTCGTAATTTGATTACTCACCACAAAGCCTGTTAGGAGGCTGGCACAGGCTTCAGTTAGTCCGCTTTTGGCGGACTGAACCTTCTTGACCACCACACTCATGATAGTGTGTTGCTCTTCGTCAATGGAAGCGCCGCGAAGCGCTTCCAGCAAATTGTCCGACGCCTCTGGATGGACAGAGGTCATCGGCACAGACGGCTTGCCCCCCTTGGCAGGGGGTCGCCTGATAGAATCCGGAACCACTAGAGGTTCCAGCGCAGTATTCGGCTGGGGGCTAGACTTGCCGCCCCCAGCATTATGGCCCATGGGGGTCTTACCCCTCCTGCGCCCAGCGCCTGGAATGTCGCCTTGGGGCGCCTCTGGAACTGTCTCCCCTTGGTTCAGTGCCCTTTGAGACAACACCTCGGCGTTGTCCGTAGGGCGGGGGGAGGAGGCGGTCGGGAGTGAATCGTTGTTCATCACCGACGAGCCCAAATAATCATCTGAAGAGGATACGTCGATGTGGGCTTTGGATGGGCTGCATGATCATGTTCGGCATGATCAGAAGAAAGGAAATAAAACATACCAAGAACTATTATGGTATCCGAATACTTACGACTTCGCCAGGGGCTTATCCCTGGGCAACCACTCCTCGTCTCTGAAAGCGGCTGTTGTGGAGCAGTCCGGAAGGAGGGTCCTTCCCTTCTTGGACCCTTCGGCCTCCCCAGATGGGGCGGCCTTCCTTTTCTTGTCTCCCCCGACTGGGGGGGAGAACTTTCCTCTTCCTCCTCCTCATTTTCATGGGAGGAGCGCGCCTCGGTGTTTTCGGACGATGAGTCCGATATGACCTTGCGCCGGAGACCTTTCCTGGTCCCCGTGGCCTTCTTCTTGGCCTTTCTCTCCGGCGCCTCGTAAGGCGCTGGAACCAGCATCTCCGTTAGGAGAGCATCTGCTGGATCTTCGGGCAGGGGGGCTGGACAGTCGATCTGCTCCGCTGTCGCTACCCAATCCTATTAAAATGGCATGGAGGCTCAGACCCCTCACCCTGTTATGCTAGGCAAAGAAACATTTTGCGAGATATAAAAGACTTACCGGATTGGCAGGGCGCTTCGTGCTGAGTCCGCGATCCTCGATAAGAGGAGGAGGTACCTCGGCGCCCTTGAACAGCACCTTCCAGACGTCTTTGTGCGTCGTGTCGAAGAGCTCTCGCAGCGTCTGGTGCTTGGCCGAGTCGAACTCCCACAAATTGAATTCCCGACTTTGACACGGGAGGATCCGGCGGAAGAGCATGACTTGGACCATGTTGACAAGCTTGATTTTCTTGCTTATCATATTCCTGATACATTTCTGTAGTCCGGTCAGCTCCACCGACGAACCCCAGGACAGGCCCTTCTCTTTCCAGGAGGTGAGCCGCATGAGGATGCCGGATCGGAATTCGGGGGCCGCCACCCAGTTGGTGTCCCGCGGCTCGGTGATGTAGAACCACCCCGATTGCCACCCCTTTATGGTCTCCACATAGGAGCCTTCGAGCCAGGTGATGTTGGGCATCTTGCCCACCATGGCGCCTCCGCACTCCGCTTGCTGGCTGACCACCACCTTCGGTTTAACGTTGAAGGTCTTCAGCCATAGGCCGAAGTGGGGCTTGATGCGGAGGAAGGCCTCGCACACGACGATAAACGCTGAGATGTTGAGGATGAAATTAGGGGCCAGATCATGAAAATCCAGCCCGTAGTAGAACATGAGCCCACGGACAAATGGGTGAAGGGGAAATCCCAGCCCGCGGACGAAGTGAATGAGGAATAAAACCCTCTCGTGAGGTTCTGGAGTAGGGACGATCTGCCCCGCATCTGGGAGCCGGTGCGCGATATCTGCGGCCAAGTATCCGGTTTCCCGGAGCTTCGTAATGTTCTCCTCCGTAACGGAGGAGACCATCCACTTGCCTCCCACTCCGGACATATTTGGAGTGGTTTTGCGGAGAAGATGCGAACTTGGGCGCTGGAGCTCGAGTGCGCGAGAATGGACAGGCAAGGAAGAAGAAGGCATGGGCAGAAAGGGGAAGTCATTATCCCTTTATAAGGGCGGAGGAGATTGTGCGCCTCCCCACCTGCCTAGTAAAATCGCTTGTTCCCAAGCGCCGTGATTAATGGCGCGGTTGGGTTACCCACGTCCGTATTGATGAGAATCCCGTGATAAGGGGACACGATCTCTGCTTCGACAAGACGTGCCAAGAACCTCGCAATATGTGCAGTAACTGGTTGAGAAAAACGGTTCGAATAACAACCGGGCCGTGGCGTGGTGTCATGCTATGAAATTTTTCAGCAGATTAGATTTGTGGAAATGTTGTACGCTCTACGGTGGTATGTGGAATTTGTTTTGCAGAGACGGACACTATCCTTGTGTTCAAAATCTTCTATGGAGTATTCGGAGGAAGAACCCGCCTTGCAATGCCGAAGACAATCTGCGCGCCGGACTCATCGTCATTGAAGCCTGGTTCAGGGGCTACTCAGGGAGTCCTGGATTAGGGGGTCCTCGGACAGCCGGACTACATCCTTTGTCCGGACTGTTGGACTATGAAGATACAAGATTGAAGACTTCGTCTCGTGTCCGGATGGGACTCTCCTTGGCGTGGAAGGCAAGCTTGGCAAATCGGATATGTAGATATCCTCCCTTGTAACCGACTCTGTGTAACCCTAGCCCCCTCCGGTGTCTATATAAACCGAAGGGTTTAGTCCGTAGGACAAGAACAATCATAATCATAGGCTAGCTTCTAGGGTTTAGCCTCTACGATCTCGTGGTAGATCAACTCTTGTAATACTCATATCATCAAGATCAATCAAGCAGGAAGTAGGGTATTACCTCCATCGAGAGGGCCCGAACCTGGGTAAACATTGTGTCCCCTGCCTCATGTTACCATCCGCCTTAGACGCACAGTTCGGGACCCCCTACCCGAGGTCTGCCGGTTTTGACACCGACAACTTCCTCAATAAACTCATTAATATTGGCATTATATTCATAATTCTCATAGCAATTTTCAAGTATAGCATAATTTTCAGGTTAGTAAACATCATCATCATAATTTTCGCACTTCGCAAACAAAGATTCAATTTCATAAGCACCCTTAAAAATAACAAATTCTTCTATTTGTTCCACATCATAGTAATCATATATACCATTAGCATAAGAAGCCAAGGTTTCATTATCACTAAATTTACATGAAAGGGAAGGTGTGGAGCCTTCATCCTAGAGCAACAAGTATAATCATATCTCAAGCATAAATTTTGAGCATACCAATGCAACTATGAATTAGTTCCCATAAGAGTTTCCCTTTTTGAGTCAAGTGATAATCCCTAAAGTATTCACGTTGATCCAACGTGTCTCCCATTATCAAGTTGAATGGGGATTTCTCAGGATTATCAAAGTAGTGTTTAATATTTTTCACATAACGAGCATTGAGGGTTTTAGGAGGTTCCCCATCTCCATGAGTAGCAAGTACACCTAATTTTTTTGGTATTTCGTGTTCCATATCCATAACTAAAGATAGAGAACAACTTACAATAGCAAATAAAATCTAATTAGTGATAAATCAAACAAGCACACACGAGAATATTCACCCCACGCTATTGCTCCCCGACAACGGCGCCAGAAAAAGGTCTTGATAACCCACAATTATAGGGGATCAATTGTAGCCTTTCTCTATAAGTAAGAGTGTCGAACCCAACGAGGAGCTAAAGGTAGAACAGATATTCCCTCAAGTTCCGTCGACCACCGATACAAGTCTACGCACACTTTACGTTTGCTTTACCTAGAACATGTATGAAACTAGAAGTACTTTGTAGGTGTGATAGGATAGGTTTGCAAGATAATAAAGAACACCTAAATAAAAGCTAGGTGCTGTTTTAGGTGAAGAAACAATTAGGTTAGTCTTAGTAGAGAGCTTTTTGTCACAAGAAAGTTATTTGTCCATAGGCAATCGATAACTAGACCGGTAATCATTATTGCAATTTTATATGAGGGAGAGGCATAAGCTAACATACTTTCTATACTTGGATCATATGCACTTATGATTGGAACTCTAGCAAGAATCCGCAACTACTAAAGATCATTAAGTTAAAACCCAACCATAGCATTATAAGGTGTCAAGTCCTCTTTACTCCCATACGCAAACAACCTACTTACTCGGGTTTGTGCTTCTGTCACTCACGCCACCCACCATAAGAGAATCATGAACATATTGCAAACCCTACAGCAGGGATCCCTCGTGCTTGCACGACACGGAGAGCACCATAGGACAGCACCAATAATAAAACATACAACTCAAACCAATCATGATCATCAATCAACCCACAGGACAAAACGGATCTACTCAAACATCATAGGATGGCCATACATCATTGCGAAATAATATATAGCGTTGAGCACCATGTTTAAGTAGAGATTACAGCGGGGAGAAGAGGTGTTACACCGCTCCATAGAGGGGGGGGAGAGTTGGTGATGACGCCGGCAAAGTTGTTGGTGTAGATCGTCGTCACGATGATGGCCCTGGTGGTGTTCCGGCGCCATCGGGAGAGAGGAGGAGAGAGCGCCTGAAAGCACAAGTGCTCCCTGGGTGATTTTGGTAATTAATGTCAACATATCTCTTGTTGGACTAATGTTTCTACCTAGTATGTTTCAGATAAGTTCAACAATGGAGTGGCATGGACTAGAGGATGTGGAACCCCTTCAAAGTGCTAAGGACTAAGGATTGGCTCAAGCTCAAAGCTCAGTACTCTACATTTTCTATTTTAGTGATCCAAGATCACATTGAGTCCATAGGAAAGCCAATACTATTAATAAGGGATGAGGTGTTGCTTAATGGCTTGCTTGCTCAAAGTGCTTAGTGATATGCTCCAAAGCCCTCAACCACTTTCTCACCTCCACATTTGTCCCAGAACTAAAAGTCAACTCGGCCCCACCGATTCTTTCTATCCGGAGCCACCGAGTTCAGTTGACATAGCCACTGCCAGAAACCCTAATCAATTCGATCTCACCAGTGGGATCTCGATCTCACCGAGATGGGCATGCAAACTCTCTGTTGCCTATTACAATATTTTCGATCCCACCGAGATATGCAATTGGCCCCACCGAGTTTGCCTGGCCAACTCTCTGTTTCACTTATTACCCAAATCGGTCCCACCGAGTTTGAGTAATCGGTCAAACCGAGTTTGAGTAATCGGTCAAACCGAGTTTTGGATTTACCCTAACCCTAGCACATCGGTCCCATCGAGTTGATCCAGTCGGTCCCACCGAAACACCTAACGGTCAGATTATGAACCAAATCGGTCTGGCCGAGTTCTTTGAATCGGTCCCACCGAGTTTGGTGATTTGTGTGTAACGGTTATATTTGTGTGGAGGCTATATATACCCCTCCACCCACTCTTCATTCGTGGAGAGAGCCATCAGAACATGCCTACACTTCCAATACATATTTTTTGAGAGAGAACCACCTACACTTGTGTTGAGGTCAAGATATTCCATTCCAACCACATAAATCTTGATCTCTAGCCTTCCCCAAGTTGCTTTCCACTCGAATCTTCTTTATACAAAATCCAATCCTATGAGAGAGAGAGTTGAGTGTTGGGGAGACTATCATTTGAAGCACAAGAGCAAGGAGTTCATCATCAACACACCATTTGTTACTTCTTGGAGAGTGGTGTCTCCTAGATTGGCTAGGTGTCACTTGGGAGCCTCCGTCAAGATTGTGGAGTTTAATCAAGGAGTTTGTAAGGGCAAGGAGATCGCCTACTTCATGAAGATCTACCCTAGTGAGGCAAGTCCTTCGTGGGCGACGGCCATGGTGGGATAGACAAGGTTGCTTCTTCGTGGACCCTTCGTGGGTGGAGCCCTTCGTGGACTCACGCAACCGTTAACCTTTGTGGGTTGAAGTCTCCATCAACGTGGATGTACGATAGCACCACCTACCGGAACCACGGATAAAAAATCTTCGTGTCTCCAAATTGCGTTTGCACACTCCAATCCCTTATCTTTACATTCTTGCAACTTGCATGCTTTACTTTCCGCTGCTCATATACTCTTGTATGCTTGCATGTTTGCTTGATATGTATTGTGAATGCTTAAACTTGTGCTAAAACTCCACATCAACTTAAGTGAAATTAAAAACTGCAACTTTACTTGATTAGAGTCTATTCACCCCCCCCCCCCCTCTAGGCACCTCTTCTTGATCCTTTCAATTGGTATCAGAGCATTGGTCTTCATTGCCTTGGTTTAAACACCTTTGGAGGAAGATGGATGTGTCTACTTTGGGGAGTCTTAGACGTCGATGGAGATTTTTTCTATGAGTGGAAAAATGAAATGCTTGAGATTTTCAATGAATATCATATGAACAAGTACATTGCTGGCCCTTGTACACCTCATATTGATCCTTTGCATCCTACACCCGAAGAGGATCTTGACATGATTCGCAATCTTAGAACCATCAATCTTATCATTAGAGGATTGCCTAAAATTTTGATTGCAAATTTACCTACTCTTGATTGTGCCTATACTATATGGAGATTTCTTGAGGAACGATTTCCAGATTATTCCTTGAAAAATTTAGACAAAATCCTTCATAAATCTATCGCCTTGAGTAAGATGAATTCTAGTGATCCTAGCTTTGGTGATTGTCTATTTGAGCTTACCAATCTCATGCGTGCCATAGGAGATGTTGGAATCATTAGCAATATCATTTCCGAAGCAATTAGAATTCATAAAGATAACCATAGGAATGATCATTTATCTAATGATTTACCCTCTCTAGGAATTGATCAATCACAAGATGATGTTGAACATGGATACTATGATGAGGATGATGATGATCTTGATGATGCAATGAGACACTTTGGTCTTATGGCAAATCTTCGCGGCTACATGGCTGGAGGAAGGGAATGGGTCCTTGATAGTGGATGTACTGATCATATGACCGGAGATAAAGATATGTTCCGAGAGCTTGCTGAAAATGACGGCCCTCAAAAGTATGTCACCTTTGGTGATAACTCAAAGGGTAAGGTGGTTGGCCTCGGTAAGGTGGCGATCTCACATGATAGCTCCATACAAAATGTCATGCTCGTTGAATCTCTTGGGTACAATTTACTTTCAGTATCTAGACTTGCTGATTTCAGTTTCAATGTCCTATTTACTGAGGTAGATTGCCAAGTGTTTCGTAGAGATAATCATAAAATGGTCTTTACCGGTATACATAGAGGTGATCTTTACATTGTTGATTTCACTAAAAAGGCTCAACCTAGAACTTGCTTAATTGCTAAATCTTCTAAAGGTTGGTTGTGGCATAGAAGACTAGGTCGTGTGGGCATGCGAAATCTTGATAAGCTTATTAAAGGTGATCATATCCTTGGAATAAAAGATGTCATATTTGACAAGGATAGACTTTGTAGTGCTTGTCAGGCAGGGAAACAAGTTGGAGGAAGTCATCGCAAGAAGAACATCATGACCACGAGAAGACCACTCGAGCTACTTCACATGGATCTCTTTGGTCCAAATGCCTACAAGAGTCTCGGTGGTAACTCATTTGGTCTAGTTATAGTTCATGATTTTTCAAGATTTACATGGGTGTTCTTTCTTGATGACAAGTCGCAGGTCCAAAAGATCTTCAAAAACTTCGCTAGGAAGGCCCAAAATCAATTTGATGGAAGATCAAGAAGGTTCGGAGCAACAACGAAACGGAGTTCAAGAACGCAAATGTGGATACCTTTCTTGACGAAGAGGGGATTTCACATGAGTTCTCGGCTACGTACACACCTCAACAAAATGGAGTTGTTGAGAGAAAGAACCGGACTCTTATTGAGATGGCAAGAACGATGCTTGATGAGTACAAGACTCCAAAACACTTTTGGGCGGAAGAGGTTGAGACAACTTGTCATGCAACAAATCGCTTGTATCTTCACAAGCTACTCGGCAAGACGTCATACGAGCTCCTCACCGATAACAAACCCCAAGTTGGAGAAAATGAGAGTCCCACCTCTCCTCCCACCGGCGCCCTAGGCTCTCCGGCGATCTTTCTCCTCAACCAGTAAATCTGGTCCTCTCTCCATCCATCTTCTTCGGCGTTCTCTGATCTACCACCCTATACCCATCTCACATGGGTCCTCATGGTGGATCAACTTTGAATCTGGATTTCTCCAAAGGTGTGGCTTTTGCGGAGGAGGTTTTCAGATCTTGTGGGAAAACCATTCATCCCTCGGATGACACGAGCCATTTTATTATGGTTGTGTCCTTCAGCAGACACAGATTCCGTCTTGATGAGGATTCGGTGGCTGCGGCTTTGGAATGTGCAACTGGAGGATCTGCAATTGATCTATCTGTGCAACTCATCGCGGACAAGGTATTCTCATTTATGGTATCATGCAAACGTGTTGGCATTTTTATTCTTCATTTGCGATCTTTCGAGTGTCCGCAAGTCAAATGCTACTTTCATCTGTGGGGTAATGGCGGCCCTAATTGGAAACGTGAGTTTGTTATTTGGAAGAAAGAGTGTCATGCTGAATGGATTATCATTAGCCCTTCTAAAAAGCGTGCTGCTATGGGTTTACTAGCTATGCATAAGCCTCCTTCCAAATCTGCCTTACGTACGAGCTCTAGTCCTCCGAAGAAGATTTCATTTGCCACTTTCCAACGTATGATGTTTGCAAGGGATACTCTTTTCCTGCTTCGCCAGTCTTGTAGAGGCGGTTTCAGATCTTTGGGTACACGGTGCTGCCTCATGAGAGAGACATCGTTCCTCCGCCCGGCGGCCCGAACTCCGATGAACGGTGGCAGAACCACCCATTATTTTCGGAACAGTCAACGCCCACGCTACTTCCTTGGCCGGTATTTCTGGGATTAATCCGTCTACTTCGGACGTGAATCTGCATGTGTATGGGATGGAACGGGCCAGTCCGGCGACGGCGCAGGAGACTTCTTCAGCCCAGTTTAATTCCCAGCCCCAGGATGTTTCTCCGGTCCGGTCTGTTTCGGCCCAAGCTGCTTCCGAATCTCAATCTGCACCTCCACCTGTTATTGGAAATGAGGAGTTTATTAGTCCCGGGACATCGGAATCACCTGTTGATTATGATGGATTTAATGATCTAGTGGATGACATGGTTTTCAAAGTTTGGAAATGTCAAAATTGTTTGTCAATGAAGCATTTATCCAGCGCGTGCACCAGCAGGGTTAGGTGCCGTAGATGCTTTCGGTTGGGGCACAGGGCAAAGGGCTGCTCCGATTCTAGCCTATCTCCCTCTTACAGGTGGGTCCCGCGGTCCAAATCCCCCGTATCTAACCGGTCAGCTGGTTTTTTGGAGCGGGACTCCTCGTTTTCTCCCATAGCTAGCCCGGAGGGGTCTATGCCCAGTCCTATCAAGCCTGCCACCCCGTCCATCCCACCATTGCCAGTTGAGCCACCGCCCACAACGCCTCTGCCGCCCTCCTCACCATCACCCTCAATCACCTCGCCTCCGGCTTTGGATCACCCCTCCCCAGCTCCGGCAATGGCCAACTTTCCGCTGGACCCGATGGATTTCCTCCCGCATGGATTCGATATCATCGATGGAGGGGAGCTACGCTTGCCTCGCACTTTCTTTCTTGGCCGGTGGCTCGGATCGACAAAGCATGAGGAGTATGCCGTCGCCATTGTCGAGCCGACTCCTCTACCTGAAGAAGTCGCCATCTACAGGAATCTGGTCAGTGATTTTGTCGTCAATACTCTGCAGAGAGCTGTGTTGGATGCCCAGCCGTGGATCCAAGGAGTTGGTTTGTTTCGGCTACGTAGTGCTCTGGCCCGACAAGCATTAGTTGATCATCCTCCTTTCAATTTGGGCAACGATAGATTTGTCAGGTTTATTCCGCATGACGAGGGTATTAACTACAGAGCTGCTCAAGGTTTTCGAAGGGGATGGGTTATGCTGCTAGGAGTTCCTTTGGATTATAGGCACTCTCAATATCTTGCAGATGTTATCAGTACGTTTGGCCGCTTCCACCATTGGCATCAGGATGATCCAATGATGGTCCGATCTTTGGTCTATGTGTCTTTTCCTGCACCATCTATGGTCCCTAGATCAGTGACATCTGAGAGAATTTGCTGACTTTGGAGGGGTTCGGATTTCTTGGACTGCTCCGGTTTATATTCTATCTGCAGACTTTCTTGATATCCTACCTTGATGAGGATCCAATGCCCTTCAATGGCAATCCCCACCTCTCCCCGGCAACATGCGGTTCAACAATCATAATTGGGTTTTACACGAGTTCCGGAGCTGGGTGGAACGATGTGCACGCACCCAATGAAAATCCACAGAATGACCCTCCACAAGTTCGGGAAGAGGGCAGCAGGATAATGTTGAGGAAATTCAGTCTCAAGAATCAATTGTGCTTCAGCTTGTCCGAGGATTGATTAACAACGGCATCGGTGTTGCCGAAGTTGCAGATTCTCCGACTCCAATGGGACCGCAACAGCCTCCTTTAATGATCGGACAAGTGCTAACTGTTTTTGGGCCTGTCCTGCCCCCTGTAATGCAATGGAAGCGCTCGTTTGAGAAGGTATTGCCGCTTATTGGGATCTCTGATATCCCAAAGGTTGTCTTTCGGTCTCATCTCGGTGCCCTTTTGAACAACCAGTCTGAGTCGACTCTTTTTACCACTCCGGCTCGAAATTGCAGCTTCTGCACACCTGTTTCTGTGACTCAGTTTAAGGAAATGACACTGTTAAAAGGCACATGGCTCGAGCTCTTTGCTTTGACGATATTGATGAGCCTGTTGCTGAAACATTTGAGTTTACGGCTGTTCCTAAAGTTACTCTGAAGCGTGGAAGAAAGCCCAAGGCCTCTAAAGTCATTGTGGAATCTGAGGTCGGTAGCGATGCTCGCCTCGGTCACGATGCGTGATGGCTACCGTCGGTAGTTATTGGGACACCTCCTAGGAAGCCACACACGGTGAAGAAGCGCCAAAACTGCACCTTCCAAGCCCGACGATGATTCTGCAGTGCCTCCTCTGACGACCATAGTTGATCTTCAGCGAATTGGTGCTCGTCTTCGCATTGCACCGGAGAAAATCACGACGGATAAGCTTGCAGCTAATCCTTCCCGCTCCAACAACAGTGCAAGTTCCGATGATTAGTTTAATCATCCAGGGTTTAGGTCCATGGCGTACCATAATCGCCATTTTACATTCTTATCTGTTTGGAACTTTGCAGTTTACATCTGTCTAGTTGGTTGTAGGCCATTGTGTGGCTTACTTTTACTATGTCCTCTTTTGGTATGTAATGAATCAAACCTCGTTTAGGGATTGGAAAGTACTCTGTTGGAATGTTAGGGGTCTGAATTCTGAAGCGCGTCAGCTTGCGGTTAGGCAAAAGATCAATGAAAGTGGATGCTCTGTTGTTTGCCTCCAAGAAACCAAATGCATTCATATTGATCATCGCTTCATTAGAAAATTCTGTCCACGGCGTTTTGATAACTTTGTTTATGTATCATCGGTTGGTGCATCCGCTGGTATGGTGGTCATATGGAATTCATCTCTCTTCATAGGCAGCTTAATTGAGGCTAAACCATATGGCATTATTGTGAAGTTTCAATCTAAACATACATCTGAGTCTTGGTTTCTTGTCTCAATTTATGGTCCATGTCAAGGACCGGCGCGTGATGATTTTGTGTAGTGGTTATATAATCTGGATATTCAGCTCGAGGACAATTGGCTACTTTTAGGTGACTTCAAGTTTATGCGTTCGATTGAGAATCGAAATCAGCCAGGTGGTGATGTGAATGATATCTTTTTCTTTAATGAAATAATTGGTCATTTGGGTCTTGTTGAACTGCCAATCAAGGGTCGTCAGTACACGTGGTCTAATATGCAAACCACACCCCTGCTCGAACAAATTGATTGGTTTTTTACATCTGTGGCTTGGACACATGATCACCCTAACACAATGGTTATTCCGCTTGCACGCATCGCTTCTCGATCACGTCCCGTGTGGTTTCAATTGCCACTTGTATCCCCAAGGCAAAGGTTTTTGCTTTGAAAACTATTGGGTTGATTTGCACGGCTTTATGGATTGTGTATCCGAGGTTTGGAATAGCCACAATGGATAAATCTTCAACTGCCTTAATCATTTCTACTAAATTCAAATCTCTTCATTATGCTCTTAAGAAATGGCATCTTAACCTATCCACAGTCAAGGCGCTCATTGCTGATTGCAACAAAGTAATTGTTTTTTTGGATAATATTGAGGAATTTAGGCCCTTGAGTTGGCCGGAGTTTAACTTTCGAAGATTGTCAAATTACATCTTGAAGATATCCTGCCTTTGGCAGTTCATTTATTGGAAGCAACGTTGCACGATCAGAAATATCAAAGTTGGTGAGGAGAATTCAAAATTCTTCCACGCAATGGCAACTGAAAGATATAGGATAAACACTATTTCTTCGATCAAATATGTGGATGGGGACGTGGTTACTGATCATCAACAGTTAGCTGGGATGTTTTGGTCTGATTTCAATCGTAGAATGGGCCAAGCAAAAGGTATACAAATGGGTTTTGACCTTGACACATTAATTGCTCGTATTGATGGGCTGGAGAACTTATCCTTGCCTTTCACGGATGCCGAGGTGGATACGGTGATTAAGAACATGCCTTCTGACCGGGCTCCAGGCCCCGATGGGTTTACGGGTCTCTTCCTCAAGAAATGTTGGAATATTTTGAAGCCAGATTTTATGAAGCTGGTCAGGGAGTTTTATGAGGGAAAGTGCAACCTGGAGTGTCTAATACATCTCTCATTACACTCATTCCAAAAAAGTTGAGCCCGGAATATATTCGTGATTTTAGACCCATATCGTTGACAAACACTTGTCTCAAGTTTTTAACTAAACTTTTGGCAAATCGTTTGCAGAGTGATTCTAAAATGTATTCATCGCCATAATCAATATGGGTTTCTTGAAGTAGATCCATTCAAGATTGCCTTGCATGGTGTTTTGAATATATACATCGGTGTAAGGCATCCAAAGACCTATAATCCTTCTCAAATTGGATTTCACGAAGGCGTTTGATACCATCGAGCATGATCTGATTCTCGTGGATTACGAAATGCAAGGGTTTTGATGATCGTTGGACAGGTTGGATCGATAGCATCTTGTCCTCTGGTTCCTCTTCGGTCCTCTTAAATGGTGTGCCTGGTAATCACTTTGTCTGCCGTTCGGGTGTGCGACAAGGAGACCCATTATCCCCTTTGCTATTTGTGATTGCGGTGGATTTATTGCAGTCCGTGGTTAATGAGATGTGTGCAAGGAACATTCTCACACTGCCCATACCAACCTCTTCACGGGATTATCCGATTGTTCAATACGCTGATGACACATTAATTGTCCTTCCTGCGGTGGACGACCAGCTCATCGCTTTCAAGGAGATGCTTGAGACCTTTGCTAAGTCAACGGGTTTGCGGGTTAATTTTAGTAAATCATCATTGATTCCAATGAATATGTCTGATGAGGAGGGTCAACGTGTGGCGGCTTTGCTTGGATGTGATGTTGGCTCCATGCCATTTACTTACCTGGGATTGCCAATGGGTACTACTCGGCCCACAATCTATGACTTGCTCCCCTTAGTGGACCGCATAGAGAGAAGACTGTCTGCCTCATCCTGTCTGTTAAATCAGGGTAGCCGGCTGCAGCTCTTGAAATCGGTTTTATGTTCCATGCCAATATACTTCTTGTGCACCCTTTCATTACCTCAAGGAATTTTGAAGCAGATAGAACGTATCATGCGGCAATGTTTGTGGCGAGCAACTCGACACACCAAGACAATCATTGGCAGCTTGGGAGTTAGTATGTCGGCCCAAGAACCAGGGAGGACTTGGGGTTCTAGACCTTGGCAAACAAAATGATGCCTTGTTGATCAAGCATCTCTTCAAATTTTATAACAAGTTGGATGTGCCCTGGGTTTCACTTATCTGGGACACATATTATGCTCTTTGCTCCGCCCCAAGTAACGCAAAGTTGTGGTTCTTTTTGGTGGCGTGATGTGATGAAGCTCTATGACAAATTTTGTAAGTTGGCCGTCCCTCATGTGCGCTCCGGGGACTCGGTGGTTTTCTGGCTGGATCAGTGGCAACTTAATAATGAGGTGGTTATCATGCAACAACGTTTCCCGAGGCTTCATTCTTTTGTCATTGATGACACGCTTACCATAAGAATGTGATGGAGCTGCCTGTCCCGACCGACAATTTTCACCTGCCTTTATCAGTTGAAGCTTTTGAGGAATTCAATCAACTTCAGGCTATAATGCCTCGATAAACTTGCATGAGGGAGGTAGTGATGTCTCGAAATGGCCTTCAAAACTGGGGATTATCAATCCGGGATCTACTATTTGTCTTGTTTTTCCGAAGTCGTTGCTGACCCTCTTTTTCGGTGGATCTGGAAATGTGCTTGCACTCTCAAGCTCAAGGTGTTTGGCTGGCTTCTTTTGATGGACCGTCTGAACACTAGGGAAATGATGCAGAGACGACATTGGATTATCCAGATGATACTTGTGCCATTTGTTTCTCGTGTTTGCATGAAGATAGAGCTCATCTCTTTTTGCTTGCAACTTTAGCCAACGATATGCGGAATTATTTGGGCATTTCATGGAATGTTCAACCTAACCAGACTACTTTTGAAATGGCTTGTGCGGCCGGAGAGGAATTTGGTCAACCGTTTTTCACCGAGGTAGTCTTTACGGCTACACGGAATATTTGGACCCAAAGGAATGGAAGGATCTTCAAATGAGTTGCCCACTTTCGTGAGCTTGGAGGAGGAATTTTATTCATGATATTTCTCTCTTAGCTCATAGAATCAAGTGTAAATATAGAGATAGCCTATCTGATTGGATAGCTTCTTTACACTAATCACTCCCTGTAAGTAGTCTTTCTTTCTTTTGTTTCCCCTTTGTAATTTTGTACTGAACCCATATTGTTTTAATAAAGGACTGTGAGGCTGTTGCCTTGCAGTACATAGTCAAAAAAAAAACAAACCCCAAGTTGGATACTTTCAAGTATTTGGCTCAAAGTGCTACATTCTTGATAAGCATCGACGTTCTAAATTTGCTCCTAAATCTCATGAAGGTTTCCTACTTGGTTATGGCTCAAACTATCACACATACCGTGTCTACAACAATTTCACCCAAAAGGTTGAAGAGACGGTAGATGTGAAGTTTGATGAATCTAACGGCTCGCAAGTAGAGAAATTGCCAATTGATGTAGGAGACAAAGACCCTTCAGAAGCAATCCAAGACATGTCTATTGGCAAGATTCGCCCAACGGAGGTGAAGGAGAATACCTCGTCCGTCCAAGTGGAAGCTTCTACCTCACGACAAGGTGAACCAAGAATTGATACAGAAGCATCCACAAGTGGGACACACCAAAACAAAGAAAACGAGGAAGTACACCAAGATGAACATCAACAACCTCCTTCTCCACCACGACAAGAGAATGACAACGTCAACAATGAAGAAGGCCAAGAAGAATAACAAGATGAAGAGAATGTTCCACCCCGAGCCAAGCCAAAGCTTCCACGAGTTCGAGCAAGAATCGCCAAGAGACCATCCCGTCGAGCAAATCTACGATCATATCCAAACCGGGAGAATCACTCTCTCTAAAACTCGTTTGGCTAACTTTTGTGAACATTACTCGTTCATATCTAGCATTGAACCTATGAAGGTTGAAGAAGCATTGGAAGATCCGGATTGGATAAAAGCTATGCATGAAGAGCTACACAACTTTGAGAGAAATCAGTGTGGACATTGGTCGAGAAGCCCGACAACAACCACAACATCATTGGTACCAAATGGGTGTTTCGCAACAAGCAAGATGAAGATGGTCAAGTCGTCCGCAACAAAGCACGCCTAGTCACCCAAGGCTACACTCAAGTCGAAGGTATGGACTATGGTGAGACATATGCTCCCGTTGCTAGACTTGAGTCCATTCGAATCTTACTTGCTTATGCTAATCACCATGATATCACCATGTACCAAATGGACTTTAAAAGTGCTTTTCTAAATGGTGAAATTGAGGAGGAAGTTTATGTCAAGCAACCTCCTGGCTTTGTCAATCCTAAGAAACCTAATCATGATTACAAACTTCGTAAAGCCCTTTATGGTCTTAAACAAGCTCCTAGAGCGTAGTATAAATGCTTGACCAAGTTTCTTATTGAAAAAGGTTTTGAAATTGGTAAAATTGATTCTACTATTTTCACTAAAAGGGTTAATTGATAACTATTTGTGTGCAAATTTATGTTGATGATATTATATTTGGTTCAACTAACCCTCATTTTAGTGAGAAGTTTGGAAAGCTAATGTCGGAGAAGTTTGAGATGTCTATGATGAGTGAACTCAAATTCTTTCTTGGTTTGCAAATCAAGCAAACTAAGGAAGGTACCTTTGTTTCTCAAACAAAGTACACCAAGGACTTATTCAAGAAGTTCAATATGCAAGAATGCAAAGGTATGTCTACACCCATGCCTACTAGTGGACATCTTGACTTGACTAAGGACGGCGAACCGGTTGATCAAAAAGTTTACCGTTCTATGATTGGTTCATTGTTATATCTATGTGCCTCCCGTCCTGACATTATGCTAAGTGTGTGCATGTGTGCACGATATCAAGCGGCCCCTAAAGAGTGTCATATTAAGGATGTGAAAAGGATAGTGAGATACTTAATACACACACCAAATTTTGGCATTTGGTATCCTAAGAGGTCTTCTTTCGATCTTGTTGGTTACTCCGATTCGGACTATGCCAGAGACAAGGTTGATAGAAAGTACACTTCGGGTACTTGTCAATTTCTTGGTAGATATCTTGTGTCTTGGTCCTCCAAGAAACAAAACTCGGTATCCTTATCCACCGCCGAAGCGGAATATATTGCCGCTGGATCATGTTGTTCTCAATTACTTTGGATGACCCAAACTCTTAAAGATTTTGGGATATATGTGAAGCATGTTCCATTGCTTTGTGACAACGAAAGTGCTATCAAGATTGCTCACAATCCCATGCAACACTCTCGAACTAAGAATATTGAAGTTCGTCATCATTTTATTCGAGATCATGTTGCCAAAGGGGGCATTGATCTAAAGCATGTTCGCACCGATAAACAATTAGTGGATATATTTACCAAACCGCTTGATGAGAAATTCTTTTGCCGTTTGAGAGGTGAATTGAACATCATTGATGCTTCAAACTTGGAGTAGGGACTCCATTTGGATACATGCAAGGCATGAGCCTTTGACTAATCCTTGATATTTCTTTCATGATGCTATCTATACGTCTTGGATATCCTTGCACCCTTGCATGCTATCTAACCCTTGTAGGTACTTGGATGAATCTAAATCCACGAAATTGCAACTCACTCATATCTTGAGCAATTTCTACATCACCAAGTCTCTACACAATGGTGGTTGAAGACAAGGAAGCACAAAACTGCTCACACATATCCTTTGACAAATTCTACATTAAGATTTATGATTGTCATTTTGGATACACAAGTGCTCTTCCTTGCAAGGCTAACTCATGTAGGAAGATGGACTCAAACTCCAAGTGGTGCTCCCAACTCTTAATGAGCTACACCAACCTTGAGCAACCCACACAAGTTCGACTACATGATCAAGATCATCACCACCACCCAAGGTATGATGTTCCATCTTAGAGAAGCTTTACTCCAAGACATGGGTCAAAGCAACTCAATAAGATGAGAATACATCAAGATGCTTAAATGAAAAATGGCAACCCCATTTTGCGCTTAAACGATGAGTATGACCAAAGATCAAGTGATCTCACTTGACTCTTATGTCAATATACTCTAACATAGGTGACTTTGTCACCACCCATTTCTAGATGAAGTTCTCTTGTGTTTCCTCTTGCATTTGTCTCATGCATATGTGTTCCCCCTTAAAAAACTTCATCTAGATCTTTTCTTTCTTTTCTTTTCTGTTCTGCATTTTCTGCATCCAATTCATCGCAAATCTTTCAGCAAATTCCTTGCAAATCCTTGTGAGATCTTAATTGCCTAGTGAGCTGAGGTGACAAGTTTGTTCTCTGTAATGAACTCGGTCACACCGGTTTGTTTTGTTCGATCCAACCGAGATCTTTCGGCGCCACCGAAGCACACAACTCGGTGCTACCGATTTCACTATAGGAAAGACAGCTTGCCACTTATTCCTGCATTCATTCTTGCTCCAGCTCCACTCAATGATTCTTGTCCTCTACCAGCATCACATTCAATTTGCCTTGTGACTCAAGGACCAAACCCTTCTGAAACAAAACAAAAATCCAGAAGAGCCCTTCTTGGAAATTGATGTCAAAGGGGGAGAGAGAGATCACATCAAAGCTCTATGCTTCATCATTTCTATAGGGGGAGAGGACACTCAGGGGGAGTGTGACCCCAGATGCTTGGTGTTCAAGAGGAGAGAAGTTACATGTCTTTAAGAGGGGAAAAGACATGTGTCGGTGTCAAAACCGGCGGATCTCGGGTAGGGGGTCCCGAACTGTGCGTCTAGGCGGATGGTCACAGGAGACAAGGGACACGATGTTTTTACCCAGGTTCGGGCCCTCTCGATGGAGGTAATACCCTACTCCTGCTTGATTAATATTGATGATATGGGTAGTACAAGAGTAGATCTACCACGAGATCGTAGAGGCTAAACCCTAGAAGCTAGCCTATGGTATGATTGTTGTTCGTCCTATGGACTAAAACCCTTCAGTTTATATAGACACCGAATAGGGTTAGGGTTACACAGAGTCGGTTACAATGGTAAGAAATCTACATATCCGTATCGCCAAGCTTGCCTTCCACGCCAAGGAAAGTCCCATCCGGACCCGGGGTGAAGTCTTCAATCTTCTATCTTCATAGTCCAGGAGTCCAGCCAAAGATGATAGTTCGGCTATCCGGACACCCCCTAGTCCAGGACTCCCTCAGTAGCCCCTGAACCAGGCTTCAATGATGACGAGTCCGGGGCGCATATTGTCTTCAGCATTGCAAGGCGGGTTCCTCCTCCGAATACTTAAACGGTTTTGAACACATGGATAATGTCCGACTCTGCAAAACAAGTTCCACATAACAACGTAGAGAGAATAATTTTTGCACAGATCTGCTGACGTATTCCGCGGCGTGACATCACACCACGACCAGGCTTTTATTTGAATCGTTTTTACTGTCCCACCTCGGCGCATTTAGCGAGGCGGTTTCCTTGGCACGTCTTATCAAAGCGTAGATCGTGCCCGCTTATTCCGGGATTCTCATCAATATGGACGTGGGTAACCCAACCACGCCCGTTGGCACGCCTCCTCTATCGAAGGCAAGTCCCAATCGACCACGGGGAGGACTCTTGGTATTTGACCTCTTTATAATGAGACCAAGGCCCTCTTCTTTTTTCCACCCTCCATCAGATTCGCCTCACGCTTCGAGTTCCAACACCCAAAGCTTCAGATTTAGGTGCTTCGGACCTTCGACGATGTCCGGCTCCGACCAACTCGGCCGATGGATGTCTTCTTCCGTCACAGAAGAAGATGTGCTAAAGCTGCGAGATGCAAGGTATCTAACCGGCGAAATTTTGCATAGGCTGCCTGCTCCAGGGCAGGTAATTCCCACTCCCGAGCCCGGCGAGAGCGTGGTATTCGTGTCTCACTTCCTTCGGGGTTTAGGCTTCCCGACGGATCCCTTTGTGCGGGGGCTCATGTTTTATTATGGGCTGGATTTCCATGACTTGAATCCGGAGTCCATCCTCCACATCTCGTCATTCATTGTCGTATGTGAAGCCTTCCTCCATATCACCCCTCACTTTGGATTGTGGCTCAAGACCTTCAAGGTGGAGCCGAAGATGATCGAGGGGCAACAAGCAGAATGCGGAGGGGCGGTCATAAGCAAGTGCGCTGATGCTCCGTGGCCCGAGGGCTCTTTTCAGGAGGAGATAGGTTTGTGGCAAGGGGAGTGGTTTTACATCACCGCTCCCAGGGGCACCAAATGGGTGGCGTCACCCGCCTTCCGCTCAGGTCCACCACAGCGGCTGGCATCATGGGTTAACCGGGGGCTCGACTGGGGGCCGTCCAAGGACGTTCCTCTGTTGCATGGCCGTATTCGAGACCTCCAGGAAAGAGAGATCAATCTGGTCGTGGCGGCGCAGGTTATGCTAATCCGGCTCCTTCTGCCCTGCAAACGTCGCCCCCTCCGTCTGTGGGAGTTTAATCCAGAGGGACCACGAGCTCTCCAACATTTCATGGGTGCGACGCCCGTGGAGATGTATAAGTTGTTCTTCGGATCACAAGAGAAGTGTCCGGACTTGACCGAGGACGCAGGCCTAAGCTGCAATCGCCCGGATACTCAAGTAAGTGGCCTTGTAACCGAACAAGCTGTTCATTTATCTATCATATATATGCTCTGTAAGGGAGCCGTTTCTTTGAACAGGAGTGGATAGCCAAGGCGAAGTTGATAAGGTGTCCGGCTCCCCTCCCAGAGACCACGCCGGATCCCATACTGACCAAGATGTTGAAGGCCGCACCTTTTGAAGAAGGAGAAGGGGGGAGCAGGGAAACAACTGCCTCCGCGAAGGAGGCTTTCAAGGAAGGGGGGATCGAGGATCTTACCCTCAAAGGGGGGAAGAGGACCGCTTCCGAAGACCCGGAAGCCACGGCCTCAAAACGGGGAAAGAAGTCTCCGTCAGAAAGTCCGGTGCCGGGAAGTACCCCAGCCGCACTATTTCCCCAAGGGGATCAGCCCTCCAGCGAGCCGTAAGTAAAAAGAAGGGGTCTTGTGAATAAAGAACATTCCTGTATTTATTTCTGAAGATAACCGAGATTCTACCTTGTAGTTAGGATCTCACCCTTCTCAGCAGAGCTCGTCTTCGGGGGATCTTCGTCCGGAGATGATAGAGAGCGAAACGCCTCCACCTACCGCGCCTTCATGCGAGGCGGGCGACCCTGAGGTGTCGTCACGGAGGGTTTCCCCGAGTCCGGCGGGACCGGACGATCCGGCGCCAACTGGCGTGTGGTCGGAGGAACTGAAGGACCTGCTTGGGCGAGCGTATATCTCAGAAGATCACCGTGCGCTAATGGCTATGGTGATTGAAAGAATTGCATCCGCTGAGAGCGGATTGCATGAGGCCGCCAGAAGTTTACTGACGGGGTTTGAGGTACGAAAAAATGATGTACCTTCGGCGATTATGCATATAGAATGCGCCTGTATAGATAGTAGCCCCTGAGACTCGGTATGTTGTCAAAACTGACAGCGTGCCGAGGATCATAATCTCAGTACTAACATGTCGCCACTCCTATGTAGGTGGCGGGGCGTCCGGTGGCCAGCCGGACTGATGAGTTTGCCGAACTAAAGCGGCAACTTGACGAGGCGGATGCGGACATCGCGCTAGTCAATAAACGGTTTGACGAGTCACAAGGTATGCGACTTCTCTGCGGACACCTGGTAAGGGAGCTTGACGCCCATGCCTTACTACTTGAATGCTTTGATGCAGATGGCACCGCTGCCGTGGAGAGGCTGCGGGCGGAACTCGCCCGAGCTAAAGAGCAAGCCCGAAAGAGTAATGCGGCCGCTTTAAAGGCGGCCGAAGAGCTGAAAGCCAAACAGGCTGCTCACTGCCGAAGCAAAGAAGAACAGGCCAATATGGCCCTGAAGCTGAAGAATGCTACCGACCGCTGCGGGGTTCTTGAAAAGGAACGTCAAGCGGAACAAGAGGGCCTGAAAAAGGCCACCGCCGAAGCCAAGGATGCCCGTTCCGCTACGAAAGCTGCCAAGGAGGAGCTAAGTCAGGCCGGGGATATTGCGGCTGGAAAACCGTTTCTGCTGAGGAGGAAATATACGGATCCGAAGTATGCTCAGTTGGACAAGCTGTGGAGTTCGGAGGATGCTTATCTGGACTTAGCGGCGAGCGCTGCGGACGCGGTTGAGCACTTCCGAGGCCAGAAGGGGCACAGAAGGGAAGAGTTATTTTTGTCGCAATTCCATAGTCCGAAGCATCCTCTTCCGTTGACCGATCGGTTGGCCGAATGGGCCGAGCTGAATCGGTTATCCGGACTTGCCATAAAGCATGTGATGACTCATTTGTGGCCGGGCGGACCCTAGCCGAAGAGTTATTTTGGCTTAGTGCAGCAGTTCCTTGGTGCGGTACCGCGTATCGACGCAATGAAGCGGTCGGCGTGCATTGAGGGGGCGCAGATGGCTCTTGCCCGTGTCAAGGCATATTGGGCTGACATGAAGGCCACCAAAGTCGCATCCCCAGGTTCGTACGGAAGCAGAGTACCAGTCGAGCGCTATTTTGAGGAAGTACTTCCGGGCGCTCGTTTAATAGAGACGCAGTGCTCGAAGGATGTTATGTTTGAATGACATGTATAATTTTATGAAACAATGTTTCCATTTAATATAAGAGCTTTTTATACTTGTGCCTTCAAGTAGCAAACTACCTCTGTCTGGCCGTTGATGTATATATGTATATAACCTGAAAGATGGCAGTCTTCGGCTTCAGCCCCCACGCACATAGTGCGGGGGTGTTTGCAAAGAAGTCGCATTTTCACACTTAATCCAACGTCTTGGTCCTATAAAGGAGGTGGTAGCGTAGCAAACTAGGCAACCGGACTATAACGCTTTATCACTTTCACTTAGCCATAGGAGTTCGATGGTGGGGCTACCATATAGCCCCTGTGGGCAACGCACTTTCCCGAATTTGGGGTGCGTATGTGCCTGACCGGGAAACGGTCCTTCGTTAATGTGGAGGAATTCTAAACATTCCGGTGAGTCATCGAGTGGTTGACCAGTCTCGCTATATCATGACGGTCAGTTTTACGCTTTCTCTCTTGAGGTGCTCGCCCGGCGAACCGGGCACAATCGCGATAGTTCTCCGGTGTCGCGTTAGCCGATAGAATGGAGCGTAAGGCAGCAAAACACAGGAGCTGGGCAAACCCAACATTTGACCAAAGACATGATTCGAGCTGATGCATATAAGGCCTAACTCGAGACGCCGAACACTCCCTAAGGTATTCGGTCTTTTATAAAGCGGGCCGAACAATGCCCTTGGTAATAAGCCCCTGGTGTCCAGGTACGTGCAAAATTCTGACGCGGCCGATGCCAAAACGCCAGCCTCCTCCTTGGTTAACATAAGAGACCGGGGGATGGGTAACAACAAGAGACAGTGAAAAAGGTTTACGCAGGGTCTTAATCTGAAAAGAATCCTTGCGACGGGTCCCTACTGCACGTCTGCGCATGTGTCTCCGTTGTGCCGTATCCTGGACGGGCATAGCACGGCGTTCATCTGTAAAAGAGAGGAACTTAGTTTGAAAAAGATCATGCTAAAAATGTAATTGGAAACAAAATAGAGTATGATTCAAAAATGAATAAAATTGAGCTTTATTGTCTCTTGTTGTACATGCGCGGAGCCCCTTGTAAGGAGGGTACGCGGCTAGTAAGCGTCATGTTTATTTGTGCCGGACTCGCCTAACCGTGTCCGGGGTCTGAACGACCTGCTCTAGACGCTTTTGGCCAATAAGGTCGTATTAGTGTGAGGCTGTTAAGGCAGTCTCATAATCTTTCCTTGAGGGACACGCACAGCTTCCCTTTAATGAAATGATGCCTCGTGGACCGGGCATTTTAAGTTTAAGAGATGCATAATGCGGTATTGCGTTGAAGCGGGCGAAAGCTTCGCGCCCCAGTAGTGCTTGATGGCTACTTTTAAATGGGGCGATGTGGAAAACCAACTTTTCACGACGGAAGTTGTCGGGTGAGCCGAACATAACTTCCAATAGTAGGGAGCCCGTACAATGGGCATATGTGCCTGGCATTATTCCTTGGAAGGAAGTGTTGCTATGGCTGATCCTGTTTGGGTTTATCCCCATGTTGCGGATTGTGTCCTGATATAGCAGGTTTAATCGCTGCCGCTATCCATTAGGACTTGTGTAAATTGAAGACCGTCGATTATAGGTTCTAGTATCAAGGCAGTCCATCCTGCGTTCCGGATACTTTCAGAGTAGTCCTGATGGTCGAAGGTAATTGGTTTTGACAACCAGTGTTGGGACTCCGTTGGGGTAGATTGTGCGGCGCGTAATTCAATGGGTGCCGCTATATTTTCCCCTTTGGTTACTTGAAGTAAGTTTACTGTTTTGACCTCTTGTGGGAAATTCTTTTGTTTTTCGGGGCTCTGCTTGTGGTGCTCGTCATCATCCTCACTTGGTGTGTCGAGCCCTTTGTGTTCGGCGTTGAGTCTGCCGGACTGCTTGAAGACCCAACAATCTCTGTGGGTATGGTTTGCGGGCTTCCGGAGTACTGTGGATTTGGCATATCTTGTCCAAGATTTTGTTTAAGTTGGATAGCTCATCGCTATTCTCCTTAAGGGCAGTTTTTAT
>CM038673.1:710084520-710251021 GCA_021605145.1 Aegilops bicornis | reverse complement strand
CTTTGATCTTTCCATGTATTGGCGCATAGATATTGGACTGAGCAGTTGTATTTCTTTTATGCACAATTACTTATGTTGATAGAGGGAGTGGGATGAAAAAGCATAGTAGGAGATTGCCTACCTACCACGTCTCGTAGGAGACCCAAACCTCGCATACGGGTGGACCGAGTCGGGTGAGTAGGCTGGATTGCTAAGTTCTACCTCCATTTGATCCTCTACCGACTCTAGTGGTCATATAAAGGAACACAAGCAGGTAACCACTTAGGGAACTAGGACCCGGTATCTGCTGATTCCACTGGAGTGACTTACTCTCGGAGGGAGCACCGGTTCTGGAATCCGTTAGTAGTACACGTAGGCGCGCGAGCACTACGATATCAGAACTTACTTTCTTATTCCATTTTCGTGCTTAAACAACAATTCACCCGTGGGATGATCAGTGGGGTTGATGCCCTAAAATCATACATAGTTGGACTTGTGCGTGCCTTGTTGTACAATCAGAAGCTTCAGGAGGAACCTTCCATGGAGGACAGGCGGTGAGCTCTAGATCCTAGGACTGTGACACGATGCAACACTTCCCATTTTAGGCGGAGCTTGCTTTGGGACTGTGGATACACGACCTTTCTGAGGACAATGTCGCCTTGCAGAATACTCGCTCTTTAACTCGGAGTCGTGGAAGCTAGTGTTGTCTTTCTTGCTCGAAACGTGCTTGAGGAGTGATGTGTCTCGTATTCAAGCGACCACCAATGAGCATCTTGAAGTGGAGTACGACGACTTCTCCTCCAAGGGAGAAAGGTATGCGCTTGTGAGGCGGCTTTTGCTTGCAGAGTTGCTTTTGAAGATGATCCACCCCATTTTCTCAGAAGAGAAGTAAGAACATGTGCTTTTCACAACCCGGACGATAGAGAGCACTTTCCAATAAGCATTACAGACTAATCACATGGTACTCTCTCTACGCCCAATGGACCTTCCTCTACTGCGCCAGGAAGAAAAGCTGGATCGACGTGTTATAAGCCGTCACCGTAGCGGAGAGAAGCTAGATGGCTTATCGATTGCTAGCTGTCAGCATAGGTAGTATTTTGGTACCAACATGCCAAGCTAGCGGAATTCTTCACAGGGAAACAACATCTTGAACTTGGAAATGATCGTTTCAACGAAAACTGTCTATTTATGAGAAATGCTATGTTATGTTTTTTCCGCCCGGTGAGTAGATACGAATCGAGGTATTGATCTGTTTTGCTACCAGGAGGGGGGTTCGGGTACACGCCAGCTCTTTCTCATATAGCTAAAAAAACAAGTGATTTTGTCTTGTCAAAGTAAAATACTCGGGGCAATCTACTCATATCAAGCGGGTCTTAGCGGAGTCCAATTTATCAAAGTTTCATTGTGACCTTTATTCTGGTTAGGGGCAAGCAAGAAAGGGCAAATACGGGAGTTTTATTGTCTTTCTGGGCAACTTTCCCAAGTCGTTCCACAAGAGATAAAAAGGATATAATGGTGATGAAGACAAAGCGCATAGAGCGCATACAGTTACCTTTTCATTTAATGAATTTCGTATAGAGAAGCAAGTTCTCATATCGGATCTGTTATTAATAAAAACACTCCGTAGAGAAGTGATAACCTTAGCACAAGTGAAAGAAGCCCGGCCGCCCACTCTTCTTCCCCCCCCCCCCCCCAAACCATCCAAGCAAGAAAATCGCTGCTACCTGGTGTGGGGGCCACGAATTCACTATTTTAAGAACAAATTCTACTTTAACCCAAAGTAAAACTCCCTATTTTGGCTTTTTGAGAGCATCAAAATAAGGTTGAAGAATCGTCCCCCTTACACGGGGGTTATTTAAATCGACTTCAAGATTCACGAGGTCTGATAAATTGTCGCTCGATTGACCATTACAGGTCAGGATCTTTTTCAAACATTTATCAAATCGACCCCACTCTCGTGGATTATCGATTTGATTCGCTAAAGGAGCACTGTAGCGCAAATGGCTCCATAACTCAGAAAGGAACCACTTATTGGAATAGATACTCTTCTTGATGTCCCGAATTGCGTCCGCTGAATTCGAAGAATCCGAGTAAAGAGAACGTATATGGGCCAACGCGTCCTCTTTTTTTATTTTTTTCGTGCCCATCGAACATTCTATCTTTCGCGTCATTCAATTGGTTGACAAAGTTGTCCGGTAGCGGTCGATCATTAAGGTCAATCAAATGCTTTGGAAAATCCCCATTAGCACTCCTTTTCATTAAGGATGCCTGCACCGTCATGGGTGGCGCCTTTGCTGGGAAATAAGCCCCTTTGTGGGTTTACGAGGCCACCTAAATTAGATGTTCTTCCTTTCAATTCTAGTATTTCGTGAATTGGCCCCCTGGTTTGGACTTTGATGCTCCCTAGGAAGGCTCCACCAGGTTGTTGAATTATCCCAATTTGGGTCATGAAACAGAAAAACAAAAGCCCCAGGGAACCCAAAAATAAAATCAAATGTCTTTTTCTTTTTTGGTTCTTTCCACTGCTTGAAGTGATTGCGACAACTACGAAGAAACGACGAATCCCAACTACGGATATATAAGAACCAAAACTGCTCAGAGCATTCCATCCGGCGTAAGCATCTGGATAATCTGGAATGCGACGTGGCATACCCGCAAGCCCTAAGAAATGCATGGGAAAGAAGGTCAGATTAACCCGAAAAAGTGATCCAAAATGGATTTGGCCTAAAGTTTCAGGATATGTCCGACCAAAGATTTTACCCACCCAATAGTAAAATCCAGCAAATAAAAGCAAAACGGCTCCCATAGAAAGTACATAATGGAAATGTGCAACCACATAATAAGTATCATGTAGAGCAATGTCTAGCCCAGAGTTTGCTAGAACTATTCCAGTGAGCCCTCCTATGGTGAACAAAAAGATGAACCCTACAGCAAATAACATGGGTGTTTTGTATTGTATCGAACCTCTCCACATGGTAGCTATCCAACTAAAGATTTTGATTCCTGTGGGCACAACTATGATCATGGTAACTGCGGTGAAGTAGGCACGCTCGTCAAGTCAACCTAAGTGTTTCGCATGTGTAAATCTTGCTTACACCCGTTGTATGTGAATGTTAGAATCTATCACACCCGATCATCACGTGGCGATTCGAAACAACGAACCTTCGCAACAGTGCACAGTTAGGGGGAACAAATTTCCTGAAATTTTAGTGAGGGATCATCTTATTTATGCTACCGTCGTTCTAAGCAAATAAGATGTAAACATGAAAAACATCACATGCAAATCATAGAGTGACATGATATGGCAATATCATCTTGCGCCTTTGATCTCCATCTTCGAGGCGTGGCATGATCACCTTCGTCACCGGCACGACACCATGATCTCCATCATCATGATCTCCATCATCGTGTCTTCATGAAGTTGTCTCGCCAACTATTACTTCAACTAATATGGCTAACAGTTAGCAATAAAGTAAAGTAATTACATGGCGTTTGAAAGGATCGAGAAGAGGTGTCTAGAGGGGGGGGGGTGATTAGACCAAAAGTTGCAGTTTTTAATTTCTTTAAGTTGGAGTGGAGTTTTTGGCACAAGTTTAACAATCACAATACATAACAAGCAAACATGCAAAGAGTATATGAGCAACGGAAAGTAAAGCATGCAACTTGCAAGAATGTAAAGGGATGGGATTGGAGGATTCAAATGCAATTGGAGACACGGATGTTTTTGTCGTGGTTCCGATAGGTGGTGCTATCGTACATCCACGTTGATGGAGACTTCAACCCACGAAGGGTAACGGTTGCGCGAGTCCATGGAGGGCTCTACCCACGAAGGGTCCACGAAGAAGCAACCTTGTCTATCCCACCATGGTCGCCGCCCGCGAAGGACTTGCCTCACTAGCGATAGATCTTCACGAAGTAGGAGATCTCCTTGCCCTTACAAACTCCTTGGTTCAACTCCACAATCTTGTCGGAGGCTCCCAAGTGACACCTTGCCAATCTAGGAGACACCACTCTCCAAGAAGTAACAAATGGTGTGTTGATGATGAACTCCTTGCTCTTGTGCTTCAAATGATAGTCTCCCAAACACTCAACTCTCTCTCACAGGATTTGGATTTGGTGGAAAGAAGATTTGAGTGGAAAGCAACTTGGGGAAGGCTAGAGATCAAGATTCATATGGTAGGAATGGAATATCTTGGTCTCAACACAAGTGTAGGTGGTTCTCTCTCAGAAAATGTATGCTGGAAGTGTAGGTTCGTTCTGATGGCTCTCTCCACGAATGAAGAGTGGGTGGAGGGGTATATATAGCCTCCACACAAAATCTAACCGTTACACACAACTTGCCAATCTCGATGGGACCGAATTGAGAAACTCAGTCGGACCGATTCAGCAAATATAGTGACCGTTAGGATTTTTGATTGGGACCGACATGCAACTCGGTGGGACCGATATGGTTAGGGTTAGGGCATAACGTAATCTCGGTGAGACCGATTACACAAACTCGGTAGGACCGATTTTGGTAATAAGCTAACCAGAGAGTTGGTCAGGCAAACTCGGTAGGACCGATTCGCTCATCTCGGTTGGACCTAAATGTTACGAAGAGGAATAGAGAGTTTGCATTGTAATCTCGGCAGTACCGATTACTCAAACTTGGTGAGACCGATTTTGGTAATGGACATACACAGAGAGATTACAATCCCATCTCGGTGAGACCGAGATCCCTATCGGTGAGACCGATTTGCCTAGTGTTTGTGACAGTGGCTATGATATCTGAACTCGGTGTCGCCGGATAGAAAGAATCGATGGGGCCGAGTTTGACTCTTGGTTTAGGTCATATGTGGCAGGCTCGACGAACTCGTCCAAGTCGACAACATCGGCGATCCGAGTGGCAGCAGCAATGAAAGTCTCCATAAAGGATCGGAAATCGTGCTTCTTGGTGTTGGCGACCTTGATAGCTGCCAACTTATCTTCTCGCGCCTCCTTACAATGGACACGAACCAAAGACAGAGCCACATCAGCACCACACCGAGCAGAAGACTTCTTCCACTCCTGCACTCGACCAAGGATCTCGTTAAGTCGAGTCATCAGAGACTCGAGGTCGTTCTGGAGTGTTGCCCTTGGCCAAAGTGCTGTGTCGATCCGCGACATGGCGACTTTCAGTCGAGCCAAATAGTCAACAACGCCGTCGATGCGGGATTCCAGTCGGAGCAGGTTCATAGCAGTTTCGTCCTTCACGGGAGAATTGATGGGGTCCAAATTTAGTTCGATTCGCCCAGTCTCCTCCTCGAAGTCTCGGCAAAACTCTGCATGCACAGTCCAAAGATGAGTCAATATTCGTACGCCGAGTCGACAAAGACGAACCCGTCGGAACGGGATATGTACCTTCAAGCTTGATGAATAACTTCTTGGCGAGGCTCCTCGGATAGCTTTCAAGATCATCCCTCCTGCGAGCAATGCTTTCCATCTTCTCGTTCAGGTTAACCTTGTCCTTCTTCAAGCGGGTTACCTCCTTGTTGGCTTCGTCCAGAGCAGATTTCATCTTCGCGTTCTCCTCCTCCAGTGTGCGGCCGAAGCCAGCTTCTGCTCAGCAGAGCAGTTTGGTCGTCGGCCTTCTTTTGTGCAGCAGCAGATCTTGATCCTTCTTTGCGAGCCTGGTTCAGTTTTTACGAAAAGAAACAACGCTCGATTCGAGAAAAGCAGAATGAAATCCGGGTCTAAGACAAAGCGATCGACAAAGCTTACTTACCATTGGCGTCATCTTTGGCCTTCTGCAGCTCTGACTTGGCCAACTCCAGGTCAGGGTTGAGTTGAATTTGCTTCTTTTCCAAGTCGGCAAAGCAAGCTCCAAGGTCACAAGATTTCTGCAATCGGAGAGGATGGGTTATTTTACAGAGAAAAACGACAAAGACAATAAATACTAAGACTACGGTCGACTGCCCGCAGTCCACCATAGTCTCGGGGACTACACCCAGTGGGTGCACTTAGCGTGCCCCCCAGTTCGATTAACACTCGACGAGACCTTTTCTGCGCGAGTGTATATATATAAAAAAAGGAAGAAGAAAGACAGCAACAAACAAGCTCTTCAGACCATAGTTGACTGCCAGCAGTCGACCACGGTCTCGGGGACTACACCCAGTGGGTGCAGTTAGCGTGCCCCCACTGGTTCAGTTTACACTCGACATGGCCAGATCAGACTGAGTGAAGGAATTAAAATGTCAAGAGTATAGTCGACTGCCCGCAGTCCACCGTAGTCTCGGGGACTACACCCAGTGGGTGCACTTAGCGTGCCCCCACTGGTTCAGTTTACACTCGACATGGCTGCACTGCATGCAGTGAAGGAATTAAAATGTCAACTCAAGACTACAAATGATCGCCCGCGATTCACTTTGTAGTCTCGGGGACTACACCCAGTGGGTGCACTCAGCGTGCCCCCACTAGTCCAAAACTTCAATAACAAAAATTCAGCTCAAAGTATGGATTTGCTCAGTGACAAGTCGAAACACCCACTGGGTGCACAGATGCAAAGATCCTTGGAAAGAGAGTTTTCAGGTAGCATATCCTAACAGATCAAGCCAAGAAAATCATTCGACGTGTTGCTGACCTGAACATTGCTTTGGAGAGCCGAGCTGGCATCATAGGCGGCCTGACTGACATCCCGCACCATCTTCATCTTCTCCATCATAATACCTGCTTGGCGTATGGCTTCCTTGGCAGCATTCACTTCGTCTTCTGGGACGTGATGGGTAGCAAAAACTGAAGGTGGATCGGCAGGAGCTTGAGCAGTCGACAGTGGTACGGCGAAGGTAACAGAAGCCCGATTGGCATCACCAGCGTCCTGAACGACTGGTTCAACTATCAGCGTCGATTGTGGCACCTTGTCTGCCGAAGTTTTCCTATTTTTCCTCGTCAAAGGCCTCTCGGGCTCTTCATCGTCATCGTCGGGGAGGTCAATAACGTTGGGAGCTGTTCAAAGATCAGTCGCCAAAATTGCATCACCCAATGGTATATATTACAGTTGATTCGACCAAATAAAGACAGAACGACAGAAATCGTACCCAGATTGGAAGTGACTGCATCCTCCATTGCCTCATCCTCATCCCTGTAAGCTGAAGTCCCGGAAGTAGCAGCGCTGCTAGTTCCAAAGTTCATCTGGTCAAATCAAGGGAAAAATAAACAACACAGAACGTCGAGTGAATACAAAGGGAGACACTCACGCGAAGCGGCAGGGGATGTCAATCTTAATCTTGACAACGCCTTCCGAGGCCTGCCTTTGTAACTTTGGGCTGCTTGGACGCTTTTTCAGTCGGAGCCGGTGAGGACGCCCGAGGGCGCTTTGAAGACGGGCCAGTCTGAGCAATAGCTTTTTCACGGGCGCTCGGCCGGTCTTGGTCGAGCTTGGATCGCCTCTCCCTGCGAGGAGGTGACTCGGCTTCTTCTTCGTCGCTTGAGTCGTCACTTTCCTCGCTCTCCTCTCCGTTAGAATGCCAGCCGCTGCTCGCCTCCCCTTCCGGGTCTTGCTCTTGCTCCCCGTTGGGCATTGAGTACATTTCGAGAGGAGCCTGGCAGAAAAAACAAGCAGAACAAAAGTCAATCGACGAAGCATAAATAGTTGCATAGTCAAAATTACAGTCGGAAACTCAGAGTTTAACCTTGTCCGGTATGTGAGACTGGTCGAGTGGAGGAATTTTCCTGGCTCCCCTAGGGTTGTCTCTGTTTCTCAGTGATGCTTGTCAGCCACCCCTCCAGCGTGGCATCCTCGACCTCCTCCGGGTGGATCCGAGTGGTGTCCTCAGTGCCCGAATACATCCACATCGGATGGTCTCGAGCTTGAAGCGTCTGGATGCGTCACCGAAGGAAGACCTCCAAGAGATCCATACCAGTCACCCCGTCACGGATAAGCTGGACAACACGTTCGACCAGTACCTTAACCTACGCCTTCTCTTCCGGAATCACTTTCAAAGAGGAGGGCTTCCTCACTCGGTCCAGGGAAAAAGGAGGGAGTCCGGTCGACTGCCCTGGCGTCGGCTGGTCTTTGCAGTAAAACCAGGTCGACTGCCATCCACGGACCGAGTCGGGAAGGATCATGGCCGGAAAAGAACTTTTCCCTCTCATCTGAACCCCAACACCCCCGCACATCTGGATCACTTGTGTTCTCTCGTCACTCGGATTGGCCTTTTTCACCGTCTGGGAGCGACAAGTGAAAATGTGCTTGAAAAGGCCCCAATGAGGCCTACAACCCAAGAAATTCTCGCACAAAGACACGAAAGCGGCGAGGTACACGATTGTGTTGGGTGTGAAGTGGTGGAGTTGTGCCCCGAAGAAATTCAGAAATCCCCGAAAGAAAGGGTGAGGAGGCAAGGAAAACCCGCGGTCGACATGGGTGGCCAAGAGAACGCACTCACCCTCCTGAGGTTGCGGCTCGGACTCTTTCCCCGGAAGCCGCGCCGATCCGTAGGGGATCAGTCCTCCATTGGCCAGGTCGTCGAGGTCTTCTTGACGAAACGTCGAGCGGATCCAGTCGCCCTGGATCCAGCCCTGCGGCAGGCCGGCCCTCGATGAAGATCCGCCCCGACTGGTCGTCCTTCCCTTCGCCTTGGCCGTCTCTTTCTCCGCCCGTTCCAGGGCCGCCGTCTTCTCTTTCCCCATCGTCGCCGGCGAGATGCACACGGAGCAGCGGCACTGGGACGAAAGCGAGCGCGGCGGATAAGTCTGAGGAAGAGAGGAGGAAATGAGAACGCACTGTTCAAAAACCCCGGTCCGGCGCCTTATATGAAGTTACTTCCGAGTGGCTGACTTGTAGGCCCGGGCGATCCTATCAAATCCCGCAACAGTCGCGCGCGCGATACGTGGCGAAAAAGGTGGCGCGGAGATCCTGGCGTCTCTGCCTTATCTCATCCGACTACTGCAGCCTCCTCCGCACCGCGCGCTTCCCGAAATTCGAATCCCGCGAAATCCGCAGGCTGCAGAACAACTTGTGAGACGGAAGATCTCCTCCGCTCTGTCACTCGGAGCTCTTCAAGTAAAGAAACTCACTCGACGGAAACAAAGAATGGATCAAGGCGACTGAAAAAGAAGTTGGTATCGTCACCTAAGTTCATTGATCCAGAGCAAGCTATACTCATAGCACGAAAAACGGGTCGGAAGTATGTTCAACTCCTTTCCCACTCAAACCTCGATCCATTCGGGGGCTAATGATGAAGCTATGTACTTAGGGTAGGGTCATGGACCTTTCCAAGATACCCTCCCCAAGGACATCTCTAGAAGAATCACCTTTCAATCGACTCAGAAGTGTTTCACTCGACAGACTCGAAGACACTCGACCATGAAGCCAACCACCCGACAGCCAGGAGATCTAAAGTCACTCTGCACGGAAACGATTGGTCATTAAGTAGCTTTTATGGTCATCATAGCACTTTATTTGTGGCATTACCAGTAACACCCGACCTTAATGTACCTTTAACCCTGCATAACTGAGGGCCGGAGGGGCCTGGCGAACTCTATATAAGCCACCCCCTCCTCAGTGTCAAGGGTTCACACCCCTGTAATTCTTACACACATAATCCAGTCGACCGCCTCCAGGCTCCGAGAAGGGCCTGAACTCGTAAAACTCGTGCGTATACAACTACTCCATAGCTAGGATCTTGCCTCTCCATTCCACCCCCCATTCTACTGTCGGACTTAGAACCACGACAGGGTCCACTCCAGGGTACCTATTGCCACCAAAAGGGAGGGCCTACTAATAGGGGGGACTCAAGGATCTCCTTTCACCCACCCCCCCCCCCCCCCCCCAACCTCCCGGAAGCAGCTCTATAGGAACCGTGCCGCCGGACACCGGAAGTGGATATGGTTGGAGTCTTCCGGTACACCACATAAGGGACAAAGTCCATCACCCGGATCATTATGCTTCAGGAGACGATGTGGAAAAGATAACACGGAGCTGCGGCTTTTATATGCCCTTTGGGAGAATTCTTTTTTCCCTTTTTAATAACGAAGAGATTAAAATCGACAGGCTTGCAAACAGTTGACATACGGCGAGATTGAAGAGGATCCTGCTGTTTTAAAACGATATATCGGAAAATCTTTAGCGGCCAAGTAACCTATCTGGGTATGGCACAGGGATTCGTTCCTCTTGTTACCGCAGCATATTCCTTGGACCCCGGTAAGGAGCGAACGTCAGTTTTCTACCGACCTGACTTATTGCTAATGAAGAACACAACAAAAAGCCTAAACAAAGATGCCAGCGTGGGCCTGTTGTATGAGCAACAAAAGGAAAACATGCCCATTTATATACTAAAACATGAAAAAGAATGCACGAAAACCAACTAAAAAAACTTAGAAAAACATTAAAATTAAGAACGCCACAAAAAATATAGAAAAAATAGAAAAAAAATAGCTGAGAAAAAACCATAAAAATTGCCATGGTCCAACAAAAAATAATGAACTTGCCGTGCTAGAAAAAATTTAAATTGCCATAGTTTTAATTAAATTATGAAATTGGATCAAAAATAAATTGACGTGGTCACAACAATTTGCCACTGTCCATAAATAAAAATGCCATGTGACACAGACTCCGCCACGGTCGGTGATAATTTAGACTAGGTTAATAAAGGCTTGCCCGCTTTTGTTTAGCTAAATATGCGAAAAATGTAATGAATTTTGGCTTGTTTAAACAAAAATCATCCGGTTTGTATGAAAATCGTATGGCTTGTACAAATTTACTTTGAAATGTAAGAAAACATGTTTGGATGGCCGGCTCCCGTATCAGTCCTCAGACAAATAGTGTCTGTTTTAGGGGGTCCTTGTTGCAGATGCCCTAAGCTCCCTTCATTTATTGATTTAGCAACTAAACGTTTCAATGCAGTGGTGAGTTTTCTTCATTTGAGTTATTTGCCTAGGTTCCCATGCTTGGCATTATTTCTTGTCACCTAATAAATGCTTTCTCTCGTCTTTCATTACTTGGTCGGTTCATGCCATTTTTTCGCTTACATGGCATACTTAGGCCAACTCTAAATGACACCCTATCTTGAAGATAAATTCGCTTTTACTCCTATATCTCGCACCTAGCTGAAGTCCTAAAACATATAAGTTAGGATAATTTTTACTCCCCCGCCGGAAACCCCCTCCAAATATGCTCAGCGCTTGCGCGGCCGAGTAAAAGTGACGCGCCTCTTTCTCCCAACCTCGTGCCTCTGCCACTCCCATCGCAGTTGTTGCCACCAATGATGGGCTCTCCCGCCGGAATGGATAGCCAAGTCCTTTCCGCCACCCCGCCCGCCACCACCGCCGACTTGTCGCCGCTGGCAACCACCCCTGTGCCCCTGCCCGTGCCAAAAAAAAGGTTGGGGATGAAAAAAGTCCGCTAGCCACAAGCACCGGCCTCAACCACAGCAAAGACTGTGGGGTGGTGACTGCCTCTCCGACGATGGTTGGCCACACTCCCGTCGCTCCTGCCGGACAGAAGAGTGCTCGAAAACTGATGGCGGTGGCGGCCCTCAACGAGGATGCCGAGAAGAAGAAGACCACTTCGGTGCACCATCCACGTCCGGCGCATTGTGGAGCGTCTCCGGCAACCCCTACGGCCACTGCTCCGGCGCGTCCAGCGGCCGCAGTCGGCAAGAAGGGTTGCGGCAGCCAAGTGCTCAACGAAATGCCAACAAGGTAGAAAAAACATCTTTCACACTTCGGCTAACGAATTTTAGATGGTAATTGTTGGTGTCCAATGGTGATGAAGTTTGTTCGTTTTGTTGTTGCAGTGTGGAGATGAACATGGAGACAGGGTTGCAGTACGGAGTACGACGGTAAATAATCTTCTCTTCCACATGAAGACAATACAAAATGCTGGTAAGATATTCTTATAAAAGATACTACTTCACATACCTCGAGACAGATCCTAAAAATAAACATACCTCGAGACAAAAGAAACTACTAGTTCTACTTCAATTCCACACACACAAAAATTTGAATTACTTCGTGCACGGTAAAATGAGAACTAGACTCTTTAACTATAACAAACAATTTGGACGATTCTTTCAGCTTTGCGCGGAAGTTGGTGTGCATGCGTCGCGCCATATAACCATTTCATTTAGCTCTTGAGCTTGAGCACTGCTGCATCATCAATATGGTACTCGCACATGTTGCTGGAGCTCCGCTTGCAGTAAATGCCGGCGAGGTTGAGGGAGACCTCCTCGGTTTGTTTCTCGGTTTGTAGGTCGATCCTGTAGAGCATGCGATGGTAGAAGTGGAAAAGCAGGCTGCCGCTCTCCCCTGACTCTGAGAAGCACTCCAGCGCCACCCTGTCTCCCTTCTCCCACGACGGCAGCCGGCCCTTTCGCTCCAACGTGATGTTCCACAAGTCGAAGAACTTGTGACGCGTCCACCTCGCCGGCTTCTCTGCCTGATGGTCGTCCAGCGTCCATAGAGATATGGTGACATTTGCCACCGCGGCCAGGGTCAGCCGCCGCGTCCCATTCACCGTTGTCGATGCCAGGAGGATGTCCTCGGTGTTGAAGTTGTCGCCGCGACCTCGTGTTTTTGGAACTTTGACCGGGAAGTTTATCGGCGTCGGCTGCCGCTGTCCGTCGAGAGGGAGCGCGAGGACGTGGTAGCCGAGGCACTTGGACTCGGACTTGCAAAGCCAGTACGCGACGCCGTCGAGCACGAGCGGCGAAGGCCGGACGAATCTGCTCGGGGCGCCCAGGGGCAGGTTGGCGTACGTGGCCACGACGCCATCCCACTTGCCCTTGGCCGACGAGAAGGTCTGGACCTGGAGCATCCCGGCGTCCGCCAGTTCAAGATTCAGAATCTGCAGGCTGAAGCTCGTGCCGCCGTGAGCCAGCAGCACAAAAGACTCGTCCCAGATGGACGGGCGCGGCAGAGAGACGTGTTGCCCGCTGACGGGGTTGCACACGACAAGGTCTGAAGGAGGCGGCGGCGAGAGACCGAGGCCGGGCAAGACAACGCCTGGCAGCGGTGGACGGCGGCGGAGGGCGACGAAGCCGCCGCATGACGCCACGGGCTCGTAGCCCTCGAGTTCCCTTTCACGATCCTCGAGGAACGCGCATGCGGCTTCGAAGGCGACGCGCGTGCCCGTATCGGCGTGCGCCTGTGGCTTCAGCAGTTCGACGCCGCCGCTCGAGAATCCGTAAAGAACGCCGAGGGTGTGTTTGGGAGAGACGCCCGATTCTTGTGCCACCATGGTGACCGCATCTTCCGTTGTTCTCATGCGCGTTGCTCGCCGGGTGTTCTTCCCAGAGTTCGCGCGTTTTTTGGCTCGATCACAGCTTACACGTCGACCACAATCTATGCCCTAATCGCAGGAGTTGTATATATATATATATACTCCGCGTGATCGGTAATCCAACTCGGTCGGCCGGCTTCCGAATCCAAGTTGAAGTGTACCTATCAGCCCAGCTATAATTACGATACGTAGCCCAACCAACATGAACAGCCACGGCCCAGCTTCCAAGATGACTGCTTGGAGTTTCTCAAAAAAAAAAAAGAGATGACTGCTTGGAGTTTCTAAAAAAAAAAAGAGATGACTGCTTGGATCCGGCACCTAAAAAACGAAAAGAAAAAAAAAGACTATTTGGATCCAGAGGAACCTGCCAGAAAGACGCGACTTACTTTCCAAGATTTTCTTCTAAAAAAAACTTTCCAAGATTTTTGGTCTTATCATATCATCTCTTGGCACCTGGCCCTTGGATTCTTCTCCTCCCCGTGCTAACCGTCTTCGACTCTCTCTCACTCTACAACTTGCAGCCATCCATTGACAAGCGCCAAGCCAATGGCGTAAAGCTAGGAAAAACGGCCGGGGCAAGAGAGCCCTGGAATCTTTTGACTCCGAAGCATTCATGGCCGCCCATTCATGCATTCAACTTTATTTCTATGCATGTAGTGCATGGATCAATATGCTGGTTTGGATATGAAGTATTCTGAGTATATCCAGATATTATGGTGACAGGGAAACCGTGAAATTGTATAAAATTTAAAGTTAAGAGAGGAGTCGGTATCCCCCCGCAAAAAAAGAGAGGAGTCTGTATGGCGCAAGGTTTTTCATTTCGGAAACCAAATTATTTCGGAGCTCACTTAAATATGCGAAATTTCAGAAATTTCGCATATTTCGAAAATTATTTCGGATTTCACGATTTCAAGTTTCACTTAATTTTACTGAATTTTAACAAAATTTAAATTTATTTTCAAATTAGTTTGAATCTGCATCAAAATTTTGGGGTTAAAGTTATTTCGCACCCCACTGGAATATGTGAAATTTCAGAAATTTCACTTAAATTTAGTTGAAATTTTTAACTATGGCGTTCGTTTCGTCTCCCAGATTACATTAATGGCACGACTTTCTCACTGTCGATTTTTTCCCTAACGATTCACCCCTCCGTTTTAACCGATTCCTTTTGTCTTTCCGTCCTCACCTAAACAACCTTCAAAACCTACCTCTGACTCGCCCACATCCCTCTTCTTCGCCTCCTTCGTCTACCGCCGCCACACTCCTTCCTCACCCTCGCCGATGATGACCACCTGCTGCACGACCTCGTCGTAGCTCTCCTCGGTGCGCATCTTCTCGCTGCCATACCCCCGCCCTTGGCGCTTCTAGACCACCGTCATACACCTCTATCTCCCTCCCCATGGCCGCATTGGCCATTTATGAGCTCAAGCGCCTCATCATGAGGCATCCCTCTAACTTCTCCTTACAAACCCCGCTTCACCGGGTGGCACAACAGTGGGTTGCCAAGGCTGCAACAGGGTGGAGTACCATGCCACCGCTGCAGTAGTCGCACAGTGTCAGAATCAGAGGATTTTTTCATCATCATGGACTCGAGTTTCATCGATATGTACGTCATATGGGATGGGGGAGGTAGGTGGCGAGAGATGGGGAGGCAGAGAATGGTAGCCGGGCGAGATTGGACAAGCTTGCAAGTGGAGTACGAGGCAAGATTTCCTTTCCGGGTCGGGGGAAGGCTTCCTTGTGTGCGTGTGTGCGTGAGTTGGGATTATTTCCCGCGTCGGTGGCAAACATGCATGGGTCAAAGCGTTTACTTTTTTGAAAGGGAAGAAAAAGGGAAGGGAGGGGAGGGGTGGAAACCCTGGAAGCGAGGCTGGGAGGATAAGGTTGTCATGAGCAGAAGTTTGTGTGTTTACAATCAAGTGGATAATACTTTTTTGGCGGGAAAACTCCCGATTTATTCATCAAACATCATGGCAGTAAAAAAACACGACAAGTAACAAAAATTACATCAACATCCGTAGACCATCTAAGACGACTACAAGCACTGGAGCAAGCCGAAGGTGTGCCGCAATCATCTCCCCTCACTCACTTGAGTCAGGCAAACTTTTGTTGTAGTAGACAGTCGGAGTTGCCGTGCTAAGGTCTCAAAGGATCAGCGCACTAGCTAGAAGAGCAACCACCACCAATGAAGATAATTGTAGATTGGAAGGGTCCGACCTATAGAGAAATGACCACAGATGAACAAAGATTGGGTCCATGCAGATCCGCCAAAGACAAACACCGATCGAATCCTGCGAGATAAACCGGACACACACCGCACGCCCTTCGATGACACGAGGCGTGCCACCGGGACTGGGCAAGGTGCGAACAACCTCGTTCCTTCTTTAGGGTGTCGCCGCCTCCTCGACTTCCTAAACAGGACATGAACCCTAAATATAATAGAAAAGCACCTAAAAACAAAGCATGAGCCCTCCCGCCAGCAAGGACCGGGATGTTGGGGAACGTAGCAGAAATTCAAAATTTTCCTACGTGTCACCAAGATCTATCTATGGGGAAACTAGCAACGAGGGGAAGGAGAGTGCATCTACATACCCTTGTAGATCGCTAAGCGGAAGAGTTCAAGAGAACGGGGTTGAAGGAGTCGTACTCGTCGTGATCCAAATCACTGGAGATCCTAGTGCCGAGCAGACGGCACCTCCGCGTTCAACACACGTACAGCCCGGTGGCGTCTCCCATGCCTTGATCCATCAAGGAGAGAGGGAGAGGTTGGGAAGACTCCATCCAGCAGCAGCACGATGGTGTGGTGGTGATGGAGGAGCGTGGCAATCTGCAGGCTTCGCCAAGCACCGCGGGAGAGGAGGAGGACTTGGGAGAGGGGGAGGGCTGCTCCAGGGGCAAGGGTGCAGCTCCCATTCGCCTCCCCACTATATATAGGGGTGGAGGGGGATTATTTCTTGCCCTCCAAGTCCATTGGGGCATTGGCAAAGGTGGGAGGAAAGAAATCCCATCCTTTCCTTCCTCCACCGATTGTTATCCCCCCTTTTTAGGGATCTTGATCTTATCCCTTCGGGGTATGATCTTATTCCTTCTAAGGGGGGATCTTGGTGCGCCTTGACCAGGGGTGTGGGGCCTTGCCCCCACTACCCACGTTCATGTGGGTCCCCCCATGCAGGTGGGCCCCACTCCGGAACCTTCTAGAACCTTCCAGGTACAATACCGAAAAACCCCGAACATTTTCCGATGGCCAAAATAGGACTTCCCATATATAAATCTTTACCTCCGGACCATTCCGGAACTCCTCGTGACGTCCGGGATCTCATCCGGGACTCCGAACAACATTCGGTAACCACGTATATCTATTCCCTATAACCCTCGCGTCATCGAACCTTAAGTGTGTAGACCCTACGGGTTCGGGAACCATCTTGAACATGACCGAGACGTTCTCCGGTCAATAACCAACAGCGGGATATGGATACCCATGTTGGCTCCCACATGTTCCATGATGATCTCATCGGATGAACCACGATGTCAAGGACTCAATCGATCCCGTATACAATTCCCTTTGTCTAACGGTATTGTACTTGCGCGAGATTCGATCGTCGGTATACCGATACCTTGTTCAATCTCGTTACCGGCAAGTCTCTTTACTCGTTCCATAACACATCATCCCGTGATCAACCCCTTGGTCACATTGTGCACATTATGATGATGTCCCTACCGAGTGGGCCCAGAGATACCTCTCCGTTTACGAGTGACAAATCCAGTCTCGATTCGTGCCAACCCAATGAGACACTTTCGGAGATACCGTAGTGCACCTCTATAGCCACCCGATTCGTTGTGACGCGTTTGGTACACCCAAAGCATTCCCTACGGTATCCGGAGTTTCACAATCTCATGGTCTAAGGAAAAGATACTTGACATTAGAAAAGCTTTAGCATACGAACTACCACGATCTTTGTGCTAGGCTTAGGATTGGGTCTTGTCCATCACATCATTCTCCAAATGATGTGATCCCGTTATCAACGACATCCAATGTCCATGTCGAGAAACCGTAACCATCTGTTGATCAACGAGCTAGTCAACTAGAGGCTTACTAGGGACATGGTGTTGTCTATGTATCCACACATGTATCTGCAGTTTCCTATCAACACAATTATAGCATGGATAATAAACGATTATCATGAACAAGGAAATATAATAATAACCAATTTATTATTTCCTCTAGGGCATATTTCCAACAGTCTCCCACTTGCACTAGAGTCAATAATCTAGTTCACATCGCTATGTGATCAACACTCATAGGTCACATCTCCATGTGACCAACATCCAAGAGTTTACTAGTGTCACTAAACTAGTTCACATCATCATGTGATTAAGACTCAATGAGTTCTGGGGTTTGATCATGTTTTGCTGGTGAGAGAGGTTTTAGTCAACGGGTCTGCAACATTCATATTCGTATGTACTTTGCAAATCTCTATGTCATATTGTAAATGCTGCTTCCACGCTCCACTTGGAGCTATTCCAAATGGTTGCTCCACTATACATATCCGGTTTGCTACTCAGAGTCACTCGGATAGGTGTTAAAGCTTGTATCGACGTAACCCTTTACGCCGAACTCTTTATCACCTCCATAATCGAGAAACATGTCCTTATTTACTCCAAGGACAATTTTGACCGCTGTCCAATGATCCATTCCTGGATCACTCTTGTACCCCCTTGCCAGACTCATGGCAAGGCACACTTCCGGTGCGGTACACAGCATAGCATACTATAGAGCCTACGTCTGAAGCATAGGGGACGACCTTCGTCCTTTCTCTCTTCTGCCGTGGTCGAGCTTTAACTCTTAACTTCATACCTTACAACTCATGCAAGAACTCCTTCTTTGACTGATCCATCTTGAACACCTTCAAGATCATGTCAAGGTATGTGCTCATTTGAAAGTACCATTTAGCGGTTTTTGATCTATCCTCATAGATCTTGATGCTCAATGTTCAAGCAGCTTAATCCAGGTTTTCTATTGAAAACACTTTTCAAATAACCCTATATGCTTTCCAGAAATTCTACATCATTTCGATCAACAATATGTCAACAACATATACTCATCAGAAATTCTATAGCGCTCCCACTCACTTTTTTGGAAATACAAGTTTCTCATAAACTTTGTATAAACCCAAAATCTTTGATCATCTCATCAAAGCGTACATTCTAACTCCGAGATGCTTACTCCAGTCCTTAGAAGGATTGATGGAGCCTTGCATGCTTGTTAGCATCTTTCAGGATTGACAAAACCTTCAGGTTGTATCACATACAACCTTTCCTCAAGAAAATTGTTAAGGAAACAATGTTTTGACATCCTATCTGCAAGATTTCATAAATAATGCAGTAACTGCTAATCCAATTCCAACAGACTCTTAGCATCGCTACGAGTGAGAAAGCCTCATCGCAGTCAACTCCTTGAACTTGTCGGAAAACATCTTAATGACAAGTCGAGCTTTCGTAATGGTGATACTTACCATCATTGTCCGTATTTCTTTTAAAATCCATCTGTACTCAACAGCCTTACGACCATCGGGTAGTTCTGCCAAAGTCTACACTTTGTTTTCATACATGGATCTTCTCTCGGATTTTATGGCCTCGAGCCATTTGTCGGAATCCGGGCCCACCATCGCTTCTCCATAGCTCGTAGGTTCATTGTTGTCTAGCAACATGACCTTCAAGACATGATTACTGTACCATTTGAAGTAGTACGCATCCTTGTCACCCTACGAGGTTCGGTAGTGACTTGATCCGAAGTTTCATGATCACTATCATCAACTTCCACTTCAATTGGTGTAGGTGCCACAGGAACAACTTCCTGTGCCCTGCTACACACTGGTTGAAGTGATGGTTCAATAACCTTATCAAGTCTCCACCATCCTCCCACTCAATTTTCGAGACAAACTTCTCCTCGAAAAAGGACCCGATTCAAGAAACAATCCCTATTGCTTTCGGATCTGAATTAGGAGGTATACCCAACTGTTTTGGGTGTCCTATGAAGATGTATTTATCCGCTTTGGGTTCGAGCTCATCATCCTGAAACCTTTTTCACATAAGCGTCGCAGCCCCAAACTTTTAAGAAATGACAACTTAGGTTTCTCAAAACCATAGTTCATACGGTGTCGTCTCAACGGAATTACGTGGTGCCCTATTTAAAGTGAGTGTGGTTGTCTCTAATGCCTAACCCATGAATGATAGTGGTAATTCGATAAGAGACATCAAGGTACGCACCATATCCAATAGGGTGCAACTATGATGTTCGGACACACCATCACACTATGGTGTTCCAGGCGGTATTAATTGTGAAACAATTTCCACAATGTCTTAATTATGTACAAAACTTCGTAACTCAGATATTCATCTCTATGATCATATCATAGACATTTTATCCTCTTGTCACGAAGATCTTCAATTTCACTTTGAAATTACTTGAACCATTCAATAATTCAGACTTGTGTTTCATCAAGTAAATATACTCGATATCTACTCAAATCATCTGTGAAGTAAGAACATAACGATATCCATCATGCGTGCCTCAGCACTCATTGGACTGCACACATCAAAATGTATTACTTCCAACAAGTTGCTTTCTTGTTCCATTTTACTGAAAACGAGGCTTTCGGTCATCTTGCCCATGTGGTATGATTTTGCATGTCTCAAGTGATTCAAAATCAAGTGAGTCCAAACACTAGTGCAGAACCGGGCAATAGCACCGGTTCGCAAGGCCCTTTAGTGCCGGTTACATAACCGGCACTAAAGTGTGGTCACTAAAGCCCCCCCCCCCCTTTAGTACCGGTTCAGCACGAACCGGTGCTAAAGGGCAACCACGTGGCACGAGCCAGCTCCGGTCGGAGCCCTTTAGTACCGGTTGGTAACACCAACCGGTACTAAAATGTTTGGGGGGTTTTTGGTTTTATGATTTCTTTTTCATTTAATTTTGTGTTTTCCATTTTAATTCTTTTTCGTTTCACCCGCAGATATATATATATAATAACTCATGCATGCTCGCATCATACATCATCATATATAATAACAAGTCCTACTAGCTAATTAATCAAGCATCATCATACAACTTCTAGTCGTTATTAATAATAAGTCATACGATCATCATCCTCATAGTCATCGAACCCAACCCTACATAATTGTTCTTAGCACATGATCATCGATTGTCGGGTAGGATCGGACCTAAACACACTTAAGGTAAAATAGCATAAAACAATATAGACCACGACTCTCCATTATGAAGAATGGAGATCATCCATCTCCAATTCTTGCGCCTCGCTTCCTTTTGCTTCCAAGAAGCTCCTTACGACTGTCCATACATTTTTTCCATCCTTTGATTGTCATGTCTCCACTTGTTTTAGAAATCCGGTATGGACAGTTGAGATTAAATAGGATGACCTGGATATATGTTCAAAACACGAAGGCTGCCGCCATTACGATACATCAAATGAGGCACACAATCCTCTGGGATTCTCTGTTGAAAAACATAGTAATAACTTCGTAGTTAGCAATGATGTACTAGTTTTAGAAGTATGCAAAAAGATGCACGGATGTCGTAATAGTAATAAAACTTACCAGGTATCTCCATGGTAGTTATCGTAGTTCAACACGTGCACTAGTGGCGCGTATTGACCATAATGTTGAGGAGTTCGATTGTAGATATTGTAATTCTCAATATCATTAAAAATCCAACCAGATGAGTTTTCTCCTTGTAAGTTAACTCAGAGCCATCGGTGTAGTAAGTTCTATCTACCATCTTACGCACATTCTTTGATACTTCAAAATAAGCTATCAATGGAAATAAGTTGTCAACTATTTTGAAATGAACAATATAAGTTCTATTAATAATTAACTATGTTTGAGAAACTCACATAGCGGTAGAACTGGAGGAGTATTAACAAGGACCCAAATGTCCATATTGTCTTGCTCGATTTCAGGATCACCAAGATCCATGGTGACAAGCATACCCTCATCAAAACCATACAATTTGCAAAATGCTTCCCAATTTTTGCAACCAAAATGGGTTACGCTCTCAGCATTATACAACTTTACTTCAAAATCCACATCATGATGGGTCCTTAGGTAAATTTTCTTCGTTTCAAAATTTTCATGGTCTTCAAAATCCATCCTCTCCAAGACATAGCGTCTTGCATGGCATGGGATTAACTATACTCGAATTGTAAAAGATGAAAATTACACGTTGAAATAGTTGAAGTCATGCTTAATTATGAAAAAAACACTTGTCGTCGTTGCGTACCGTTTCAACTTCGAAGGTCTCCTCGAGCTTAATGCTGAAGCGCCGACCATCGTCCAGGTGAGGCCTGTCACACTCACCTTGATCGTCGTGGCACCAGTCGCACAATGCTTCCCAATTTTTGCAACCAAAATGGGTTACGCTCTCAGCATTATACAACTTTACTTCAAAATCCACATCATGATGGGTCCTTAGGTGAATTTTCTTCGTTTCAAAATTTTCATGGTCTTCAAAATCCATCCTCTCCAAGACATAGCGTCTTGCATGGCATGGGATTAACTATACTCGAATTGTAAAAGATGAAAATTACACGTTGAAATAGTTGAAGTCATGCTTAATTATGAAAAAAAAAACACTTGTCGTCGTTGCGTACCGTTTCAACTTCGAAGGTCTCCTCGAGCTTAATGCTGAAGCGCCGACCATCGTCCATGTGAGGCCTGTCGCACTCACCTCGATCGTCGTGGCACCAACGCACTCCCGGGAGACTTTCGTCCTCCGATGATGACATTTCCTATCGTACATAATTCAAAGACTAAATTAGATCATTATTATTCAACTAATCATATGCATATGCCTCGGCACCGCCATCAGCCCACGCGACCGCCACCAAACAAGGATCGGGTCAGCGACGGGCTGGCTCCTCACCAAGCTTCGCCCCGAAGGTAGCACCTCCCAAGTACCACCCGGCGGAGCCCAGTCCGGACATGGCCCATCTGGTCAAGCAGGTGTCGTCCTCCGCCGACTCGGCAGCGAGGATGCGGGATAGGCATAAATCCCGCGTCGATCTTGAGAATAATTGCTTTAACTAAAAAATAAACTAGTTCTATTAATTTTCTTGCTAAAAATAAACTACTTATATAGTAAAATGAACCAGTTTTATTAAATCAACTAGTTCAACTACTAAGCACTTACTATAAATAGACATTACTATATATTTTACTTTTCTATCTAATTCATCTAACATTCGACATTAATCTAACATTTATATAAACTCAAAATATATAAAAATTAAATAAACAAAAACTCATTAACCTAGTTATATTAATTATTGAACTAGTTCAAATCTCATATACCTAAATTTTCTACTAAAATAAACTAGTTATATTAATTATTGAACTAAAAATAATCTAGTACGTATGTGTGTATGTGTGTGTGTATGCGTGTGTGTGGTATATTTGTGTGTGTGTGCGGCCAGCCCGGCCCGTGCCGCCCATCTTGTCTGGCCGGCGCCCGGCGTCTGGTAGGCGCCAGCGTTAAGCGGCGGGGGAGACGAACGTGTGGCGTTGGCGGCGGCCGGCGAGTGAGAGAGAGCGAGATACGTAAGGGCGGGCGGCAGCGACGAGCGGCAGCGTTTCGGCGGGCGGCAAGCGGCGGCAACGACGGCAGGCGACGGCGGCGGCAACGGGCGCAGCGAGAGAGGTTGACGAAAAGAAGTGGGGAGCTGTAACTGACATTTCGTAAGTGCTGTAAAAATAGGGGGAGCCTTTAGTACCGGTTGGAGCCACCAACCGGTACTAAAGGCCAGGCCAAGAGGCGCCTGGCCTTTAGTACCGGTTGGTGGCTCCAACCGGTACTAAAGGGTGATCTTTAGTATCGGTTGGAGCCACCAACCGGTACTAAAGGCCTCGCGCTGCCACCCCAAAGTTTAGTCCCACCTCGCCGGGCGAAGATCAGCCGCACTGGTTTATAAACCCAGCAGCGGCTACCTCTTCGAACTCCTCTATATAGCAGGCTTGTGGGCCTAAATTCTGCGCGCTGCCACAGTGAGTCTGCTGGGCCTTTAAGGCCTGTAATTGCACTCCTGTGGCCTAGCAGGCCACAGGCAGCGTAATTTTTGTAGTTTTTCTTTTCTGCTATTTTTTTTTCCTATTTCTTTCTGTGTAGTTTTTGTATAGTTTTTCTTTTCTGTTATATTTATTTTCTTCTATTTATTTGTGAGTAGTTTTTCATCTAGTTTGCCAAAATTCAACATTTTCAGAGTTCATTTTGTAGTGATTTTCAATTTCACGGTCATTTTGTAAACGATTGAAAAATAGCAAATATAATTTTTTCCTTTTCTGCTTTATTTTTTCTTCTATTTATTTCTGAGCAGTTTTTTCTTTTCTGCTATATTTATTTTGTTCTATTTATTTCTGAGTAGTTTTTTATATAGTTTTTTCTTTTCAGCAATAGTTTTTTTTCTTTTTTGCTATTTTTTCTTTTTTGCTATTTTTTCATTTCTGCAAAACTTGATGGTCAAAGTCTGGAGTTATAACCAAAGTTAAAAATATGAAATGCCGACGTGCTATTGGTTTTTGCCATAATGTAAGAAGTCCGGAGTTGTAATAAGTTATTAAAAATAAAAAGAGGTGTAATGCTCGTTAATTTGCTTCAAGCCTTTGAATAGTGTAAACTGCACTGCGCATAGCTCCGTACAATCTACCATATTCACGAAGGCTTGAAGCTAAGCAACGTGAGCATTGAGCCTCTTCTTCATCGTCTCTACACTCGGGGCTTATAAATCGCTCCTAGTCCCTCTCTCTTGGCGAGGTGGGACTAAAAACAACTTCCTAAGCAACTGTAGTACTGGTCACCCTTTAGTACCGGTTGAAGCCACCAACCGGTACTAAAGGTGGTGCGCTTAAAACAGTTATGGCAAATGAAGGCAGAAATGGTTGAAAGTTGATGGCGTCGCTTTGAATGGTGCATCTTGAATGCACAAAAGTCTAGAGTTGTAATAAGTTTAAAAAATGAAATGCCTTTGTAACAGATGAGTTTAATTTAAATCCGAAACCTGAATACTTGAAAGAGATTGTCCAGTTTGTGAGCGAAGTGCATCTAATTTTGCCGTAACCCTCTCTACTTTTTGAACAATCTATGTGGGTGAAATGATGATACCATGCCAAGTTTCAACTTTTTCAGAGTTCATTTGTAGTGCTTTTCAATTTCCAGGTCATTTAGTTCTCAAAACAAATCATTGAATGCATGAAAAATAGCAAATGAAGGCGTAAATGGTTGAAAGTTGATGGCGTCGCTTTGAATGGTGCATACTGAGCATAAAAAATATAAGAGCATTTACATCATGATCTTATATTTCTTTACAATCTAAATTGTCAATATGATCATATAACATCAAAAATACTTTGATCATCAATGATCTTTGTGTGTACAATCTGAATTGTCAATATGAGTCATCAACGATTTATAAACCGATGAAGACTCATATTGAGGCCACAAATTATACACATAGAGTTCAATGAAGACCAAGTGCTTATGATAGTTTGAGAAATAACATATTTAAGGTGGTAAAAGGCTTGTTAGGGGAGCGAGGTGGGACTAATTAAAACATCCTGCCACAACGTCATTAGTACCGGTTCGTGGTACGAACCGGCACTAAATGGTGATGGTGGGGCCATAGCCTGACCACAGTCTGACATAGCCTCTTTAGTGCCGGTTCGTGGCATGAACTGGTACTAAAGGTTCGCCACGAACTGGTGCTATTGATCGGCCCCACGAACCGGCACTAATGTATACATTAGTACCGGCTCAAATTCAAACCGGCACTAATGTGCTTCACGTATGACCCTTTTTCTACTAGTGAAACGGTCCATTTGCGTGGAGTTTCTTCATGCATATACACCAATAGACATGGTTCACATGTCTCAAACTTTTCAAAAACGAGTGAGTCCAAAGATCCATCAACATGGAGCTTCTTCATGCGTTTTATACCAATATGACTTACATGGCAGTGCCACAAGTAGGTGGTACTATCATCTATCTTATATCTTTTGGCATGAACATGTGTAGCACTACGATCGAGATTCAATAAACCATTCATTATAGGTGCAAGACCATTGAAGGTATTATTCAAATAAACAGAGTAACCATTATTCTCCTTAAATGAATAACCGTATTGCGATAGACATAATCCAATCATGTCTATGCTCAACGCAAACACCAAATAACAATTATTTAGGTTTAACACCAATCTCGATGGTAGAGGGAGCGTGCGATGCTTGATCACATCAAGCTTGGAAAAACTTCCAACACATATCGCCAGCTCACCTTTAGCTAGTCTCCGTTTACTCTGCATCCTTTTATTTCGAGTTACTAACACTTAGCAACCGAACCGGTATCTAATACCCTGGTGCTACTAGGAGTACTAGTAAAGTACACATTAACATAATGTATATCCAATATACTTCTATCGACCTTGCCAGCGTTCTCATCTACCAAGTATCTAGGGTAATTATGCTCCAGTGGCTGTTCCCCAATTTAGAGAAGCACTTAGTCTCGGGTTTGGGTTCAACCTTGGGTTTCTTCACTAGAGCCGCAACTGATTTGCCGTTTCATGAAGTATCCCTTCTTGCCCTTGCCCTTCTTGAAACTAGTGGTTTCACCAACCATCAACAACTGATGCTCCTTCTTGGTTCCTACTTTCGCGGTGTCAAACATCGCGAATATCTCAAGGATCATCATATTTATCCCTGATTTGTTATAGTTCCTCACGAAGCTCTAGCAGCTTGGTGGCAATGACTTTGGAGAAACATCACTATCTCTGGAAGATCAACTCCCACTCGATTCAAGTGATTGTTGCACTCGGACAATCTGAGCACAAGCTCAACGATTGAGCTTTTCTCCCTTAGTTTGCAGGCTAAGAAAATCGTCCGAGGTCTTATACCTCTTGACGTGGGCACGAGCCTGAAATCCCAATTTCAGCCCTCGAAACATCTCATATGTTCCGCGACGTTTCGAAAAACGCCTTTGGTGCCTCAACTCTAAACCGTTTAACTGAACTATCACGTAGTTATCAAAACGTGTATGTCCGATGTTCGCAACATCCACAGACGACGTTTGGGGTTCAAAGACACCGAGCGGTGCATTAAGGACATAAGCTTTTTTCTGTCCGCATAATCGCCATCGTCAACTTTCAACTATATTTTCTCTAGGAACATATCTAAATAGTGGAACTAAAGCGCCGAGCTTTACATAAAAGATCTTTTGACTATGTTCAGATAATTAAGTTCATCTCATGAACTCCCACTCGAATAGACATCCCTCTAGTCATCTAAGTGATTACATGATCCGAGTCAACTAGGCCGTGTCCGATCATCACGTGAGACGGACTAGTCATCATCGGTGAACATCTTCATGTTGATCCTATCCTCCATACGACTCATGCTCGACCTTTCGGTCTCTTCTGTTCCGAGGCCATGTCTGTACATGCTAGGCTCGTCAAGTTAACCTAAGTGTTTCGCGTGTGTAAATCTGGCTTACACCCGTTGTATGTGAACGTAAGAATCTATCACACCCGATCATCACGTGGTGCTTGAAGCAACGAACTTTACATAGCGGTGCACAGTTAGGGGAACACTTTCTTGAAATTTTAATGAGGGATCATCTTATTTACTACCGTCGTACTAAGCAAATAAGATGTATAAACATGACAAACATCACATGCAATCAAATAGTGACATGATATGGCCAATATCATATTTCTCCTTTTGATCTCCATCTTCGGGGCTCCACGATCATCATCGTCACCGGCATGACACCATGATCTCCATCATCATGATCTCCATCATCGTGTCTCCATGAAGTTGTCTCGCCAACTTATTACTTCTACTACTATGGCTACCGGTTAGGAATAAAGTAAAGTAATTACATGGCGTTGTTCAATGACACGCATGTCATAAAATAAATAAACACAACTCCTATGGCTCCTGCCGGTTGTCATACTCATTGACATGCAAGTCGTGATTCCTATTACAAGAACATGATCAATCTCATACATCACATATTATTCATCACATTCTTCTTGGCCATATCACGTCACATAGCATACCCTGCAAAAACAAGTTAGACGTCCTCTAATTGTTGTTTGCATGTTTTACGTGGCTGCTATGGGTTTCTAGCAAGAACGTTTCTTACCTACGCCAAAACCACAACGTGATATGTCAATTGCTATTTACCCTTGATAAGGACCCTTTTCATCGAATCCGATCTGACTAAAGTGGGAGAGATCGGCACCCGCTAGCCACCTTATGCAACAAGTGCATGCCGGTCGGTGGAACTCGTCTCACGTAAGTGTACGTGTAAGGTCGGTCCGGCCGCTTCATCCCACAATGCCGCCAATCAAGATTGGACTAGTAACGGTAAGCATATTGAACAAAATCAACGCCCACAACTACTTTGTGTTCTACTCGTGCAAAGAATCTACGCAATAGACCTAGCTCATGATGCCATTGTTGGGGAACGTGGCGAAATTCAAAATTTTCCTACGTGTCACCAAGATCTATCTATGGAGAAACTAGCAACGAGGGAAGGAGAGTGCATCTATATACCCTTGTAGATCGCTAAGCCGGAAGCGTTCAAGAGAACGGGGTTGAAGGAGTCGTGATTGCCGTGATCCAAATCACCGGAGATCCTAGTGCGAGCAGACGGCACCTCCGCGTTCAACACACGTACAGCCGGTGGCGTCTCCCATGCCTTGATCAGTCAAGGAGAGAGGGAGATGTTGGGGAAGACTCCATCCAGCAGCAGCACGACGGTGTGGTGGTGATGGAGGAGCGTGGCAATCCTGCAGGGCTTCGCCAAGAACCGCGGGAGAGGAGGAGGACTTGGGAGAGGGGGAGGGCTGCTCCAGGGGCAAGGGTGCAGCTCCCATGCGTCTCCCCACTATATATAGGGGTGGAGGGGGATTATTTCTTGCCCTCCAAGTCCATTGGGGCGTTGACTAAGGTGGGTGGTACGACATCCCATCCTGTCCTTTCCCCATCGATTGTTATCCCCCTTTTTAGGGATCTTGATCTTATCCCTTCGGGTATGATCTTATTCCTTCTAAGGGGATCTTGGTGCGCTTGACCAGGGGTGTGGGGCCTTGACCCCACTACCCACGTTCATGTGGGTCCCCCCATGCAGGTGGGCCCCACTCCGGAACCTTCTAGAACCTTCCCGGTACAATACCGAAAAACCCCGAACATTTTCCGGTGGCCAAAATAGGACTTCCCATATATAAATCTTTACCTCCGGACCATTCCGGAACTCCTCGTGACGTCCGGGATCTCATCCGGGACTCCGAACAACATTCGGTAACCACGTATATCTATTCCCTATAACCCTAGCGCCATCGAACCTTAAGTGTAGACCTGCGGGTTCGGAAACCATGCGAACATGACCGAGGCGTTCTCCGGTCAATAACCAACAGCGGGATCTGGATACCCATGTTGGCTCCCACACGTTCCACGATGATCTCATCGGATGAACCACGATGTCAAGGACTCAATCGATCCCGTATACAATTCCCTTTGTCTAACGGTATTGTACTTGCGCGAGATTCGATCGTCGGTATACCGATACCTTGTTCAATCTCGTTACCGGCAAGTCTCTTTACTCGTTCCATAACACATCATCCCGTGATCAACCCCTTGGTCACATTGTGCACATTATGATGATGTCCCTCTTGAGTGGGCCAGAGATACCTCTCCGTTTACACAGAGTGACAAATCCAGTCTCGATTCGTGCCAACCCAATGAGACACTTTCGGAGATACCGTAGTGCACCTTTATAGCCACCCGATTCGTTGTGACGTTTGGTACACCCAAAGCATTCCCTACGGTATCCGGAGTTGCACAATCTCATGGTCTAAGGAAAAGATACTTGACATTAGAAAAGCTTTAGCATCTGAACTACACGATCTTTGTGCTAGGCTTAGGATTGGGTCTTGTCCATCACATCATTCTCCAAATGATGTGATCCCGTTATCAACGACATCCAATGTCCATGGTCGTGAAACGGTAACCATCTGTTGATCAACGAGCTAGTCAACTAGAGGCTTACTAGGGACATGGTGTTGTCTATGTATCCACACATGTATCTGAGTTTCCTATCAATACAATTATAGCATGGATAATAAACGATTATCATGAACAAGGAAATATAATAATAACCAATTTATTATTTCCTCTAGGGCATATTTCCAACACGGGATCCCCCGTGCCTCCATGGCCCTACGGCCACATGAGACGAGGCACATAGACGACAATGTCGACGGGAGGTGTGGAAACCCTAAATGCCTGGGAGCCTTTCTTTCTTTCTTACGAAGAAAGAAAACTGTTCATCCATTGAATATCGTTCATATGTTGGTCATATATATTTACTGAATTTGGAGATGCGTATTTGTGTGTGCACAACTTCCATATCTTGAAATTATGAATGTTGAGAAGTGCAAGCCTTTCTCTTCTAGAAAATTGGGGAATTGGCTCACACATTATACAATAATTTGATGCACACATGCTAATTTTAAATGGCTAGGGAGCACAAAGGAAAGCTTCTATTTTGAACTGGTTCCTTTATTGCATTGTTTGATCACAATTTCTAAATGATGATTAGAATGATACTCGAAGATATGAAGGTTCTCCAAGACCAGATTAAATCTCTTCTGCAACTTGCAACTGTAGTAAGGTTTTTCAATAAAATTCTACTATGTATACTACAAACTAAAAGAGGACGTAACCAAGTAATGATATATTTTTGTCCCAAGATAGCTATCAAGTTCTAGCGCATGGGTTGAGGACTGCATTTGGCACCATCTTGGCCTGGGTTGTCTTTGACCCCATCCTATCACCGAGCTCCTCTCAATGAATTCAGCCTACAATTTCTACAGAACCACCACGAGGAGGCCACCATGGAGTCAGAACAGGTTGTTGTCCAAGTCAACACTCACCTGTGACTCCTCTACACATTTTCTTGAATTCCATGGCAACGCACGGGTGTTTAGCTAGTGTAATGGTAAAGTATAAATTGTTGAGCCTTGATGGTGTGCTGTGAGCACCTGGTCTCGAGCTCTGGGGCGAAAGCCTAGGTCAAACCCGAGTGGTTATACCTGGCAATGGAGGCATTGCTCGGATATGTTCGAACTGATTCTTCTGGGTGAAAACTTTGATTCTGACCTTTGTGGTTAGATCTGGCGAGGATGGTGCTTGAGTGTCACTTCCTTGCTGAAGGCATTGCTGTTGAAGATCCTCGTATTCCATGTGGTGTCAATGGTTAGTGCAGATATAGTCTCAGTTATAGCTTGTCGATCGCTCATATGATCGCTTTGGGCTTTCTTCTTTCTTCTTTTTGCTTTTTCCACGCCTAAGCATAGCATTTGGTCTTAGGACTTTGCTAGTTGTTGATGTGTTTTTGCGTGTGTATGTTAGATTGGTTGTGTGCATCCTAGTTATGCAGAGGCCGGGTGTGTGCTCATTATATCGTATCCTCTTGGTGCTCTTCTGAGTCAATAAAATCACCCTTTGTCGAAAAAAAGTAGTTGAAAGTGGTTAGTGCTAGCCTTCCCTTGTAAACCGTGGAATAAGCAACATGACCGGCCACACTAGATTTGTCAGGGTGGTGTGGTGTAAGAAAATCATCTCCATTTTTCGCTCGAAGAACTCCTGTCGGCAAAAAATTGGTATGGCTCTTTTTGTGGGATTTTTGACATTGGGCAAAAACAAACAAAACTAGACTAGAAAGTGGGGGTAGGGGTCGGGACTCCAAGATGTGAATCAGGCTATGCTCTGATCCAAGATGATGTAGGATGGAACCCTAGTTCAAGATCTTTTCACACATGGAGGGGGGAAAAGGGGGCAAATCAAGAGAAGAACACAAGATGAACAGTCAAATAGACAAGATCCAGTCACACACATGCTAAATCCACATACACATAGAGGGATACAAGGATCCAAATCCAACACAAGAGGGTACAATAGGAACTAGTTCATCCCAATCCTTGAAGGAATTGAGGTCTTGATATCCTTAGAGGATCTTTCCAATATGGGTCTTGAATCCACTAGGGATCTCCTAGGAGGTCTTGATCTCCATAGGAGTAGGGGTAAGGAGCAAAGCTCTACTAAATCTCTAATATCTTTGCTAACCCTAGAAATGGAGAGGAGGATGTCTATTTATAGAGCTAGGGGCGAAGGGGTAATAAAGGGCAGTTTACAAGGCACTTGGGCCTAATGCTGTGCGCGGGCCCCAGATGTCCGGCCCGACACGGGATGCCGGACGTCTGGGTTGGATAGCCAGATGTCTGACCTAGAGGGCGAGTCACTTCTCTCCTTCTCTGGATAGTCGAGGCTGGATTTCCGGGAGGGCACCGGATGTCCGGTTGTTCGACGGGCGCCGGATGTCCGGGGGTCGTCCGGATGTTTGGCCGCTGTAGAGTCGCTCACGTCCATTCTTCTGTGGTCTTCCTCTGTTTGTTGGCGCCGGATGTCTGGCCGCTGTAGCTCCATGATGACTCCACTTGAGGCACTCCTCGCTCCACTTCCGTGTGGACTTGGCCTATGCTTCGAGCATCTCCATGGTTCCTGAGCACATGTAATGTCTTTGCATTAGGTAGCAACCATGTCTCGCATGAATGGAAAGAGGAAGCATTTAGGAGAGGGTTCACCTTGTGTCCAAATGGCACATGCTCGAGCTCTCGTCGTATGTCCACTATGGGCTTGGGGAGTAGTTGTAGTGTAAATGGGAATGACCGTATGATGCTCCGCATCACCTGAATGCAGGAAATATTGCACATGCATTTTAGACATGTTTTAATTATTTCACATGCACTAGATTTTAGACACATATTACAATGATTTCATAAAAAAGAACGTCATTGTAATTACATAACTCAATTTGAGAAAATACTAAACATGCATTTTAGGCAGATGATAATCATTTCATACATATTTCGACTATTTTGTACTTATTTTGCTATACGAAAATGACAAAATGGTGATTTTCTAAACAGTGAATAATACATGTACTGTTCATCTTTCCAAAATCATGATTTTTTCCATTTTTATGTAACTCACATGGTTATTTATTTCAGCATCAAAATTTTGACATGTGTATATACATCCATATAAACATGCTGAATTTTTCAAGTTTTTTTTAACTTTGAAATAGTACTATTTTGTCACTGTTCAAAATATAGAGCTCACTGAAGCTAGTCTTCCGAAGTGACTTTTTGATTGAACCTCCCTCATATTTAGGGTCACACTTTGACCATAAAAATTTACGGTGAGAATCCTCTTTCAAATACAAACTCGATATTTTGCAAGAAAATAAATACAAAGTCAGTACTCTAATTTATGTACTCCCTCCGTCCCGAAATACTTGTCTTAGAAATGGTTGAAAATGGATGTATCTATAACTAAAATAAGTCTAGATACAATCATTTCTAAGACAAGTATTTTCGAACGGAGGGAGTAGCATATAAATTATAATTTTTTTGCTATATAGATGATCAAAGCTTAACCTAATATACGAGGGACCCTAGTAAACTCGGAGAAAGGAATTACTCCACGGCATTGTTTTTTTTTTGCGCATAAAAAGAGTTTTATTCCGATACTATAGTGTTACAATCGAGAGGCAAAAGATCCTCAATACAAGGGGAACCATGGTTGAGCCACACCACCGTGACACATTCCCTATGACTATAACTTGCCAAATGATCTGCCACACAATTTTGTTCACACCTAATCTTCTGAGGAATAAACTCCCTGTCAGAACACAAAGCCTTTATCTCCAAGACGAGATGCCCAAAGGCAGAGTGGGAGAGAGCTTCACCGGAGAACACTGCTAACACCTCCAAGGAATCGGACTGTACAACGACTGAAAAGTCCGTATGTTGAATAGCAAGAGGTATACCTTGCATGATCGCATGTAACTCGACCTCCAGAGCCTCGTTGCAATTAAACATATAACAATAGGCTTAAAATATGACCGAACCATCTTCTCTTCTATGTATCATGCCTGCCGCAGCTGTGCCACCAGCTGAAGAGAAGGAAACCATCAACCCGACTACATGTACGTAGCCAGCCGGCGGCCGAGGCCAAAGTAGGCGTTGCACAGGCGCAACACGAGAGATGCTACACCTACGTAATATTTCTTACGTACCTTAAGTATGGTCTGATTTGGAAGATTTTTATTGGGCTTTAGTTGAGCACACGGGCCCATCCTTAAAATCAGGAGGGGCAGTTTAATTAGTGGAGAAGGGAATTACATAGGTTAGGTAAAAGCACTACGTAGGTGCAGCATTATTTCCCTCAAAAAAAAAAGGTGCAGCATTATTGGGCGCAACACTCTCCTGGACGAGAACCAACTCGGCATCTTTCCTTTGACAATTTCCTCTAAAGCTATACTTGTGAGTACTTGTGAGAGTAACCAAGGGACTTCAAACAAAAAATGCTAGACTTACGTAACCCATGTTCATAAAGTTACGTTCTTTCCTTAACCCTAAACCAACCTTTTCTTTTGAGAAAATTAACCCTAAACTAATCCCCCTCCAACGTGGTGGGCCTGGGCCTATTTCCCTTCCAACCAAATCAGGCTAGGTCACCTTTTAGGTAGGTTAGTAAAAATCTTTACGTAGATGTAGCAAAGCTGGACTTCAAATAGCTATCAAGGAATTCTACTGTAGCCACAACTGGAGGCGTCTCTCTGCCATGACACAAGCCATTCCGAAGCTGTCAAATGCGCCAGATCAACATAATCACCGTGTCCCGCACGGTTGCTGTGCAATTAATTTGAACATTCAGTACATCACGGGGCAAGGGCCATACGACACGCATGTGCTCCCAAATATTCCGAGCATGGCTGAAGGAAACCAATGCATGGAATGAACTTTCATCCTCGACACCGCACAGTGTACGGGTTCCCACGTGTAGCCAGGTGCAGGTTTCTGTGTCGTAGGGCCTTCTAAAATGTACTGTATAGTCTTCTCCGTGCACGGCGTGTGCGCCGCAACAATTAATGGTCGATTTTACTGATCATCCTGAGTTCCTGACGAAAATATGGGTCGTAGCGCTCCTGCATGCGTCTCGCCATTGCTTAACGTGATTAGACCCATCGAGCTAGCTAGCAGGCAGGCAAGATGCGTGAAGCCGTTTTTTGTGACTTGAAGCCATATGCATTGCAATTTGCAAGGCCACGCCTGAATTTAACACGAATTAGTTACATGGTCGTCACTGCAAGCAAGTTGGCACGCCTCTCGTCTCGCCGTCGAAGAATTAAATGACACGTACCATATCTCGTTTGGGAAATAGTAGCACTGGCGAGGAAGGTCTCATCCTTTGTGTTGTGCAATCTTCACTGTTACTACTCAAGAGCCGCAGCATGCGAGCATGCAAGAGAGAGAGAGAGAGAGTTGCTTCCGGTTTGTGCCTCGTTCGTTATCGCTCTTCAGCGTTACTCTTCCCATACCGTGATTACGACTCGACTATATCCATCTCGACGTCGACGGCCGCCGCCAGAATTTCCCTTTAAATACCGCGGCGCACCGTGATCCATTCCCTCACTCACACAGCAGATCAACCAATCCGACCAACATCTTCACAGCTCTCACTCCCACTCGCGTAAGATGGCAAGCACTCAGGTATGTACAAGTGCAGCGCACGGTCGATCGAGTAACTTGCATGCATGCAGCTAGGTGTGTAGCACACCATGAGTTCAGCTAGCTCATTTGCATGGTGCACTTGTGTGCTGCTTGTTTCAGGACGTGAGCATGGACGGCAGCCTCACCGGCTACGCACCGTTCGGCTCGAGCACGACGACGCTGTCCGTGCACAACGAGGAGGAGACGGGCATCACTGTCGCCGTGGGTGGCAACGAGCCCAGCGGCCGGTACATCCTGGTGGCGGGGCGCGCCGACGAGAAGGACGGCGTGCGCCTGCCGATACCGGTGGGCGTCCTCAAGCCTGGGATCACGTACCGCGTGGCCGGGTGGATCAGCCTGGGCGCAGGAGCGGCACGGGGCACAAGCCACCCGGTGCGCATCCACCTTGACGTGGACGACAATGGCAACGAGACCCTGGTGGAGTGCGGCGCGGTGTGCGCCCAGGAGGGCGGGTGGACGGAGATCATGGGCGCCTTCCGCCTCAGGACGGAGCCGCGCAGCGCCGCGGTTTACGTCCACGGCGCCCCCGCCGGCGTCGACGTCAAGGTCATGGATGTCCGCGTCTTCCCCGTGGATCACAAGGCGCGCTTCAGGCAACTCAAGGACAAGACTGACAAGGTGAGCATGCATGCACACTTTTTTTTTTTTTGCATGGACGTGCATGCATATTTGATGTGTCACGTAAGGTGATCATACGAGGCTCCGTTATTGACGCAGGCGCGCAAGAGGGACGTGATTCTGAAGCTGGGAGCGGGAGCGGCGGCGTCCGTGCGCGTGGTGCAGTTGGACAACGCGTTCCCGTTCGGGACATGCATCAACACGTCCGTCATCCAGAAGCCGGCCTTCCTCGACTTCTTCACCAACCACTTCGACTGGGCCGTCTTCGAGAACGAGCTCAAGTGGTACCACACCGAGGCGCAGCAGGGCCAGCTCAACTACGCCGACGCCGACGCGCTGCTCGCCTTCTGCGACCGCCTAGGCAAGCACGTCCGCGGCCACTGCGTCTTCTGGTCCGTGGACGGCGACGTGCAGCAGTGGGTCAAGAACCTCAACAGGGACCAGCTCAGGTCCGCCATGCAGAGCCGCCTCGAGGGCCTCGTCTCCCGCTACGCCGGCAGGTTCAAGCACTACGACGTCAACAACGAGATGCTGCACGGCCGCTTCTTTCGCGACCGCCTCGGTGACGAGGACGTCCCGGCGTACATGTTCAAGGAGGTTGCGCGCCTGGACCCGGAGCCCGCGCTCTTCGTCAACGACTACAACGTCGAGCGCGCCAACGACCCCAACGCCACGCCGGAGAAGTACGCCGAGCAGGTCGCGTGGCTGCAGCGCTGCGGCGCCGAGGTGGGCGGCATCGGCCTGCAGGGCCACGTGCAGAACCCGGTTGGGGAGGTCATCTGCGCCGCCATCGACAGGCTCGCCAAGACCGGCGTGCCCATCTGGTTCACCGAGCTGGACGTGCCCGAGTACAACGTCAGCCTCCGCGCCAAGGACCTGGAGGTGGTGCTCCGGGAGGCGTACGCGCACCCGGCGGTGGAGGGCGTCGTCTTCTGGGGGTTCTTGCAGGGCACGATGTGGCGCGAGAACTCCTGGCTCGTCGACGCCGACGGCACCGTCAACGAGGCCGGCCAGATGTTCCTCAACCTGCAAAGGGAGTGGAAGACGGACGCGCGCGGGAACGTCGACGGCGACGGCAACTTCAAGTTCAGGGGCTTCTACGGCAGGTACGTCGTGGAGGTCACCACGGCGACGGGGAAGCAGATGCTCAAGACCTTCACCGTGGAGAAAGGGGACAGCGACACACCTCTCCTCGTGGATTTGGCCCACGCCTGACTGACGGACGGTGAATCTATCTAAAATACTACTACTACATATACCAATCTAATTACATGCATGCATTTGTGTGTGATGTGATTGAAGGGACGACACGTCAAGGAATAAGGTTGAATAATTTTCACATTTCTAAGGTAATGGGTATTGTATTTTGTAAGAGAAGTGTAAGCTATTGTACTCCTAAATCTGATGAAGATGATTAAAGCAAGAGGCCTAATGGTCTTATATTATTATTACTAGTACTCGATATTGGCCGCTGTATTATTTATATGACAAATCTATCCACCAGTCGACTGTAATTTTGCTTCAGATCCGCACGAGGTCAAAGACGTCAGATGCGCATCGTGCGGCGGAAGGTTCTCCTGGCAGTTACGCGCAGGGCTGGTTGAGACCTGTGGCTTTGAGCGAGAAAAAAGAGTCGCTGACGTGGGATTCGATCCCACGACGCTGGCTTAAACATACAGCGCTGATAGCCATCTGTCTTTCTGTTCGATTGTTGTCTGTTAGCTAGGAAAAGCCAAACTATTTGACGTTGACTTTGTTACTGGTTAGCAACCACTTACAATTCCTTTTGAGTTTCCTAGCTTTTTCTAACGCCGGTAATTACAGATGCTCAAATCATTCATCGTTTAGCCTTTTGAAACTATACTCTGATTTGGAAAAAAATCACACTAATATCATTTAAGAGCATCTACAACAGGACTTACCGAAACCGGCACTCTATACGCCCGCAGGTGCGCCCAGGCTTGTCCGTGGATAGTGACCGGGTAGTCCTCAAATGGTTGCGTCCACAGCCGCATATCTCATATCCAGCATTCTATATCCATACTAAAATATGCAACGAAACTTGTAGTACGTAGATCATCAAACGGACAAATTCGACAGAAAATAGACATATAAATCGACAGCAAACGGGCATAATTCACATCTAAACATCACCAAAAGTTCAGCCGTCTGACAAATTCTAACTAGATTAGTAGTACAATCTAGATTATAGAAACGGATAGAGGATCGAGCTTCACCACTTCCTCGCCGGTCCTTGGCCCTTTCGGTCGTCGCCGATATAGGGGTCCGTGGCAGGAGGTGGGTCGTTGTCGGAACCGTCGTCATTGGAGGAAGAGGAAATGACGATGTCACCCTTCAAGTGTCTGACGACGCGGTCCTGCTTACGCTTGACTTTCGCCACCCTCGTCGCCTCCGCTGCCTCCCGCTTGGACTGCTCAATGCGGAGCCGGAGTGCCTTGGCGTTTATCATCCGGAGCTGCCTGACGTCCTTCTCCGCCGTCGTAAGTGACCGATGGTACACCCACTGGAGGAGCCGCTCCTTCTCGCCGAGCACCGCCGGCATCCCACGACGGCGGCGGGAGGACTAAGTGTTGAACTTACATGAACCACAAACCTGATAACTTACATACAAACACCGTGGTAACTTACTGCAAGGGAAAATTGGTTGAAACATACCCTCGGACGGGTGTTGTTGTTGAAAACATACCCTGATAACTTATGTGTGAAGAGCATGGTAATTTATGAATCACACACCTGATAACTTGCGTACAAACACTGTGATAACTTTGGCGGGGTGGGGCCGGGTTGTTGTAATATTCCCTTGATTACTTCTGTATAAATAGCATGGTAATTTATGCACCACAGATCTGATAACTTGGGTGTAACACGTTGATAACTTTTGGCCTTTAATAATATAGTTGAGGAAACATACCCCCCGGAATTTTTGTGCAAATTACATGGTAATTTATGCACCGCAGACCTGATAGCTTACGTACAAATACGGTGATAAGTTTGCCCCGGTAACTCATGTGTAAATAGCATGGTAATACATGCACAACTTAGTGATAACTTACATGCTCCAGGTGTGATAACTTTTGACTAGGAAGGCGGGTTGGATTTGTCTGAAAAACATCCTTCGGTAACTATGTGTGAATAGCTTGGTAATACACATACAACAGGGCTGGTAAGTTAGTTGGCCCATGTCTGACAACTTTTTGGCTGAAAAAAGCTATCGAAACCTACAAATATGAGATCTAGTTCCGAAGGTGTCGTCCCAACGAATATTTTATGTGAAAATAATTTTTATATCAAAGTGAAAGTTTGAGTTACAAAACATTTCAACTTTGTTGAATTTCGATGGAATCTTCCCTGACATTAGCACTTTTCGTCATCTAGGGCATGCGTGAATATGCATGTGGAGAGAAGATCAAAGGAACCATTTTCTATGTCCCGGTAATTCGTGTGTAAACAACAAAAATAACTTTCGTAGAACATGCATGGTAACTTTTTACCTGGAAAAAAGTTATCGGTACATACCAACATGGGATCTAGTTTCAAAGATCTTGTCTCGACGAATCTTTTATGTGAAAACAGTTCTTTTGATCAGAGCGACGATTTGAGATGTTGTGTGTTCGCATAAGCCGCTTGCCTACTCCTATGCTGGATCTCTCCAAGATGAAGATCTTCATCATGTACGCGCGTATGTACACCGATCGAGCATTTTTTTATCTAGTGCATGCATACTTGTACACATGGGAAGAAAAGTTAAAGATCATTTTTCATTCCCGGTATTTTCTATGAAAACAACTTGGTAACTTATGTGTCGCACGCGTGATAACTTACGTAGTACATGCCTGGTAACTTTTTACCCGAAAAAAGTTATCAAAACGCACCAACATAGGATCTAGTTTTGAAGGTCTCGTCGCTACGAATCTTTTATGTGAAGCCAGTTTTTCAAATCGGTCGATGGTTTGAGCTACAAAACATTTTGAATTTCCAGTTTTGAAAAAGAATCTGCTGACATCATCCGTTTTGTCTTTTTCCTGCATGCATCTAATTAGGAGTTTCTACTTAAGCTAACCTGGTGGACACCGTAAAAAGAAAATACAAACAACTCGGAAGCTAGCATGCATGCATACATGTGTTCGGATATGTTACTATGGTCCAGTCGTCCGGATTTTAGCACTGTCCTTATTTATATGTCCATGGTGCATACGTTTTTGTACACTTTGTGCTCGATGTTTTTAAAACGGCCGCAATAGGGCGGGAAGATTTTTAGCACTGTAGAGTGATTTTAATACACCCTCAAGAAAAAGAAACCTCATAAACAAAAGAGTGGCACCAACACCCCTTGCGAATTGTATGCATGTGGATACGACGAAGGAAAACCCGATGTCATTGATTCTTTTGATACTTTAAAATTCAATTTATTTTAACTCCTAAATTGTGAATCCAATGTTATAATTTACCAAATCGGTCAGATTTGTCTCAATGAGTTTTGATACAATATCTCATAGTGCATATTTTCACCAAAAACACCTTAAAATTGGCCATCAAGAGATTTATTATGTTGCCATTCGGAGGTTTATTGAGTTTTATTTAGGAAAGAGATTTATTGAGTTGTTATGCGAGAAATTTAAGGAGTTTGTAGGCGAGCATGTCCGTGATGGGTGACATAGATTTAGTCGTGACAGCGGCCCAACGCACAACAGGGAGAACGTTGCCCCGATGTGTTTTATGTACTTCAATATATAATGAACACCACTACATAATGGTGCCGCATATTTGCCCTTCCTGTTTTTTCTCATGCATATATATCTAAATAGAATTGAGATCATCAGTGATTTCTACAAAATTCAAAATTTCAAAAATGTCCACACCTCTAACCAAAAACATGATTGATGATCCACTTTGACCACTAATTTCTGCGATTAGTTCTACGAACATGCCATGTTTTTTCTTGTCAAAAAATGATAACATGGGATCTAGTTTTTAAGCACTTGTCGAGACAAACTCAATGGTGAAGATGATCAATAATTAGATTAGCGGTTTGTGAGATATTTAAGGTTGTACTGCCTAAATCTGATGGAGATGATTAAAGCAAAAGGCCTATTGACCTTATACTATCATTTTTATATATCCATAGTGCATATGTTGTTGTACACTTTGTGTTCGATTTGCTTTAAAGGGCTGCAATAGGGCAGGAAGATTTTAGCACTGTCGAGCGATCCTAATACACCCTTAAGAAAAAGAAACCTCAGAAACAACAGAGCGACCCCAACGGATAAGATCGACGAAGGAAAACTAGATGTCACCAAGATTCTTTTGAAATTTTGAAATTCAAATATTTTAACTCCGAATTGCTAATCCGATTTTATGATTCACCAAAACGGCCGGCTTTATCTCAATGAGTTTCGATACTATATTTTTTTGCCAAAAACACCTTAAAAGTGGCCATCGTGAGATTTATTACGTTGCCATTCAGAGATTTAAGGAGTTGATTTTTTTTGAGAAACTTTAAGGAGTTGGTGTGCGAGAAATTTTGTGGAGTTGGTAGCCGAGCATGTCAGCGGTTGGTGACACAGATAGAGTCACGACAGCGGCACAACCCGCACAATGGGGCAAACGTTGTCCCGATGTGTTTTATGTACTTCAATAGTATAGTGAACACCAGTATGTATATTTTCCCTTCCCTTTTATGCATGCATGCCTATATATGTAATAGCATGAAATCATCAATGATTTCCGCAAAATTCAAAAATGTTCATCTCTCAAACCAAAAACCCGATTGATGATCCACCTTTACCGCTGGCTTCCTTGCGACGAGTTCTACGAAATTGTCAGGTTGATTTTTATCAAAATATGGCAACATGGGATCTAGTTTTCAAAAATTTGTCAGAGACGACCTCGCTGGTGAAGATGATCGCTAATTAGATAAGGGGTTTGTGAGATAAAAAATTAACAATTTAAATTTAGCATTTCATACAGCGATGTCAGCATGAGGCATTAGATTTCAGCATTTATGCAAGTGCTCTTGAGGAAAATCGCACTGAGAGGCACTAGCACAGGAAGACATTATGCTCCATGGATTTTTCCCTAACATAACAGATAGATAACTTGTTTTTTAATGAAAAACATTACTAACAATAGTCCTAATTAGAGTAATCAAACACTTTTGGGTTGTTGATAGTTCACTTGGTGGGGAAAAATTGGATCTTCTCTTCTCACTTCGAAATTTATAATCTGATAGCATTGGTTGAGGTCACATATTTTAAAATAATGAAGTCTTAAGCAAACTTTTTTAGTCATTTATTCAAACTACATGCGTATTGTTTAATTCATAATATGATATAATTTGTGTTTCAACAAATCAGACCTTTGCGGAGGCTTCCCGAAATATACTTTCTTTTATCATTATAATGGATTAGAAGGAAGAACATGTTGAAAATATGAGCAAATTACTACGAGATTTAATCCGAATAAACAGAAAATAAATCATGACTACAGTAGCAGAGATTGAACTAATCATGCGAACTAGCATAGCAGATGAACAGATCACATCTAGGGCACATACTAGAAACATGAATTCTACCACGATCTCGAACAGGAAAGATAGAATCACGTACGGTGCAGCGGGAGCAGCACCGCCAGCGTTGACGTTGTCGCCCATGTCGTCGAGGATGAGGTTGCCGAGATCGGGGAAGAAGTCGTCGTTCGCGAAGTCGTCGTTCATGCGAAGTAAATCGTTGCCGCCGCCGATCGCGAGTGCGCTCCCCAAAAACCTGATCGCCCCTCTCCCGTACAGGATCACGAGAGGCGGGGTTCCGGAGGCCTGCTGTCCCTTCTCCCGGTGCACGCCGAAAGGAAGGATGGAGAAGACTTGATCGGCGGCGCAATGGACTGGAACGGTGGTGAGAAACCATACGAAGCGGCGGCGGCTCACGTCCGTTAATTATTAATTAATGACTCATTAATTTTTCCCGAGCAGCAAAAATATAGACAACGTGCATAGCTCTGTCCTCGGCTCGGCTCAATCCCGCAACCCGCGCCGCGCCGCGGCGCGACGCGTCGTGACGAGCGAGGAGGAGGAGCACGCGTGTAGGTCTCCTCTTCTCATGCTCATACAAGTGGTAGGAGAGCTCACCTTATAAAAAGGTGCAACTCTCTCTCAACTTATGAGGTGGGACTAAACTTTAGCCTCACTCACTCCACTCACATGTGTGCATGAATGGGCCAAGAGAATTTCAGAAATTTAGTTGGGCTTTGGGCCAAAAGCCCACTAGCAAATTCCAACAGAACAGAGGGCTGTCCAAGCCGGACATCCCTTGATAAAAGCAACACAACTACAGACACTGCAACGCATCACAAGCATACAAACACAAGAGATAGACTAGCTTTCCTCTAAAAAAGAGATAGACTATCAGCTTTAAAAAAAAAGATAAGACAAGCAGATCTCTTCTAGCTCCATCAAGTGTAATTCCATGCCATGAATGCATACTATGTACCAAGTACGATGAATAGTGAGGAAATATTCAGCTTTGAGTAACTACCAGACTGAGACTGTCCAGACTTGTGAATCAGTGAATGACATTCGAAGTAAGTTTCATCTAGATGCATGGTAACACTTGCATGGCAACCAAGAGGAAATTCTACGAGTAATGTAGTTCCCTCAAAATAACAATGGCCTTCTGGCAACCCCAAGGTTTTCATATCACCACCATAGTACGCATGAGTTAGTACTATTTTTTTTTCGTTGAAAGGATCCCAGCTCCTCAATTTCATTTCTGAAATCAGATAACATAGTCCAACATAATCATACCCTTGCCATCCTCTTACGCCAGGCTTCTGACTGCAGCACACTCGCCGAAAGCCACGCAACTAAAGATCAAGAACCAAAACAAATCAGCTACCAGGTAATATCATTTCCCTTCCACCTGACACAGGCGAAATATCACCGCGCTGGGCACACACTCGAAACTCCCCTAAGAACATCTTACATGCAAACCTACAGGCTCAAACAAGCAAAGTGGCAACCAAGAGTTTGTATGTTATCTGTGCACATGGCTGTAAGTTCCTTCTGTTGGCCTTTGGCGAGTACCCGACTGACAATTCAAAGTGATTAGCAACTGAATCAGCGGTCAGCGCACATCCCTATGCCTGCCCGTTCAGAATTTCATATTTAGTACGTCTTGGGTTTCTGTAGGGAAGAGACGGTAGTTGCAACACCTACTGTCAGATGCTTCTTTTGATAATTAAGTTAGTTCTGAAATTAAGAAGCAGTGCCAAGGATTGATTTACTCAATCATACCCAAGATCACGAGCTGCATATACCAAGACGAGCATCCACCATCTTGAGCAGACGGTTGACTTCATCCTGCTTGATTGCGACGCTCACCACAGCCAAGAGGTCTTTGTCGTCGCTGCCATCATAGAAGCATCCTCTTTCCTTTGCATCAGCCACTATCTTCTGCCAGATTGTCCTGCTGCTCGACAACGTAGCCGCGTCGCCAAGAATCCAGAAGCAATGCCTGCAAAAGAACACAGCAACAGAAGTACGCACAACTGAAGTAGCAACTATGACCCCAATTTTACTATGAGCTGAACAAGTCCTCTCAACCAACCAGGCGACTAATTGTTCACTCACTTGGCCCGTGTTTGCGCCACATTGGTACGCCTCTGATCGGAGAGGAACCCGACCAATCCATGGGTATTGGCCCGCACAGCGGAGAAGATGACGACATCCTCCTCAGCACCCTGGAACCCGTCCACGGTTCGGATCTTTACGGATAAACCGCAATACTTGTCGTGCTCCAAAGCAAGGCTCTCCTGGATGGCGCGGACTTGGGCCTTGTACGGCGATACCACGCCCACGCTGAGCTTGCTTCTTGTGTCAACTGACTCAGTACACACAAACCCAAACTCAACTGATGATAGGAAGCAAAGGAAAGGAAATATGTTTGATGAATCTACAGCTGCGGAATATTTAGGTAGCTGCAGCATACCTTGGGACAATCTCTGCACAATCCGGGTCACCGCAGCGACCTCAGCAGCGTTGCTCAGGCTTGTGCCATGCATGCCCGAGCTTTCGATCCCACCTTGGATGTTGATGAAGGAGTAGGGGCCATACATTGGGCCATCCAGGAGCTTCCTCTCGTAGTCTCTGTGAAGGACGTTGGGGCCATCCGTCACCTTCCTACAGTAAAAACTTGAGATGGGGAACTTGCTTATTTCCGGGTGCATCCTGTACTGCACATCGAGGAGGTGCTTCGGGTGTCCTAGCAAGCAAAGCCTCTCGAACAGACTTCTTCCAAAGCCGGCCTCGGCGCTGAGCTGGAGCAGCCAATTGTGAGTGTGAGCATTGCTTGATCTGATAACATTACCTTGTGACTGACCAACCGACAGGCTAGAAGAAAAAGGATAACATTACCTTGCTTTTGACAAGCGCTGGTAGCTGGCATTCATCACCGATAAGAACAGCACGGTGGATACCAAGCTGTAGAGGTATCAGCGACTCACACTCCTTGAGCTGCGCCGCCTCATCGATAACAAGGAGCTCAAACGGCTTGAAATCACGGACACGTCGCAGATTGAATGAGCTAGCAGCAGTGCAAAGTATGATCGTGGCGTTGTTCAGTATGTAGTCTTCGATTTTGCTTGAATCGCTTGGAAGCAAATCAAACCAATCGGGCAAGTGTTTTAGCTTGTTAAGACACAATGCTCTTGCTTCTTGGAACTCTGGCCACCCCCCGTTTTTTAAGAAGAGTTTCCCCAAAGGGCGCTCCGGCTCCGACCGGAGAAGTTTCCCGAAGGCTTCGAGTGAGCGCAGGATCTCATCCAGGTAATCAAATCTCCTAGCGGGTAAGGGCAGATCATTGCGGAGAGTCTCGAAGCAGTGGCGCAGTGCTTCCTCATGACATTGGTAATTGTCTATGAAGAATTCCTTGAATGTTAACTTCCTCCTCCTCTCTAGTTCAGCATCCCCCACCCCTTGCAGCCGCAAAATATCACCCGTACGCTCCGATCGAACATCCTTAAGATACGAAGAGTGCATGGCCAACGGCTTCACAAGAAGTTCTAGCATGCCATTCACATAGTGCCTCCAGTGCGCCGCCACATTCACAAGTCGGTACACACGCCGATCCAAGAAGATGTTTGCAAGGTTTTCATCCACGTTCATCCGATCTTCGTTGCCAAACAACACGACATTGCCCAGGGAGAAGTGTTTTCCACCGCCGCCGTAGGACTCATCCTCGAGAAGACCGAGGACACGGGAGGCAACCTCCACAACCGCCGTGTTGGTCGGAGCGCAAGCTAGTGTCCTGCGGTTTTTCATCAGCATTGACCACAAGAGAGATATGATGGCCTTGGTTTTCCCTGTCCCAGGTGGTCCCCAGATAAGGCGCACCCAGCACCTAGCTTGATCCATTGCTGAAACACAATCAAGTACTGCCTTCTGCTGTGAGGTGTTGAGCTTGAATTTTTCAAGGCCATCCAGCGCCTTATCTGATGCTAACCCTGAAGGTACCTCTGGCAACAATGAATTGCGATCCTGGCCGGCCTGCCATCAGAAAATAGGAACCATCACAACATATTGATCGAGTAGAAAGACGCAAACCATGCGATAGTACTAAGTAGATACATACAGTTGGAGCATACTCTGCAATCCTCTCTACGAGGCTACTGCCCCAACGGCTAAGGATGCCGGCTTTCAGTTCCAGTGCATCATGTATATGATTGTTGGTCTTCATATTGATAAGAAAGACCGCAAAAAGAGGCAATGCGATCACTTCTTTTTGACCTTGTCGTTTGACAGGTAGTTTACCCGACAGCAGCCTTATTAATATTGTTGTGCCAGTGTCTACCACTTGGGGGGGAGGTGTTGGTGCATTTTTCTTTTCCTTTTCGAGAAGGGGGTGAGCCCATGCCTCTACATCAACTGCTGTTGCATTTTTCTTGAGAAGAGATGGCACGGCAATGTCTTGTGAAGAGGTGACAGTATTGTCCATATCTTCAGAATAGCCGGTGGTGGTGCCTTCGTCATCCTTGCTTTCACTTTTACTATCTTCGGATGGAGGCACTACAGCTATGACAAATGGGTCCAAGTCTATGTGGCGGGTCGGTTTCCGACTTGTGAGCACCAATATATCCTCGACTTTCGGGGCGTAACTACCAGCTGGCCGAGGTTCCTTGAACGAGATACAGAATTCTGAAGTGCGTTCCTGTTGGATCCAGATCACTTGGGCCACCGGCGCGTGCCGGATGCCGTGCAGTGCGGAGCAGAGATCCGCACGAGCTTCTTCCAATAGTGGAGCCATGAATGAGCCCATGTACCCCTCTACCGAAGTGAAAGTTGTTGGTATCACCTTCACCTGAATGAAATGAAGCACGTACATATATAGAGGTTAGCAGCAACTTGTCAGATCTTTGTAGGAGCATTTTTATTTTCCTTTTGAAAAGAGGGTTGAGACCCAGTCCTCTGCATTGAACGGGGAAAGTATCGGGTGCTTCCATCCTTGGGGTGCTCCCGGTTTTCCAAATTTGAAAAGAAAACATTCTTAAATGTTTCCAAAGAATCAAAAAAAAAAGTGAATGCTCACAAGGAATGTGACTACAACACTTAAAAATTTCAGATCCAAACTCGAAACGCACATTGAGAAACAAAAATGTGAATACTAGCATGAATAGTGTAAGAAAAAGACAAAAGCAACATTGCCACTATTCACTCCTGGATTTCACTTTTTGTTTCACAACGTGCATTTAGAGTTTGGACCTGAAATTTTTAGGGGTTGTAGTCACATTCCTTATGAACATTCATATTTTTTTTGAAACATTTAAGAACGTTTCTTTTTAATTTGGAGCACCGGGATTCCCCCAAGATGGGAGCACCTGATAGTTTCCCGCATCGATCGATGCACACAGACGTCAAACAATTGTTGCAACGATTACACGGTCCAGCACAAGTTTAGGAAATATAAAGAAAGGCCAGACAGAACAACCAATGAGAAAGAAAACCAATATATGAAGCCTCATGCAACACAGATCCTATTAGTACGGTGCCACCCATATAGCCATGTGCAATAACGGCAGCGCAGGCACAGCTAGATCGATGCCCGTGCCCTGAAAGCGATCGCATCGACGATGAATTTCGAAATCCCTCATCCCATATTTTTTTCCGATAAAGGGTGTGTTTTATTAACTCAAAATGAAGCATCAGAATAGAAACACAATGTGTACATCCCTCTGCATAACTAAGATTCACACAGCCCCCAATCTCATATGAACCCTAAATTAATTTCGAAAGCTTGCTCTACAGCTGATCTAACATTACGCATATACTTCATCCAGAAGAAGCAAGCAATACTTAGCCCTGCCAAGTACCCCCTCCTTCCCATAATAAATGTCTCAATCTTAGTACAATTTTGGGAGCAGTACAGAGCGTCAATATATGATTAATGGAAGCAAGAAACGAAGGAAGAGGGAAAGACTAGCCTCGTTCTTGAAGAAATCATCGTTGAGCAGATCTTGCAGTTTCCATGAGAAGCTTGGCTTTGGCGGCCCCTTGTACCTGTTCCAATCTGGCGTAGCGGAAATGCTCCTCCATGGATCCGCTTTCCCCACCGGTCCAAGCCGCCGGACTCCGCCGCCTAGGGAAGCCTTCATTCGCAGACGCCCGGCGGTGGCTCTGCTCAATGCGGCGAGGCGTGAAGGAATCAGATGGCGCATAGCCGCAGCCATGCTTGGAATGGAGCGGCAGCCTCCAGCAGGAAGATGGAAAAAGGGTCTGCGTTTTGGGACACTCCGCCCTTGTCTTCCAATGTGGGCTCTGTCCCTGCTCTTCCGACGATTTGGGCCGTGTCCGTCCCCCTGGTTTTCTGTATTCGGCCTGCTTTAGGTCCACGGCTCCTTTTTGTTCAACGGAAAAGTGAAATGAAATCCACTAAAAAAACTCGAATAGGATCATTCTTTGCTCCACGGCTCCTGGAGTAAGGAATAGTGAAATGAAAAACTTGAATTGGAATTCTTCTTTGGCCATTGCTCGACAACGGTCGACCGGCGCCCGCTTCGGCTGGTTGCATCCTGACCGTGCGATGTGACTTCTCCCAGCCGTCACATCTACCTCCCCGCTTCGTCTCCACGCACCCGTTTCATTTTCCCCCCAAAATCGCATCAACGTGCATGGGAAGGCGACGACGAGCACGGCCAACTGTCGTCATGGACCCACGCATGCGTGGCCGACCTCAGCTCGTTGCGTCTTAAAGGAAACAAGTTACGTCTCAAAGAAAACAAGTCATTGTCGGTTCGGTCGCCATTGCAGCATCCCACGGCACGGTTCCAGTTGGCCGTCGTCTCCATTGCAGCATCTCGAGCGACGGTTCCAGCTCTCCAGGGTGGCCGTTGTAGCATCCCATAGCACGATTCTAACTCGTCATCGTCGGCGGTACAGCATCCCGAGCGACGGTTCCACCACTCCAGGGTCGCCATTGCAGCATCCCACGACACAATTCCAGCTCGAGTGGTCGCCAGTTCCAGCACGTCGCGGTCACCGTTGCAGCATCTTATGGCCTAGGTTCCGACTCGTCGTCGTCATAGTGCAACATCCCGTCGCTAAGGTTCCAGCATACGAGGACCTTCGTCATAGCACCCCCAGGTCGTTGTGGTTTCAGCACGCGGTGGCGGTGCACCCCTCCCCCGGGTCATCGCCGTCATAGCACCCCAGCGTCGTGGTTCCAGCATGCAGGACACGCCGTCATAGCAAGCGTCGTGGTTCCAGCATGCAGGACACGCCGTCATAGCACCCGACTGACGTGGTTGCAACACGCGGTCCACACCGATCGTAACCGTCGTAGCACCCTCGCCGCCGCGTCCCTAGTTGCAGCGTGCGCTGCCTTGCCGTCGTAGCACCCTGCCACTGTTGTTATAGAAAGACAGGGTGCTAGTCACATCACTCGCCGCCGACGGCTCCATCATCTGCCTCTCTCCCTGCTGCAGCACGCCGCGTTGGATGGCTCATTGTCTCCAGCCCTGGCGGCTGAGGCTCTGATGTGGAGAGGAAGGGCGTGAGTGGGTGGCCGTCTGAGATAGGAGAAGGAGAGGGGCAAGGGCGTGAAGGAGGTGTGAGACAACGCACGGAGGTGGTGTGTTGCCGTCGGTGGCAAGGATCCGCGTGGTTATGGAGGATCTGCACGATGAGAAAATGGATTGCGACAGGGGGACAAGAGCTGCTGTGGGGGGTGGGGACCTTTCCCTGGAGATAAGGATGGGGAACCAATGAGTAGGGCCCATAAATGACGTGTCACATGTCCAAGAGAGCGTCCGATAGAGGTGACCGATCCAAGCCTTGACCGGTCGCCTGACATAGAACATTTACCTTCTTCTTAGAGCATGGTTAACAAAAGAGCCGGCTGTTGGCTATATGCCAAGGCCATGTCACATACTGCCTTCATTACAGCCCATTTGTACAATAGATTGACTATACACTGGCTATTAGAATGACTATAATAATCAATGTTTGCATGTGGATGGAGACAAGGAAGCTCACCTGATTGGGAGAGAGGAAGGAACGCCCAGCTTTTTACCTTGCACACGGCTGCATGTGGGTTACTTTTTCTTGTTTCTAGAGCTAGAGCCGGCGACGAGTGAAGCGCCCGCTTCCTTCTCTTTCTTCCCTTCTCTCTTCTAGCTAGGATTTTGATGATGTGGAATGACTTATAGCCTGCTGATTAGGACCTATTGTACTTGCTCTTATGGTGGCACTATTCACGCATTTAATTCAAAGGAATAGAACAAAGAAACAATAGATGATTTTTGTTTGCGAATAAAACTTTGGATTTATAGTCTTTGCGCTAAGGTCTAGTTGACTAACACCCCAAATAAAAATCCGTTATCATAGAAGCCTTATGTATATGGGAAATTCTAGAGCTGGACCATTTCCCAAATAAACCTTCCAGCAACTTCGCCACAATGGTGGAGAGAGCGCTGCAACAACGAAGAGGGAGCACAAACCACCAGAGAGCAATATCTCGCATCAGGGGGACACCCAAGGGGGTAGGAGGCCACATCCTCATCGCTGCCATAGAAATGACCTAGGGAACATCACCTCAATCCCCAAAGGGCGGCCTTCCACCACTAGTAGAAAAAGGACCTAATGTGAGACACATTAGTGCCGGTTCGATTTTGGCCCGGTACTAATGGTACCATTAGTGCCGGTTCGAACGGCTATGCATTAATGCCGGTTCGTTTTGAACCTTTAGTACCGGTTCGTGCCACGAACTAGTACTAAAGGGGTTGTGGCAGGCTGGCGTCAGGCCGGGGCCCCATTATCATTTTAGTACCGGTTCGTGGCACAAACCGGCATTAAAGGGTTAACCTTTAGTACCGGTTCGTGCCATGAACCGGTACTAAAAATGTTGACCTATAGTACCGGTTCGTGGCACAAACCGTACTAAAGGGCAATCTTCAATCTCTACCCCTATATCGCCATTTCAGTTATAAAAAATACAAAAGAAAATGATAAAAAATTCAAAAAATAAAATTCTTCGAGATGTAGTTATATTACTACATCTACTAGTTAGGAAAATTAAAAAACTTAAATTTGGGCATGTTTAGCAAAAAGTGTAGGGAAAATGTAAAACGGCTATAACTTTTGCATACGATGTCGGAAAAAAACGTATAATATATCAAAAAATTCAGCATGAAAATCCGCATCCGATTTTGACAGCCCACGGCCTGTTTGCAATTTTTTAGAATCCTCAAATTCCAAAAGGAGAAAAAGATATGCTCAAATTTGAGTTTTTTTTATTTTGGTTATATCTGGTCAAACTATGGTCAAACTACTTATTCAAGAAGTATTAATGTTACTACATAATTATTCAAGAATATTAGTGTTACTAAATAATTATTTCAATTTTTTGAATTTTGGTCAAATCTGGTCAAACTATGGTCAAACTGTGGTCAAACTATGGTCAAACTTATTTCAGAAATATTAGTGTTACTGAATAATTACTGTTTTTTTGGAATAATAGTTTCAAACTCAAACGGTGAAATGTGTGACCTAATGCTCAAGCTAAACTGCTGAGGGTTAATAGGATTTACAGCTTACATTTGTCAGGAAAACAACAAGTGCAGACTTGGAAAGTAGGGGGAATAGAACTCCGAAGTTAAGCGTGCTTAGGCTGGAGAGTGAGAGGATGGATGACCGGTTGGGAAGTTAGACGATTTGGAATGAGTGATCCACACTTGAGTAGTTAAGGGGCGATTAGAGACTAAATCATCAAATAATTCATAAAATTGAAAATAAAAAAATCATTTTTTTTTCAAAATTTTCAAAATAAAAATAAAAAAATACCTTTAGTACCGTTTGGTAACACCAACCGGTATTAAAGGTCCCCCATACCACGGCGTGAGCTCACGCCACGTGGTGGGCCTTTAGTGGCGGTTCGTGCCGAACTGGTACTAAAGGGGGGGCCTTTAGTCTCCACTCTTTAGTGCCGGTTGCAGAACCGGTATTAAACGCTCTTATGAACCGGTATTAAAGCTCCGTTTTCTACTAGTGCACCGTCCAAATCACTAGTCGCTCGCAAACACCAGTGTTGCAAAGAGTCCGAAGAAGAAGATCATTACCTACACATCAACATGAAGACACATTGAGTGCCCATCTAGATTCGAAGGACCAGACAGGGCATAGACACCACCTCCTAGGTCAAACACCGATAGCTTGGGGAGCCACCGCTTTGATGTGAAATTTGTAGCAAAGAAAAAATGAATGACATTTTGCTTTGATTTCGATTTCAAATTAAAAACCCAATAATTTTACAATCTGCATGGACCTCCTTTTCAAATTCCTACGCATGAATAACAAGACTAGGATCCTTAGTGACGTAGTGATATTTTAATTATACCTTTTCATGTAGCTTGACTTTTGATTTGACTGTATTTACTAGTATTCATGTGTTTCGTATTCAAGTGAACCAAACGTCAAATCTTGCAAATTCCAGTATTTTCCAACCCTGCGTTTTGCGTAGACATTCGTATCATATTCTTGCGTTTTTTCCATTGTTATGTTTTTGGAACCATGCAAATGAAAGTAGCCCTAAGAGCTCGTCCAATATTTTTTTATAAAGAGTAGATACCTGCATAGGTAGGATGCGCATAGCTAATACCAACACATACACAAAGAATCACACTAACATTTAGCCATGTCATACAAAGCCGAAGCGCCGATCTTCGTCTAGCTCAACGAACCTGTCGCACATACCTTGATCATCGTGGCACCGGCTGCACTCCCCCGGGAGACTGTCGTCGTCCCAGTACGACATTTCCTACGTTCATAATTCAAAGATTAAACTTGTACAATTAAATATATGTACTACAAAACCTAAATTAGATCATTATTTTTCGAGAAAATCAAGGCCACTCGATATTTCCTACATATTCTAGCACAAGGCATGCCAGAATTCACAGAAAAATCCGGCATGAACTTTGGTAAAAAAGGACATATCGAGCGCATGAAATTTGCTGGAACGGAAATTAATCAACACTCCGGCAAAACATAGGCCACTCGGAGGTGTAACCTGAACATGACCGGCCACTTGGGCAACCACATATCCTATTTGAGCAACACAAGATATACATGGAGATTTGGCTGGTCTCACCTCGAGGTCGGAGGGGGTCGGTGACGGGGACGGCGGCGGGGATGATGGAGGGGCTCCTTGATTTCTGCAAAAGCAAAAACCCTATAAGTTATCACTAATACATCCCGAATAATTGTTTAACTAAAAAGATAACAACAAATATGACATGTTCAACTAGTTCTATTAATTCAACTAGTTCGTACTAAATATAAACTTACTATAAATAGAAAAAACTAATTCTTTCTAAAAATAAAGTGGTTCAACTAGTTATATTGATTATCTTACTAAAAATACATTAGTTCTATTAATTCAACTAGTTTATTAGTTTACTTACTAAACTAGTTCAACTAAAACTAAACTAGTTCAACTAGATTATTAATTTACTTACTAATTATTTTAAACACTTACTAAAACAGTAAAAATAAACTACATTATACAACAGTTAACTAGTACCATCACTACTACTAATTAACATCTACTACTGCTAAAAATCATTATCTATGAACCCTAAATTAACATCTACTACTACTAAAAAACATCTAGTACTAACTAAGCAGAGAGAACGGGGGTGGGGGGCTTACAGAGAGGGGAGAGACGGTGGTGGGGAGGTGCTCAGCGACGGAGAGGTAGGGGCGGCGAGGGCGGGCTTGGGATCGGGAGGCGGCAGCGGGGTTGGGGAGGCGGCGGTGACGTTGAGGTCGAGAGCGGCGGTGAGGTCGAGAGCGGAGGGGTGGGGGAGGCGGCGGTGACGGTGAGCGGCGACGGACAGTGGCGGTGAGGTTGAGGGCGTCCTCGGGCGTGATCGTGGCAGGCTCGGGCTCGGGCGGCGACACAGAGTAGGGGAACAAGGAGGAAGGAGGACTTAGTGAAATTTTGAGCGGCGGGTGGTTAAGTCGAAATAGCAAGAAGACTTTAGGAAACGCGCTATAGCTAAAGTAGCTATAAGCGCTGCTTTACGTAAAAACGCCATCTGCTAAGTCTAAGCACGCATCAAAAATATACATTGGTCATCATTGATCTTTTTGTGTAGAATCTAAATAGTCAACATGAATCCTCACAGTACCTGTATAGGCACTGGTGAAGATTCATATTACAACCACAAATCTTACACATATAGTTCAATGAAGACCAAGTGCTCGAGGTAGTTTGAGAAATAACATATTTAAGGTGGTAAACACCTTGTTCGCTTAGCAGTATGGGACTAAACTTAATTAGGTGCAACACTTAGCAGCAGCGAGTTTTCTGAAAACGCTGCTACTAAGTACTTTAGCAAAGAAGCGTCCATGGAAGGGCGCTACTACTATATCTAGCCTGGAGGCAAATCCGTGGCAACTATAGTAGTAGCGCTTGTTTCACCTAGAGCGCTACTGCTACCTAGTTATTAGTAGCGCGGTTCCATTAAGCTCGCTACTGCTAGTTAGCAGTAGCGCCTGTTTTTAAACCGTGCTGCTGCTAAGATTCTGTGTTTAAGGTTTTCCCTAGTAGTGGGTGGCTAGCGGGTGTCTGTCTCTCCCACTTTAGTCGGATCGGATTCGATGAAAAGGGTCCTTATGAAGGGTAAATAGAAATTGGTATATCACGTTGTGGTTTTGGCATAGGTAAGAAACGTTCTTGCTAGAAACCTATAGGAGCCACGTAAAAACTTGCAACAAAAATTAGAGGATGTCTAACTTGTTTTTGCAAGGTATGCTATGTGATGTGATACGGCCAAAAGGATGTGATGAATGATATATGTGATGTATGAGATTGATCATGTTCTTGTAATAGGAATCACGACTTGCATGTCGATGAGTATGACAACCGGCAGGAGCCATAGGAGTTGTCTTAATTTATTGTATGACCTGCGTGTCAATGAAAACGTGAAAGCACAAGTGCTCCCTGGGTGATTTTGGTAATTAATGTCAACATATCTCTTGTTGGACTAACACTTCTACTTAGTATGTTTCAGATGAGTTCAACAAATGAAGTGGCATGGACTAGTGGATGTGGAACCCCTTCAAGATGCTAAGGACAAAGGATTGCCTCAAGCTCCAAGCTCAAGACTCTACATTTTCTATTTTAGTGACCCAAGATCACATTGAGTCTATAGGAAAAGCCAATACTATCAAGAGGGGATGAGGTGTTGCTTAATGAGGTTCTTGCTCAAAGTGCTTAGTGATATGCTCCAAAGCCCTCAACTACTTTCTCACATTCACATATGACCTAAACCAAGAGTCAAACTCGGCCCCACTGATTCTTTCTATTCGGCGCCACCGAGTTCAGATTTCATAGCCACTGCCACAAACACTAGGCAAATCGGTCTCACCGAGATGGGATTGTAATCTCTCTGTGTATGTCCATTACCAAAATCGGTCTCACCGAGTTTGAGTAATCGGTACTACCGAGATTACAATGCAAACTCTCTGTTCGTCTTCGTAACATTTCGGTCCAACCGAGATGAGCGAATCGGTCCTACCGAGTTTGCCTGACCAACTCCCTGGTTAGCTTATTACCAAAATCAGTCCTACCGAGTTTGTGTAATTGGTCTCACCGAGATTACGTTATGCCCTAACCCTAACCATATTAGTCCCATCGAGTTGCATGTCTGTCCCACCGAAAAGCCTAACGGTCACTATATTTGCTGAATCGGTCCGACCGAGTTTCTCAATTCGGTCCCATCGAGATTGGCAAATTGTGTGTAACAGTTAGATTTTGTGTGGAGGCTATATATACCCCTCCATCCACTCTTCATTCGTGGAGAGAGCCATCAGAACGGACCTACACTTCTAGCATACATTTTCTGAGAGAGAACCACCTACACTTGTGTTGAGACCAAGATATTCCATTCCTACCATATGAATCTTGATCTCTAGCCTTCCCCAAGTTGCTTTCCACTCAAATCTTCTTTCCACCAAATCCAAATCCTGTGAGAGAGAGTTGAGTGTTGGGGAGACTATCATTTGAAGCACAAGAGCAAGGAGTTCATCATCAACACACCATTTGTTACTTCTTGGAGAGTGGTGTCTCCTAGATTGGCTAGGTGTCACTTGGGAGCCTCCGAAAATATTGTAGAGTTGAACCAAGGAGTTTGTAAGGGAAAGGAGATCGCCTACTTCGTGAATATCTACCGCTAGTGAGGCAAGTCCTTCGTGCACCACGGCCATGGTGGGATAGACAAGGTTGCTTCTTCGTGGACCCTTCGTGGGTGGAGCCCTCCGTGGACTCACAGAATCAAGTTACCCTTCGTGGGTTGAAGTATCCATCAACGTGGATGTACGATAGCACCACCTATCAGAACCACGACAAAAACATCTGTGTCTCCAATTGCGTTTGAATCCTCCAATCCCATCCCTTTACATTCTTGCAAGTTGCATGCTTTACTTTCCGCTGCTCATATACTCTTTGCATGTTTGCTTGTTATGTATTGTGATTGTTAAACTTGTGCCAAAAACTCCACTCCAACTCAAAGAAATTAAAAACTGCAACTTTTGGTACTTAGTGTCTAATCACCCCCCTCTAGACACCTCTTCTTGATCCTTTCAATTGGTATCAGAGCCTTGGTCTCCATTGCTTTGGTTTAAACACCATTGGAGGAAGATGGATGAGTCTACTATTGGGAGTCTTAGACATAGAGTACCTATACTTGATGGAGAGTACTTTCCTGAGTGGAAAAATGAGATGCTTGTGATTTTCAATGAATATCACTTGAACAAGTATATTGCTAGCCCTTGTGCACCTCATGTTGACCCTATGCATCCTACCCTTGATGAGTCAATTGACATGATTCGCAATCTTAGAACTGTTGAACTTATCACTAGAGGCTTGCCTAGAAACTTGATTGGATGTTTGCCTACTCTTAAGTGTGCCTACACCATATGGAAATTTCTTGAGGAACGTTTTCCAAATTATTCCTTGAAAAATCTAGATGAAATTCTCCACGAGTCTATTGCCTTGAGTAATATGAACTCCAGTGATCCTATGTTTGGTGATTGTCTATTTGAGCTTACAAACCTTATGCGTGCCAAAGGAGATGTTGGAATTATTAGTGATATTATTTCCGAAGCTATTAAAATTCATAAACAAGATCATTGTCCAACTCACTCTAATGAATCACCCTCTCTACGATTTGATCCACCACATGACGATGTTGAACATGGATACTATGATGAGGATGATGATAGTGACTTTGATCTTGATGATGCAATGAGACACTTTGGTCTTATGGCAAATCTTCGGGGATATATGTCAGGAGGAAAGGAATGGGTTTTTGATAGTGTATGTACCGATCACATGACCGGAGATAAAGATATGTTTCGTGAGCTTGCTGAAAACGATGGTCCTCGAAAGTATGTCACTTTTGGTGATAACTCAAAGGGTAAGGTGGTTGGCCTCGGTAAGGTGGCCATATCACATGATAGCTCCATACAAAATGTCATGCTCGTTGAATCTCTTGGCTACAACTTACTTTCAGTATCTAGACTTGCTGATTTCAGTTTCAATGTCCTATTTACTGAAGTAGATTGCCAAGTGTTTCGTAGAGATAATCATAAAATGGTCTTTACCGGTGTACGTAGAGGTGATCTATACATAGTTGATTTCACTAAAAAGGCTCAACCTAGAACTTGCTTTATTGCTAAATCCTCTAAAGGTTGGTTATGGCATAGACGATTAGGTCATGTTGGCATGCGAAACCTTGATAAGCTTATTAAAGGAAATCATATCCTTGGCGTTAACGATGTCATATTTGATAAGGATAGACTTTGCAGCGCTTGTCAAGCAGGTAAACAGGTTGGAGGAAGGCATCCCGTGAAGAACATCATGACCACAAGGAGGCCACTCGAGCTACTTCACATGGATCTTTTCGGTCCCAACGCCTACAAAAGTCTCAGTGGAAATTCTTTTGGTCTAGTTATAGTTGATGATTTTTCAAGATTTAGTGGGTGTTCTTTCTCGACGATAAATCACAGGTCCAAAAGATCTTCAAAAACTTCGCTAGGAAGGCCCAAAATCAATTTGAAGTGAAGATCAAGAAGGTTCGCAGCGACAACGGAACGGAGTTCAAGAACACAAATGTGGATACCTTTCTTGACGAAGAAGGTATTTCACACGAGTTCTCGGCTACGTACACACCTCAACAAAATGGAGTTGTTGAGAGGAAGAACTGGACGCTCATCGAAATGGCGAGAACGATGCTTGATGAGTACAAGACGCCGAAGCACTTTTGGGCGGAAGTGGTTGAGACAGCTTGTCATGCAAAAAATCGCTTGTATCTTCACAAGCTACTCGGCAAGACGACATACGAGATCCTCACCGGTAACAAACCCCAAGTTGGATACTTTCGAGTATTCGGCTCAAAGTGCTACATTCTTGATAAGCATCGTCGTTCTAAATTTGCTCCTAAGTCTCATGAAGGTTTCCTACTTGGTTATGGCTCAAACTGTCACACATACCGTGTCTACAACAATTTCACCCGAAAGGTTGAAGAAACGGTAGATGTGAAGTTTGACGAATCTAACGGCTCGCAAGTAGAGCAACTGCCAATTGATGTAGGAGACAAAGACCCCTCGGAAGCAATCCAAGACTTGTCTATTGGCAAGATTCGTCCAACGGAGGTGAAGGAGAGTACCTCGTCTGTCCAAGTGGAAGCTTCTACCTCACGACACGGTGAACCAAGAGTTGATACGGAAGCATCCACAAGTGGGACACACCAAAATGAAGAAAACGAGGAAGTGCACCAAGATGAACGTCAACAACCTCCTCCACCACGACAAGAGAACGACAACGTCAACAATGAAGAAGGCCAAGAAGAAGAACAAGATGAAGAAGATGTTCAACCAAGACACAAGCAAAAGCTTTCACGAGTTCGAGAAAGAATTGCTAAAGACCATCCCGTCGAGCAAATCTACAATGATATCCAAACCGGGAGAATCACTCGCTCTAAAACTCGTTTAGCTAACTTTTGTGAACACTATTCATTCATCTCTAGCATTGAACCTATGAAGGTTGAAGCAGCATTGGAAGATCCGGATTGGATAAACGCTATGCATGAAGAGCTACACAACTTTGAGAGAAATCGAGTTTGGACATTAGTTGAGAAGCCCAACAACAACCACAACATCATCGGTACAAAATGGGTGTTTCGCAACAAGCAAGATGAAGATGGACAAGTAGTTCGCAACAAAGCACATCTCATCACCCAAGGCTACACACAAGTCGAAGGTATGGACTATGGTGAGACATATGCCCCCATTGCTAGACTTGAGTCCATTCGCATTTTACTTGCCTATGCTAATCACCATGATATCACCTTGTACCAAATGGACATTAAAAGTGCCTTCCTAAATGGTGAAATAGAGGAGGAAGTTTATGTTAGGCAACCTCCCGGCTTTGTTAATCCTAAGAAACCTAATCATGTTTACAAACTTCACAAAGCTCTTTATGGTCTCAAACAAGCTCCTAGAGCTTGGTATAAATGCTTGACCAAATTCCTTATCAAAAAAGGCTTTGAAATTGGAAAAATAGATTCTACTCTTTTCACTAAAAGGGTCAATGGAGAACTATTTGTATGCCAAATCTACGTTGATGATATTATATTTGGTTCTACTAACCCTCATTTTAGTGAGAAATTTGGAAAGCTAATGTCGGAGAAGTTTGAGATGTCTATGATGAGTGAACTCAAATTATTTCTTGGTTTGCAAATCAAGCAAACTAAGGAAGGTACCTTTGTCTCTCAAACGAAGTACACCAAGGACTTATTCAAGAAGTTCAATATGCAAGAATGCAAAGGTATGACTACACTCATGCCTACTAGTGGACATCTTGATTTGACCAAAGATGGTGAACCTGTCGATCAAAAGTTTTATCACTCTATGATTGGTTCATTGTTATATCTATGTGCTCCACGTCCCGATATCATGCTAAGTTTGTGCATGTGTGCACGATATCAAGCTGCTCCTAAAGAATGTCATCTTAAGGCCGTGAAAAGGATAGTGAGATACTTAATCCATACACCAAACTTTGGCATTTGGTATCCAAAGAGGGCCTCTTTCGATCTTGTTGGCTACTCTGACTTAGACTATGCCGGTGACAAGGTTGATAGAAAGTCCACTTCGGGTACTTGTCAATTTCTTGGTAGATCTCTTGTATCTTGGTCTTCCAAGAAACAAAACTCGGTATCCTTATCCACCGCCAAGGTAATACATTGTCACTGGTTCATGTTGTGCTCAATTACTTTGGATGACCCAAACTCTTAAAGATTATGGGATATACGTGAAACATGTTCCATTACTTTGTGACAATGAAAGTGCTATCAAGATTGCTCACAATCCCGTGCAACACTCTCGAACTAAGCATATTGAAGTTCGTCATCATTTCATTCGAGATCATGTTGCCAAAGGGGACATTAATCTTAAGCATGTTCGCACCGAAAAGCAATTAGCGGATATATTCACTAAACCACTTGATGAGAGAGTGTTCTCCAGGTTAAGAGGTGAATTGAACATCATTGATGCTTCAAACTTGGAGTAGGAACTCCATTGGACACATGCAAGACATGAGCTTATGACTAATCCTTGATATTTCTCTTATGATGATAATCTTATGTCTTGGATATATTTGCACCTTGCATGTGATCTAACCCTTGTAGGAACTTGGATGAATCTAAATCTATGAGATTGCAACTCATTCGCATCTTGAGCAATCTCTACATCACCAAGTCTCTACACAACGGTGGTTGAAGGCAAGGAAGCATGGAACCATTCAAACATATCCTTTGACAAATTTATTATTGAACTTCATGATTGTCATCTTGGACACACAAGTGCTCTCCCTTGCAAAAACTGACCCATGTAGGTAGATGAACTCAAATTCCAAGTGGTGCTCCCAACTCTTGATGAGCTACATCAACTTTGAGCAACCCACATAAGTTCAACTACATGATCACGATCAACACCACCACCCAAGGTATGTTATTCCATCTTAGAGAAGCTTTACTCCAAGTCATGAGTCAAAGCAACTCGACAAGATGTGAATACATCAAGATGCTTAAACAAAAAATGGTAACCCCATTTTGATATTAAACGATGAGTATGACCTATGCAAGTGATCTCACTTGACTCCTAAGTCAATATACTCTAACATAGGTGACTTTATCGCCGACCATCTCTAGATGAAGTTTTCTTGTGTTCTTTTCTGTGCTCTTGCATTTGTCTCATGCATATTTGTTTCCCCTTTCAATTAAAAAAAAACTTCATCTAGATTTCTTTTCTTTTCTTTTTTATTTTGCATTCCCTGCATCCAATTCATTGCAAATCCTTCCGTTAATTCCTTGAAAATCCTTGTGAGATCTTACTTGTCTAGTGAGCTGAGGTGACAAGTGTTTTCTGTGTGATGAACTCGGTCACACCGGTCTCTTGTTTTCGGTCTAACCGAATTCTTTCGGTGCAACCGAAGCATACCACTCAGTGCCACCGATTTCACTACATGAAAGACATTTTGCCATTTGTTCCTGCATTACTTTTGATCCAGCTCCACTCAATGAATCTTGTCCTCTACCAGCATCACGTTTACCTTAGTGCCTTGTGCTGTGACTCAAGGACCAAACCCATTCACGACAAAATTCCGAAAGACCCTTCTTGGAAATTGATGTCAAAGGGGGAGAGAGAGATGACATCAAAGCTCAATCATATCTCTAGGGGGAGAGAATACTCAAGGAGAGAGTAATCTTCAAGGATCCCAGATGCTTGGTGTTCAAGAGGAGAGATACCACATGTCTCCTTGAGGGGAAAGACATGTTCATATGTGCTTATTTGCATCAGCTATGTTCACTTGTTTCTTTGAGCTCTGATTTTCTGTTCCCTATCTTCTCCCAGTATCCCATGCTAGATTCAGGGGGAGCAAGACTTCCAAGGGAAAGAAATCCTTTAAATTCATTGCACATCTTTACCTTTGGGGACATTTCTATATCAAATGTGGTACTCAGTACTCGCTCTCTACATGTCATCCCAGTCTTGGTACTCTTGTGGTTTCTTTTGTTTGCCCTGGCCAGTAGGTGTATCTATGTTATCTAACCTTGTTTACGCAGGTTCATTCCATCCTAAGCCAACTCAAGACCACAAGGTAAGTATATGCATCACAGTCATGTGTATGAGAAATTCTTGCTGATGCACATACTGTTTGCAAGAAGGATTCATGAGCATGAAGGTACATTTCCCATATTCACATCTTTTGCTCTGATGCATATAGCCAAGATACATGTAACACATTGCTTACTCTGTCATGTTTATGCACTCACATGCTCCTATATTCCATATTCACATGATTGCATACATGTAGGGGGAGCCTATGCATGTTAGATATCTTTCCAAAGATTTACTTGTTATTCTCTATATCCTTATTTAAAGCTTTGATGTATGTTGTCATCAATTACCAAAAAGGGGGAGATTGAAAGCACAAGTGCTCCCTGGGTGATTTTGGTAATTAATGTCAACATATCTCTTGTTGGACTAACACTTCTACTTAGTATGTTTCAGATGAGTTCAACAAATGAAGTGGCATGGACTAGTGGATGTGGAACCCCTTCAAGATGCTAAGGACAAAGGATTGGCTCAAGCTCCAAGCTCAAGACTCTACATTTTCTATTTTAGTGATCCAAGATCACATTGAGTCTATAGGAAAAGCCAATACTATCAAGAGGGGATGAGGTGTTGCTTAATGAGGTTCTTGCTCAAAGTGCTTAGTGATATGCTCCAAAGCCCTCAACTACTTTCTCACATCTAGTCCTCTTCCCGCGGAGTGAACAAACTTTTATGTCCCACCTTAAATTTGCCTCGGAATGCCGAGTGGATTTTGTAACCGTTAAACTCCTTCAGGCTGAGAGCCCGAGTACTTTGATCTGCGGTTTGGAACCTTTAAGATTTATCTGAACTTGTTTTACTTCCGAATATGCTTGCATTTGCCTTTGAGTGGACTTTGCTCTTCACTCGGAATAGTCTTTGTGTTTGAGATGCAGCCCTGAGGTGGAAGATCCAGTCGACCTGCACATCATCGCCCTTACAGGAAGGGATGCAGTACGTATTGCAGTCGACCTACACCTCGTCATCCTTGTGGATCGGGATGGAGTGCACGTTGTACTTGTGGCGTAGCTCCGCAGGAGAAGGTAGCAGTCGACCTGCACCTCGTCGTCCTTGCGGATCAGGATGGAGCACAAGTTGTACTTGTGGCGTAGCTCCGCAGGAGAAGGTAACAGTCGACCTGCACCTCGTCGTCCTTGCGGATCGAAATGGAACGCACGTTGTACTTGTGGCGCAGCTCCGAAGGAGAAGGTAGCAGTCGACCTGCACCTCGTCGTCCTTGCGGATCGGGATGTTTTTGAACTTAGGCGAGTACTTGGACTGCAGCTAAGCCCCCAAGTGAGAGGGTTGCTCTTCACTCGGTAGGATTTCTCAAACTTAGGAGAGTACTTGGACTGCAGCTAAGCCCCCGAGTGAGAGGATTGCTATTCACTCGGTAGGATTTCTCAAACTTAGGCGAGTACTTGGACTGCAGCTAAGCCCCCGAGTGAGAGGATTGCTCTTCACTCGGTAGGATTTCTCAAACTTAGGCGAGTAATTGGACTGCAGCTAAGCCTCCGAGTGAGAGGATTGCTCTTCACTCGGTAGGATTTCTCAAACTTAGGCTAGTACTTGGACTGCAGCTAAGCCCCCGAGTGGGAGGCTGGCTCACCACTCGGTAGGATTTTTTAACTTAGGCGAGTACTTGGACTACAGCTAAGCCCCCGAGTGGGAGGCTGGCTCACCACTCGGTAGGATTTTTTTAACTTAGGCGCGAGTACTTGGACTGCACCTAAGCCCCCGAGTGGGAGGCTGGCTCACCACTCGGTAGGATTTTTTTAACTTAGGCGAGTACTTGGACTGCAGCTAAGCCCCCGAGTGGGAGGCTGGCTCACCACCCGGTAGGATTTTTTACACTTAGGCGAGTACTTGGACTGCAGCTAAGCCCCCGAGTGGGAGGCTGGCTCACCACTCGGTAGGATTTTTTTAACTTAGGCGAGTACTTGGACTGCAGCTAAGCCCCCGAGTGGGAGGCTGGCTCACCACTCGGTAGGATTTTTTTAACTTAGGCGAGTACTTGGACTGCAGCTAAGCCCCCGAGTGGGAGGCTGGCTCACCACTCGAGGATTTTTTAACTTAGGCGAGTACTTGGACTGCAGCTAAGCCCGAGTGGGAGGCTGGCTCACCACTCGGTAGGATTTTTTAAGTACTTAGGCGAAACGGATTCGCAGCTAAGCCCCCGAGTGAGAGGCTTGCTCATCACTCGGTAGGAATTTTTTTTTACAAACTTAGGCGAAACGGATTCGCAGCTAAGCTACCCACTGGAGGGTTCTCACGTAAACAAAAGCAACAAAAATCACTGGGAAAATTATAACACTCTTGTCTTTGATAAATAAACTACATATGTATTTCTTATTACATCTCATCCGAGTGAGTACTTAAGTATAAAAGGGGCGGAGCAGCTCCGCATTCCAAGCTCGTGGCTCGTCAATCTGGCGATCGATATTGTAAAGATGGTACGCTCCATTGTGGAGAACTCTGGTGATGATGAAGGGACCTTCCCAAGTAGGAGCGAGCTTGTGTGGTTTCTGTTGATCTACTCGGAGGACCAAGTCTCCTTCTTGGAAGGCTCGACTCTTCACATTTCTGGCATGGAATCAACGCAAGTCTTGCTGATAGATAGTCGATCGGATCAGGGCCATCTCTCTTTCCTCTTCTAGGAGGCCGACTGCATCCTGCCGGGCTTGTTCCGCTTCATCTTCAGAGTAGAGCTCGACTCAGGGTGCATTGTGACGTAAGTCACTCGGCAGAACTGCTTCAGCTCCATGGACCAGAAAGAATGGAGTTCATCCAGTTGACCGGTTAGGGGTGGTCCTCAAACCCCAAAGAACTGATGGAAGTTCGTCGACCCATGCGCCTGCTGCGTGCTTGAGATCGCGCATCAGTCGGGGTTTCAGTCCTTTGAGAATTAGACCGTTTGCTCTTCCTGCTTGTCCATTTGACTGGGGGTGAGCGACTGAAGCGTAGTCGACTCGTGTGCCTTGAGAGGTGCAAAAGGCTCTGAACTTGTCAGAATCAAAGTTTGACCCATTATCAATGATGATGCTATGCGGAACTCCATATCTGAATATCAACTCTCTGATGAAATTGATAGCAGTGCAAGCATCAAGATTCTTGATAGGCTTAGCTTCAATCCATTTAGTAAACTTGTCGACCGCCACTAGCATGTGAGTGAAGACGCTCCTGCCAGTTTTCAGTGGTCCAATCATATCCAATCCCCAAACAGCGAAGGGCCAGACGAGTGGAATGGTCTTCAAGGCTGACGCGGGTTTGTGTGACATATTGGAGTAGAACTGACATCCTTCACACTTGTCGACTATCTCTTTCGCCATTTCATTTGCTCTTGGCTAGTAAAATCCCGCTCGGTATGCTTTAGCCACAATGGTCCGAGAGGACGCATGATGACCACAGGTCCCCGAGTGGATATCGTCAAGAATTATTTGACCTTCTTCTGGCGTTATACACTTCTGACCGACTCCAGTCGCGCTTTCCCTGTATAACTGTCCCTTTATCACAGTAAAGGCCCTGGATCGACGGACGATCTGTCGAGCCTCTTCTTCATTCTCTGGGAGTTCTTTCCTTAGGATGTACGCGATGTACGACACCGTCCAGTTGGGAGTGATGACCAAAACTTCCATGATCAAGTCGACCACCGCTGGAACCTCAACTTCAGTCGGATCTATGGCACTTTTTGGTTGCGGAACTTCTTCGGTGAAAGGATCCTCTTGAACTGATGGTGTGTGGATGTGTTCCAAAAACACATTGCTGGGAATGGCTTCTCTCTTGAAACCTATTTTTGCCAAATCATCAGCTGCTTGATTTTTCAATCGGGTATATGATGAAGCTCTAACCCCTCGAATTTCTTCTCTAGCTTCCTCACTGCATTGCAGTAACCAGTCATGGCCGGACTTCTGACGTCCCACTCCTTCATCACTTGATTAACCGCCAAATCTGAGTCACCATAGACCATGAGGCGACGGATGCCGAGTGAAATGGCCATACGCAACCCATACAAAAGTGCTTCATATTCTTCTTCGTTGTTGGAGGAATCAAATTGAATTTGGAGAACATATATGAGCTTATCTCCTCGGGGGGGGGGGGGGGAAACAAACACAACCCCAGCACCGGAACCATTCAACAAATTGGAACCAACAAAGAACATGGTCCAAAGGTTCGAGTGAACTTGAGTCGGCGATTGTTGTTCAATCCACTCGTGACAAAATCTGCTATTGCTTGGGACTTGATGGCTTTCTTTGCCTCAAACTTGATATCTAGGGGAAGGAGTTGAATCGCCCATTTTGCCACTCGACCAGTTGCATCTCTGTTTTGCAGAATCTCTGACAATGGAGCGTCGCTGATGACTGTAATGGAATGGTTAGAGAAGTAATGTGCAACCTTCTTCGTGGTCATATAAATCCCATATACAAGCTTCTGATAATGAGGATATCTTTGCTTTGACGGAGTTAAAACTTCAGAAACATAATATACTGGGCGTTGAACTTTAAAGGCTTTTCCTTCTTCTTCCCGCTCGACCGTAAGTACTGTACTGACAACTTGTCCTGCGGCTGCAATATAAAGCAGCAAAGGCTCTTTGCTGATTGGGGCAGCAAGCACCGGCTGGGTGGAGAGCAGAGTTTTTAGCTCTGCAAACCCTGCATCAGCTTCAGGATTCCACTCGAACTTGTCTGACTTCTTCATCAGTCGGTAAAGAGGCAATGCCTTTTCACCGAGACAAGAAATGAATCGACTTAAAGCGACCAAGCAACCAGTAAGCTTCTGGACATCGTGCACACGCACAGGACGTTTCATTCGGAGTATAGTACCAACTTTCTCTGGGTTGGCGTCGATTCCTTGTTAGGAAACGAGAAAACTGAGTAACTTTCCGCCAGGAACTCCGAATGTACACTTTGATGGATTAAGCTTGATATCATACCTCCTGAGATTGGCAAAAGTTTCAGCAAGGTCAGTCAGCAGGTCGGAACCCTTCCGTGACTTGACCACAATATCATCCATGTACGCTTCCACATTCCGATTGATTTGAGTGAGCAAACACTTCTGAATCATCCTCATGAACGTGGCTCCGGCATTCTTTAGGCCGAATGGCATGGTAACATAACAGAAGCACCCGAATGGAGTGATGAAAGCTGTTTTGATCTCGTCGGGTCCATACAGACGGATCTGATGGTAACCGGAATAGGCGTCTAAAAAAGACAGGCGTTCACATCCCGCAGTTGAGTCGACTATCTGGTCGATGCGGGGGAGAGGAAAATGATCTTTCGGGCAGGCCCGATTGATATGTTTGAAGTCAATGCACATGCGAAGTGAATTGTCCTTCTTGGGGACCATGACAACATTGGCGAGCCACTTGGAGTGGTAAATCTCTCGGATAAACTCCGCTGCAAGGAGTCGAGCCACTTCTTCACCGATTGCTTTTCTCTTCTGTACGACGGACCATCGAAGATGTTCGTTAACCGGTTTTACCTTCACGTCGACTCGTAAACGATGCTCAGCCAGTTCCCTGGGAACACCTCGCATGTCAGAAGGTTTTCATGCGAAGATGCCCCAGTTCTCACGGAGGAACTGGGTGAGCGCTTCTTCCTATTTGGAGTCGAGTGTTGTTGAGATATGAGTCGGAGCAGCATTGGGATCGGTCGGGTGAATATGAATCGGCTTTGTCTCACCGGATGACTGAAATGCTGATTCCGTAGCGGGCTTCTTGGCTCGCAACAAATCACTCTGGTCTGCAGTTTTCTGGTATTCCTACAGCTCTACCACTGCCATCTGAGCATCGGCGATCTTTGAGACTTTCTGAAAACACTCTTCCGCTTTCTTCCGATTGCCGGTGACAGTGATCACACCTTTGGGACCTGGCATCTTCAGTTTAAGGTATACATAACATGGTCGAGCCATGAAACGTGCATCTGTTGGCCTTCCCGAATAGCGTGATAAGCACTCGAAATCCACGACTTCAAACGTCAACTTTTCTTTGCGGAAATTCTTGGAGTCCCCGAAAACCACATCAAGAGCAATCTGACCGAGTGACTCGGCCTTCTTTCCAGGAATGACTCCATGGAAACTCATGTTGCGGGTACAGAGCCTGGACATTGGAATGCCCATCCCTTTTGAGGAAGTCCTGGATTAGGGGGTGTCTGGATGGCCGGACTATAACCTTGGCCGGACTCCTGGACTATGAAGATACAAGAATGAAGACTTCGTCCCGTGTCCGGATGGGACTTTCCTTGGCGTGGAAGGCAAGCTTGGCGATACGGATATGTAGATCTCCTCCCATTGTAACCGAATCTGTGTAACCCTAGCCTTCTCCGGAGTCTATATAAACCGGAGGGTTTTAGTTCGTAGGACGAACAACAATCATACCATAGGCTAGCTTCTAGGGTTTAGCCTCTCTGATCTCGTGGTAGATCTACTCTTGTACTACCCATATCATCAATATTAATCAAGCAGGAGTAGGGTTTTACCTCCATCGAGAGGGCCCGAACACAGGTAAAACATCGTGTCCCTTGTCTCCTGTTACTATCTCGCTTAGACGCCGATTCGGGACCCCCTACCGAGATCCGCCGGTTTTGACACCGACATTGGTGCTTTCATTGAGAGTTCCTGCTATCGTCATCTTTAGGCCAGATGGCTCCTCCGATCATCAACAACGATGCGGTCCAGGGCGAGACTTTTCTCCCCGGACAGATCTTCATATTCGGCGGCTTTGCACTGCGGGCCAATTCACTTGGCCATCTGGATCAGATCGAAAGCTACGCCCCTGGCCATCAGGTCAGATTTGGAAGTTTGAACTACGCGGCCGATGTCCATGGAGACTTGACCTTCGACGTGTTCGAGCCACAGCCGAGCGCGCCGCACTGTCACGATGGGCATGATCTAGCTCTGCCGCCCGAGCGATTATGGAGGCCGCACCGATGTCCGCTCCAACCCTTAGCTCGGAGCCGACTGCGCCAATCGAGGATGGGTGGCTGGACACCGCCTCGGGGGCTGCAATCTCTACGGCGAATGAGCCGAACACCATACCTATCATTTGCGAAGCTCGTGACTCCAAGGTGTCGGACTCCTCTCTGGACTCCGAACCTTCCGCGCCCCTGCCAATCGAATCCGATTGGGCGCCGATCATGGAGTTCACCACCGCGGACATCTTTCAAAGGCTTTTCGCCCTTCGGTGACATTCTGAATTCACTAAAGTCTCTCTCTTTATCAGGAGAGCCCTGGCCGGACTATGGTCAGCAAGTTGGGATGTGGACGACGAAGAAATTCAAAGCCCACCCACCACCCACTTCGTAGCCACTATCGATGATTTAACCAACATGCTCGACTTCGACTCTGATGACATCGACGGTATGGATGCCGATGCAGGAGACGACCAAGAACCAACGCCTACAGGGCACTGGAAGGCCACCTCGTCGTATGACATATACATGGTGGACACCCCAAAAGAAGGGAACGGCGATGGAACAACGGAGGATGACCCCTCCAAGAAGAATCCTAAGCGCCGGCGTCAGTGGCGCTGCTCTAAATCTCGTCAAAGCAAAAACGATGATTCCGACACGGGAGACAATAACACCCCGGACAGTGCCGAAGACAACCCCCTCCAGCAGGATTCAGCACAGGAGGATTGAGAAGCCAGCCATCATGAGAGAGCGGCAGACAGAGAGGTAGAGGACGATAATTACATGCCTCCCTCTGAAGACGAGGCAAGCCTCGACGACGGCAATTTAATCGTGCCCGAGGATCCCGTCAAACAAGAGCTGCTTTCAAACGCAGGCTTATGGCCACGGCGAGCAGCCTCAAGAAAAATAGCAACAACTTAGAGCTGACCAAGACTTGCTAGCCGGCTGGATGGACTGATGTCCTTGCGGTGAAGAGTACGAACTCGAACGCCCCTCCAAGAGCTACCCAAAACGCAGGCTGCTACCCCGATTAGAGGAGGAAGCACCTAGACCTACATCACCAGTGCATGATGCGGCCGACCGGCCACCTCGTGGCCGCGACAGAGAGGCCTCTCGGCCCTCCACTCAAGCCGCACCCCGGCGTCGCTCAAAGAATACCAAGGCACGGGGAAATGCGCCCGGACACTGGAGGATGTGGCAAGGCAAACAAGATCGATCTATGGATCGCGCGGGCGCCCCATGACACGTGACAATAACCGTCACGCTAGATATGGTAAATCCGGCCGGGCCGAACACAGTAGACAAAGCTCATTTGAGCTACGTCGTGATATAGCCCAATACAGAGACGCCGCACACCCACTATGCTTCACAGATGAAGTAATGGATCATCAAATCCCCGAGGGTTTCAAACCCGTAAACATCGAATCATACAATGGCACAACAGATCCGGCGGTATGGATCGAGGATTATCTCCTTGATATCCACATGGCCCGCGGCGATGATCTACACGCCATCAAATACCTCCCACTCAAGCTTAAAGGACCAGCTCGGCATTGGCTTAACAGCTTGCCAGCAGAATCAATTTGTTGTTGGGAGGACCTGGAAGCCGCATTCCTCGACTACTTCTGTGGCACCTATGTGCGACCACCGACGCCGATGACCTAAGCCACATAATTCAGCAGCCGTGAGGAATCGGCCGGACAATTACAGACACGGTTCCTAACCAAGAAAAATCAAATAGTCGACTGTCCGGACGCAGAGGCACTTGCAGCCTTCAAGCATAACATCCGCGACGAGTGGCTTGCCCGACACCTAGGACAGGAAAACCGAAATCCATGGCAGCCCTCACAACACTCATGACCCGCTTTTGCGTGGGAGAAGACAACTGGCTAGCTCGTAGTAATAACATGACCAAGATCCCTGGTAATTCGGATACCAAGGACAACATTGGCAGGTCGCGTCGCAACAAGCAAAAGCGCCGCATTAACGGCGACAATGCTGAGGATACGACAGTTAATGCCGGATTCAGAGGCTCTAAACCCGGTCAGCGGAAAAATCCATTCAAAAGAAATACTCCGGGCCCGACGCATTTGGACCGCAGACACGATCGCTCGTGCCAGATACACGGCACCCCCGAAAAACCAGCCAACCACACCAACAGGGATTGTTGGGTGTTCAAGCAGGCAGGCAAGTTAAACGCCAAAAACAATGACAAGGGGCTGCATAGCGATGACGAGGAGGAGCCCCGTCCGCCGAACAATAGGGGACAGAAGGGCTTCCCCCCACAAGTGCGGACGGTGAACATGATATACGCAACCGACATACCAAAAGGGAGCAGAAGCATGCACTCAGGGATGTATATGCGTTGGAGCCAGTCGCCCCAAAGTTCAACCCATGGTCCTCCTGCCCGATCACTTTTGATCGAAGGGACCACCCCACTAGCATCCGCCATGGCGGATTCGCCGCATTGGTTCTAGACCCAATCATCGACGGATTTCACCTCATTAGAGTCCTTATGGACAGCGACAGCAGCCTGAACCTGCTTTATCAGGATACAGTGCGAAAAATGGGCATAGATCCCTCAAGAATTAAACCCACAAAGACGACCTTTAAAGGCGTCATACCAGGTGTAGAGGCCAACTGCATGCGAGGCTCAGTTACACTTGAGGTGGTCTTCGGATCCTCGGATAATTTCGAAGAGAGGAGTTAATCTTCGACATAGTCCCGTTCATGATGGCTGTCACGCCTTTGCTCGGACGAACCGCATTTGCAAAGTTCAATGCGGTGCCGCACTACGCATACCTCAAGCTCAAGATGCCAGACCCTCCAGGAGTCATTACGGTCAATGGAAACACCGAACGCTCTCTTCGAACGGAGGAGCATACGGCGGCCCTCACGGCGGAAGTACAAAGCAGCCTCTCAAGGCAATTCTCCAATCCGGCCATTAAACGTCTAGACACCGTCAAGCGCGCCTGGAGTAACCTACAACAAGACCGCCTGGCACGCCCGAGCATCGCCAGAGCAGTGCTGCCCCAACCCCAGCCCTCGCTAAATCAAGAAACCAGATTACGCGTACATAACTACGCTCTGGAAATACCATGGGCATAGGGGAGGGGCACGACCACGGCATGCCCAAAATGCGGCTCAACCGCACTAGGGGCTCCGATTTTGTCATTCTTTTCTTACTTTCAGGATTCCACTCTCACGGAAGGCCTGTCCGCAAGATAATCACCAAACACACGATGCAACAGCCAGGAGGCGTAAAGTTACGTCGAGTGTCCAGTGGTCTCTATAACAAGCAAGATACTTGTTTCACATATCATCCTGCAGCTCGCCCGAGGGGGACATGTTAAATAGTCCCATCTCTTGCTTATCGCACTATTTGCATCGTTTTGCTTTTATCGCAGACTTTTTGAATAAACAATACATAGCTTTTGTCTATTATTGCATTCTTTTTTTCATTAAAATATGTTCAGTTATGACATTATGCAACCGTACACTTTGGTACGGCTAATACACCAGGGGCTTACGTACCCCAGAATATGGTGTGAGAAGTCCGAACACTCTCATGAGTGCGGCACCCTGAACTTATAGCATTATATGCATTGGCTCCGAATCATGTCTTGGGTCAATAGTTGGGTTTGCCCGGCTCCCATGTTTTGGTACCTTACGTTCCGTTATATCGGCTAAGGTAGCACCGGGAGAACCACTGCGATTGTGCCCCGGTTGAGCTGGGCTAAGCACCTCTATGGAAAAAGCTAAAACTGACCGTCATGATAAGGCGAGAGCTGGTCGCTGTTCGAGAGGTTTTCGAGTCCCTAAAGACTTATGCCGCTTAGAGCGAGGAGTCGGCTTTGTCCGGCCTAGGCCTGGATAGCGCCCCGAACTCGGTCTTCCGAATACTAGGGGCTTCGCCGAAATTTAAAATTATAGAATTCTATGGCTAAGTGAGAGTGTTGAAGCATTATAGTCCGATTGCCTTGTTCGTTGTGTTGATCGCCTCCCTCGAAGGACCCAATAATGGGAAAAAGAGTGCTCAAGTTTATCCCGAACACCCCAGCACTTGCGGCATGGGGGCAGAAGCCGACGACTCGCCATCTCTCAATTTTAATAAACGACCGCACAGAGGGTAATATTTTAAATTCAAAAGCGTTGCTTAGCGCATATGAACAATTTTTCAGCGTACAGGATCACAAAATGCGAGTTTACTCAAAAATTACATCTTTTTAGCATTCATCCGCCACAAGGAGGGCACCCTTCAGGACGCCCTCATAATACATCTCGGGCTTGCGATGCTCCTTGCCCGGCGGTGGTCCGTCCGTCACAAGCTTCTCAGCGTCCATCTTGCCCCAGTGCACTTTAGCACGGGCAAGGGCCCTATGGGCACCTTCGATGCATACGGAGCGCTTGATGACTTCAAGCCTTGGACAGGCATCCACCAGCCGCCTTACCAGCCCGAAGTAGCTCCCAGGCATGGCTTCCCAGGCCACAGCCGGACTACGAGACCCTTCACGGCCTGTTCGGCCACCTTATGGAGCTCGACCAGCTGCTTCAGCTGGTCGCTCAAAACAGCAGGTGTCCGGCCTCAAAGATCTTGAGACCAAAACACCTTCTCCGTCGAGCTCCCTCGGCTCGGTAGAATGCGGCTGCGTCGGACACACTCCGGGGAAGATCTGCGAATGCTCCTGGAGAGCTCCGGACTCGGGTAAGTAACAAGTAATTCACTTTCACATGCTTGCTTTGCATAAAGAATGCCTTACCCGCCGCTATCTTCTTCATCGCCTCAATTTCCTGGAGGGCTTTTTGGGCTTCGGCCTTGGCAGATTTGGCGCTCTCAAGCGCCGAGGCGAGCTCGGACTCTCGAGTCTTTGAGTCAAGCTCCAAACTCTCGTGTTTTTCCACGAGAGCCTGGAGCTCTTGCTGCACCTCCGCCACCCGCGCCTCCTGCTTTTCTCGCTGGGTACACTCCACGGCCGCATTTTCTTCGGCCTTGGATAGCGCTTCCTTTAGGGTCGCCACCTGGGTTGTGGCCCCTGTAATACTCACGTTGGTCCTGTCATTTTTTGCAACCACATCTTTTTTATATACTTACATAAGGTATTACTTACCTTCCTTGTCCTCGAGCTGCTTCTTGGCAAGGCCGAGCTTGTTCTCGGACCGCTCAAGGCTCTGCTTCAATGCATTGACCTTCGCAGTCAGTGCGGCAGAGGTCAGCAGCACAACCTGCATTCCCATATTGACATACTTATGTTAGACTCCTGCGTATATCTTTTTGATCCTAAGTTCAGCTTTTCTTTCCGAACACCAAACTAAGCATCAGGGGCTACTGTCTATGCGGTAATATTTTTACATATCTTAAATACATACCTCAAAGCCTGTTAGAGGGCTGGCACATGCTTCAGTCAGCCCGCTCTTGGCGGACTAAACCTTCTGGATCACCACACTCATAATAGTGCGGTGCTCCTCGTCGATGGAGAGGCGCCGTTAAGCACCTCCAGAAAATTATCCGGTGCCTCCGGTTGGACGGAGGTCACCGGCGTCGTAGGCTTGCCCTTCTTAGTAGGGGCCGCTGCGGATGCCGGAACTGCTGAAGGTTCCGGTCGCGGTCCGGCCCAGGGCGGACTTAGAGCCCTTGAGGTTTTATCCCTTGCGCTGGAGTCTGGGAGGTCACCTTGCGCCTCGGGACCACCTCCTCCTGGCTTGGACCCTTTTGGGACTCCCCCTCGGCATCATCTGCTGGGCGAGGGGAGGAGGCAGCCGGAAGTGGAGTGCTATTCACATCCGACGAACCCAGGGAGCCGCTCGACGAAGCGTCGACCCCGGCCTTGGGCGGACTGCATGATTATATTCGGCGTCAGAAGATACTATGCAGTAAAGGAACGCCATGAGTTATTCTGGTATCCGGATACTTACAATTTTGCCAGGGGCTTGGCCCTGGATGGCCACTCCTCTTCGCCGTCGCCGGCGTTGGTAGAGTAGTCCGGAGGAAGGGTCCTTCCTTTCTTGGACCCTCCCCCCCCCCCCAGTTGGGGCGGCCTTCCTTTTCATTCCTCCCCCCGCTGGAGGGGAGAGGCATCTTCCTCCTCCTGAGGAGTGCGCCTCGGAGTCGTCGGACGATGAATCCGGCACCACCGGGCGCCAGGAACTCTTTCGAGTTCCCGTGGCCTTCTTCTTGGCCTTCTTCTCCGACACCACGTAAGGTGCCAGGACCAGCAGCCCCGTCAAGTGGGCATCTGCTGGATCTTCGGGCAAAGGAGCCAGGCAGTCGATCCGTCCGGTCTTCTTCTGCCATTCCTGTCAAAGGAACGGGAGCTTAGATCCCGCATAGAGTTAAACTATGAAAAACAAGTATCCTGTAAAGGGTAAAATAAGCTTACTACACTGGCTTGGCGCTTCGCACGGAATCCGCGATCCTCGGTGATGGGAGGGGGAACCTCGTCGCCCTTGAATAGCACCTTCCAGGCATCCTCGTGCGTTGTGTCAAAGAGCCTGATCAGAGTTTGGTGCTGGGCCGGGTTGAACTCCCATAAGATAAAAGCCCGTCGTTGACACGGGAGGATCCGGCGGATGAGCATGACCTGGACTACGTTGACGAGTTTAACCTCTTTGTCCACCAGGTCTCGGACGCAGGTTTGGAGTCCGGTCCGCTCTTCCGAATTACCCCACGACAGACCCTTCTCTTTCTAGGAGGTGAGCCGTGTGGGGATGCCAGATCGGAATTCGGGGGCCGCTGCCCATTCAGGGTCATGCGGCTCGGTGATGTAGAACCACCCCGATTGCCACCCCTTTATGGTCTCCACGAAGGAGCCCTCGAGCCATGTAACGTTGGGCATCTTGCCCACCATGGCGCCTCCGCACTCCGCTTGCTGGCCGCCCACTACCTTCGGCTTGACATTGAAGGTCTTCAGCCCTAAGCCGAAGTGGGGCTTGATGGGGAGGAAAGCCTCGCACACAACGATAAACGCCGAGATGTTGAGGACGAAGTTCGGGGCCAGATCATGGAAATCCAGACCGTATTAGAACATGAGCCCCCGGACAAATGAGTGAAGTGGGAAACCTAGTCCGCGGAGGAAATGGGTGAGGAACACCACCCTCTCATGGGGCCTGGGGGTGGGGATGAGCTGCCCCTTGTCTGGGAGCCGGTGCGCGATGTCGTTAGACAAGTATCCGGCCTCCCTCAGCTTCTTGATGTGTCCCTCCGTGACGGAGGAGACCATCCACTTGCCTCCCGCTCTGGACATGGCTGGAGAAGGTAGAGGTGGGATGTGCGGACTTGGGCGCTGGAGCTCGAGTGCGCGAAAATGGATAAGCAAAGGAGGAAGAAGGCGTAGATGGAGAAGTTGGATCCTTATCCCCTTATATGGCGGACGAAACTATGTGCCCCCACCAGCCTGGTAAAACTCGCTTATCTCCCAAGCGCCATAAATTGATGGCACGGTTGGGGTTACCCATGCTCGTATTGATGAGAATCCCGGAATAAGGGGACACGATCTCTGCTTCGACAAGACGTGCCAAGGAAGCCGCCTCGCTAAACGTGCTGAGGTGGGACAGTAAAAACGATTCGAATAAAGGCTTGGCCGTGGCGTGATGTCATGTTGCGAAATACGTCAGTAGATTGGATTTGTGTAAATATTATTCTCTCTACGGTGGTATGTGGGACTTATTTTGCAGAGCCGGACACTATCCTTGTGTTCAAAATCTTCTATGAAGTATTCGGAGGAGGAACCCGCCTTGCAATGCCGAAACAATCTGCGTGCCGGACTCGTCGTCATTGAAGCCTGGTTCAGGGGCTACTGAGGGAGTCATGGATTAGGGGGTGTCCGGATGGCCGGACTATAACCTTGGTCGGACTCCTGGACTATGAAGATACAAGATTGAAGACTTCGTCCTGTGTCCGGATGGGACTTTCCCTTGGCGTGGAAGGCAAGCTTGGCGATACAGATATGTAGATCTCCTCCCATTGTAACCGACTCTGTGTAACCCTAGCCCTCTCCGGTGTCTATATAAACCGTAGGGTTTTAGTCCGTAGAACGAACAACAATCATACCATAGGCTAGCTTCTAGGGTTTAGCCTCTCCGATCTCGTGGTAGATCTACTCTTGTACTACCCATATCATCAATATTAATCAAGCAGGAGTAGGGTTTTACCTCCATCAAGAGGGCCCGAACCTGGGTAAAAACATCGTTTCCCTTGTCTCCTGTTACCATCCGCCTAGACGCACAGTTCGGGACCCCCTACCCGAGATCTGCCGGTTTTGACACCGACACCTTTCAATCGTCTCTGCATACAGTATATTCAGACCACTGCCACCATCCATCAAGACTTTAGTCAGTCGAGTGCCTTCGACAACTGGATCGACCACCAAAGCTTGCCTCCTAGGGGTGGCTATGTGCGTCGAGTGATCAGACTGGTCGAAAGTGATGGCAGTCTGAGACCATTTCAGATAACTGGGTGTCGCCGGAGCGACCATATTCACCTCTTGGTTGATAACTTTCAATAGACTTTTGCTTTCAGCGTCAGCAAAAATCATCAGAGTGGAATTGACCTGGGGGTATCCATCATCACTATCTTCCTTGTTCTCAACTTTGTCAGACTCCTTTTCCTTATCTTTGGGTTGTTTCCCCTGGAACTGCTGGATCAAGAGTCGACATTGTCGAGTGGTATGCTTTGGGTAAATGAGTTTACCCTCTTCATCTTTCTTTGTGTGAATGTGGCATGGCAAGTCCAATACATCATTTCCGTCTTGATCCTTCACTTTCTTGGGGTTCCAAGGCCCTTTGGGATTCCCCTTAAACTTTCCTTGAGTCACGGCCAAGGCTTCTCCAGGAGCAGCTGGCTCGGCTTTCCGCTTCTGCTTCCGACTGGAATTTCCTCCTCTGGTTTCATGAGCGACTGACTTGTGCTTGCCACTCCGGAGCCGATCCTCCTCCTCACCATTAGCATACTTGGTGGCAATCTCCATCATTTGACTCAGAGACATGTCTCTGGTTCGACCGAATTTCAGATTCAGTTCTCTGTACTTAACGCCTTCCTTGAAGGCACAAACTGCCTGGTGACCCGACACGTTCTCCACTGTGTGATGCAACGTGATCCATCTTTGGATGTAATTCCTCAAAGTTTCATTTGTCTTATGCACACAAGATTGCAATTCTGTCAACCCTGCTGGTCGCTTGCAGGTCCCTTCAAATGTTCTGACAAACACTCGGGAAAGATCTTCCCAAGTGTAAATGCTGCTGGGTGCTAACTGGTTCAACCACGCTCTGGCTGAGCCCTCCAACATAAGAGGCAGGTGTTTCATGGCCACTTCATAACTGCCGCCGCCAATCTGAACAGCCACTCGGTAGTCCTCAAGCCAAGTATCAGGTTTGGACTCACCAGTGAACTTACTGACTCCAGTCGCCAACCTGAAGTTGGGAGGAATCACTGCAGCCCTGATGGCTCTGCTGAAGCACTCTGGTCCTGAAACGTGCACTCTGCTGTTGCTGGGTGCATCTCTGTCATGACCTCCTCGGTGAGCCCTGTTCCTGTCGACCAAACCCTGAACGAGAATGGATCTCGAATCAAAGCCTGGTTCTCTGGGGTCGACTAGAATCCTTCGCCCAGCACTGTGAGGGCGTCTGTCATCCTGCTGTCGAGACACGTATGACCCACTCCTTGGGGGAGGGGTGGGCACTCGACGTCGTTCATCGCGATCGAATCGGTGATCATACTGCTCACGGTTCCTATACTGATCTCGTCGGTCTTCACGCCCCTCACGCCTCGGAGGCGATCTTGGGCTGTGAGCCAACTGAACTGTATCTGCAACAACGGATTTGCTGTGGATCCTATTCCGCGACTGTGATACAGCTGAATTCTGGTCTCCTGCTGCCCGGAGTAATGCTCTGATCCACAACAAGCCTCTGCCAGCCTCGGACTGGGAAGGCTGAATCGACTCTGCTATACGGGCCGCAGCTGCTAAATTCTGAACCGGAGTTAGATATACCTGAGTCGTGGCTGAAAGAGCTGACGTCGACTGGATGCTGAGACCCGTTATCGCGCTCGTTCGTCGAGTGCTCGCTGGAGATTCTCCAGTCGAGTGCGCTCAGCCAAGTTGGCTGTTGCGTCTTCCAAGGCACGGGCCTCGGGGGTTTCTCCAACGATAGGAGTGTGAAGTGCATCCATGTTCCGGCGGCGAAGTTCCTCCCTCTGCAGCGAAGTGAGGGGCTCGGGGAGGTACTCTTCATGGGCATGCGACGGAGCGCCTCCGCCGTCGCCACCGTCGGCGCGGGGAAAGCCGGGAGGACTGCGTGGTCCATCGACCATCAGGACTTCCGCCGCTGGATCACTGCTGTCGCACTCGGATGCAGTCTCTGCGGAGCCAGTCGACAGGTCGAACAGGCCGTAGAGAGATTCGTCGGGCTCGATCGCCGCGACTTGGGGGGTGGCCGACTGGCGAGCCACCGCGTGCCTGACCCACCGCTGAAGCCTCGACCGACCAGAACGCTTGCGCCGGCGGGCAACAGGGAGGGAGGACGCCATGGAAGCCGACCGATGCTGGGTCGACGGCTGCCGCAAGAGGACGCCACGGATGCACACGCGAAAGTGCGTTGCCCCGCGAACAGGGAGCGCATCGACGTCGAGTGGTGCCTCCTGAAGCCAAGCGGAGTCGTCGGCAACGAACACGAGCGCGCCGAGACGGATCTCGCGGCCCTCAGCCAAACCTCCGCCTGAAACCATGATGAAGGGGATCGGAAAAACTGCAACTTCTCCAACAAGTCGCTAAGACACCTGCCCCACGGTGGGCGCCAACTGTCGTGGTTATAAGTCCGACAGTAGAATGGGGGGTAGGAATGGAGAGGCAATATCCTAGATATGGAGTAGTTGTATACGCACGAGTTTTACGAGTTCAGGCCCTTCTCGGAGGAAGTAATAGCCCTACGTCTCGGAGCCCGGAGGCGGTCGACTGGATTATGTGTGTAAGAATTACAGGGGTGCAAACCCTTGACACTGAGGAGGGGGTGGCTTATATAGAGTTCACCAGGCCCCTCTAGCCCTTAGTTATGCAGGGTTAAAGGTACATTAAGATCGGGCATTACTGGTAACGCCACAAATAAAGTGCTATGATGACCATAAAAGCTACTTAATGACCAACCGTTTGCATGCAGAGTGACTTTAGATCTCCTGGCTGTCGAGTGGTTGGCTTCATGGTCGAGTGTCTTCGAGTCTGTCGAGTGAAACACTTCTGAGTCGATTGAAAGGTGATTCTTCTAGAGATGTCCTTGGGGAGGGTATCTTGGACAGGTCCATGACCCTACCCTAGGTACATAGCTTCATCAGACCCTTTGAAATTGTCGCAATAAATTGGTGATAGAGCGTGTGACCCCTTGCCGTGTGACTGACTCCATCTTCAAATTGTGTGGATTTCTACAGCTTTGGAGACCACTTAGCAAGCGGCGCGATCGTGGCTTCATCGACTCCGTCATCGACTCCATCATCGTAGGTATTTCGTTCCTCTGCTGCCGCGATGTCACCACCATCACCACCGCCACCACCGAAACCTGATTAGAGTTGTTTGTTTCATGCTTTTGGGGCTTGTTTGGCTGTGCCCCCAGCCGGACCTCGTTTATTTCCCTTTTTTCGTCTGAACTTGTATTTGTATGTTGTTGAATGCTTGGCGGTATGATTTATAATATAAAGTGGGAGAAACTTCTTTTTCGGGAATCTTTTCCACATCGTCGATCGCCAATACCCCGGTCGGGAGCAGCCGTCTACTTAGCGCTACAACGAAGGTACGCATGGCCGCAATAGAAGCGTACAGAAGTACATAGCCAATTCATAGGAGTAGATCGGTTCCACTACGTATAGCACACTCGCATGCATGCATATTGATTTCTCTTAAGCATAGATCGATTTGTAGCACAGGTTCATGTGCGCATACGTACTGATGTATTTTTCTTCTCGACTCAGAGTCTCAGATTTAAAAGCTTGATACGGGGCGCAGCAACCCTACTGCTTCCAAGAAGCGAAAAGAGCAACTGCAACCAAGTCACGCAGGAGTGGACAGGTCAGTAGGCAGCCCCTAAACGGGTCCGCCTCCTTTTTTGCGGCAGAAATCACATATTTGACCTGATGCCCAAATCAAATCACAAACTGACCTGGTCACGAAAAAATTTCACTCTGCTGACCCTTACGAGTGGCGCCCGACAGCTAGGCGCCGCACCCTACTGTGCAGCGCCCTTCCCTTAGGCGTCGCACCTCCTGCCAGCGTGGCAGCCCGAGGCCAGGCGCGGCCCCACACGCAGCTGTGCAGCGCCTAAGGCTAGGGCGCCACACTGTAACGTGCAGCGCCTAGCCCTTAGGCGCTGCACAGTGACTTAAGCGCGGCCGCCCCAGCCCGACCTGGCAGTTCTTCCCCTCTCCGCTCTCTGGACAGAGAGCAGCGGTGGCGCCCCCATCTAATTCCCCCCACATCCCTCTCAGATCTGAAGATTTGGTCCGTGGATTCGATCTCCAATCCATCCTACTAGGTAAACTATTCCGTTTCTCTTTCTTTTGCTCCGTAAATTTGTTGCCATTTTAGAGATTTGTCTAAGATTTGATGGAACCCTTGATTTGTTTGATTTGCTCGATTTAGGATGTGTAGTCATATTTGTAGTACTGTAGTGTTATTTATTAGTTCACAATATATGATTCTTGTTAGTGAAACCCTATATTGTTTAGTTTTTTTAGATATATATGAGATGCCTATTTTTATAGATAACTATGAGATGTTGATTTTTGTAGACATATATGAGATGTTTGTTTAGATATATATTAGATGTTGAGTTTATTTCAAATATTAGATGTTGAGTTTATTTGAAATATTAGATGTTTAGTTTATTTGAACACATATGACATATTCATTGTGTGAGAAGGAGATGTTGAGATTCTTGTAGTTGAACACATGCTATATGTATAGTGTATACCCGATATTTGAGATGAAGATGAACTCTTATATGTTTATTGTTTGAAATTGTAAGGATGGTTTGGCTTCGGGCGATGTCTCTGACGTGCAACACCGGGCCTACATGATGCGCGAGAAGGAGAAGGTAATAATGAGTAATCTAAATATTTTGCAAATTTGCCTTTAGTTGAAATTTACATGCCCTAAGATTTGTCATTACTTGTTTTTTGCAGAAGCTTGAACCTCTGAAGATTCGGTATCATGGGGTCTCTTGTCCTGCCATGCCTTATGATGAGCGGTACACACCGTACATCAAGCAGGCAGGACTACTCCCGTGGATTCTGTTGGTCAGCCGGTCCACGCCGAATCTGAACGCTCCACTGGTGTCCGCTCTTGTTGATCGGTGGAGGCCGGAGACGCACAGTTTCCATCTTCGGACTGGGGAGATGACCGTGACGCTCGAGGATGTCTCGTTGATCACCGGTCTTGCTATCGACGGGAGGCCTCTCTGTATGAGCACCGATTCTGATGGGTGGCGCGAGCAGATGATTGCTCTTATCGGTATGGCTCCTACCGGGGCTGAGGCTGATGTAGAGGAGGGAGAAGAAGAAGAAGAAGAGGGAAAGGAAAGCAGCCGGAGCTGCTTTCACGTGGATTCAAAATAACTTTGCGACGTGCCCTCCGGATGACACTGATGATGTGATCCAGACACATGCTCGTGTGTATATGTGGTACGTTGTGTCGAGGACTTTGTTTCCTGACTCCACTGGCAAGAATGCTCCATGGATGTGGTTGAAGGCGTTGATCGTCTTTGATAGCAAATGGAGCTGGGGTTCAGCGACTCTTGCCTACTTGTACCGACAGGTAGTTGGTCTGTTTTGTGATCAACTCATTTCTTCATTAGCAATGCAAGCTTGCTGTCAAGTTAACATTGCTTTTCTTTCATATGTAGCTGGACGATGCGTGTTGCAGGATCACAGATAGTGCAGGCATTGGTGGTAATCTGCTTCTACTTTCTGTATGGAGCTGGGAGCGTCACTGTTGGACGCCTTCAAGAGCGTCGAGTTTGATCCTTGGTATGCGAGATGAACATGATTTAATTACGGCACCCCACGTGGGCTTACAAGTGGGATATCGTTTCAAGATGACGAACGATGTCAATCTCATGTACCAAAAGTACATTGCCGAGTTGGACACGATTACGCTCGAAAGGTGTAAGGATGTCATTACTTCAGTCCTTTCTCATGCTTGCTTGAAAAATAGTCATCAAATTTGCATTGTTGCCCTGTTTCATAGGTGGTATGGTAGCCATATGGCGCGGGTGAGAGCTTGGGGTACACCGCGGAGTTCCGCCTCAACCCGATGTGCTTGCGGGAAAAGAATCTTTGGCTTATGCGGTGCCCACTAATATGCAACTAGGCGTTGAGTTTCATTTGCCGCATCGCGTGTATCGTCAGTTTGGTCTGTTCCAGCCTCACCCCCCGGATTGGGTAGACACGGACAAAGCACTTCATAGGTAAGAGAGCATGTCTGCGTATTGTCTAAGAATCGGGACTCCTTTTGATTGTGCTAATGTTTGGTTTTATACCACGCAGTTGGACAGAGAAGGCAGCGGAAGATAAAGGACTGGACAAGCATCATTCTCACAGATGTTACCCGCTTCCAGCTTTGTGTGGAGCAAGCTCGTAGCACTACACGCGCCCCGCTTCCTGAGCACAACCCACTTGCTTTTGATAACTACGTACGGTGGTTTATTGGAACTACTCGAGTTGAGATATGCCCGCCAGCATATAATGAGGATATTCTTGAAGAACCCATAAACTTTGAGGATCTAGCAAAGGGGAAGTACAACAGAGATGTCAGGCAAGGGCAAGGAGTCCCTGCTGTTCCGTGATTAACTATGTGGTAAAGTGTTCCCTTCTTTACTTTCCGTTAATCAGCATACACATGTTTGAATGGCTAACGCATTCATTCTTTCTCATCCATGGCCAAGACCGAGATCAAGAAAGCAGGTGACAAGAGCCAGCCTATTCTCGAGAAGACACCGTTGGAAACGGCAATGATGATGGTTCACTACAAGCATTCCTCAAGGTACATATCGCATTCACTATGAGAGCCAGTCTATGTTGCGAAGTTTGATATCTTACACACTTGTTCATGTTACAGTCACGGGCCAAGAAGTTAAGGCGGTTATCGAATCTTCTCGGTTGCCGTGATCCCGAATATGATGAACCATCTGCCTCTAGGCTGGTACACCATCGCACCTCATCTCACCATCCGGGGACGATGTGAGTTCCTGATATGCTTATATGGATGATGAGGGTGCGATCACCCAAGAGGTATGACTAATCCTTTAGATGTGATTCTCACTTGATTACGACACCGGCCTTCACCATATTGTTTGATTGTGTGATAGGGCCATGAGCTTGATGATGGCATGACTTTGGCGGACGCTCAAGCTCGGTCCACATATGTGTTCAAGCCTAGGCAGCCCATACGCCGGTACACGCCCAACGACTATGACAACAGAGGCAACCCAAAGGTGGCCGTAGGGACCTCGCGGATGGCTAGCTTGGATGATGAGGCGGAGGCGGAGGCGGAGGCGGAGGAGGAAGTGCACGAAGAGGAGGCTCGTCCTTCCAGGACGAAGAAGATTGCCTGCAGGTGTGGCACCAGGAACACGCACGGAAGGCATTAGTGCTTGTTCATGTTACTTTTAGCCGTTTCATTAGGTTGATGAACTTGTGAGCTTATGTTATATGTTGGTGAACTCTTACTAGTGTGGTATTTGTGTTTGCGAACTTGAAGTAATGTTGAATTGTCTTAAATGATATGATGTTCAAGTTATTAGTTCTCTTTGTTTAGTATGTGCACTTTACAGTACTTTTAGTGATGTTCAAGTTATGTGAGTGCTGCTGCAGGAGGCCAAAATGGCATCTGTTTCTGCAGTTTAGCTTATAGCAGCACTACAACACCCAACAGTTAGGCGCTGCCTTTGTCAGTGTGGCGCCCAACAGCTAGGGTGCTGCATCAGACTATGTGGCGCCTAACCTGTCGGCGCCTGACTGCATAAAGGCAGCGCCTGCCCTTAGGCGCTGCTTAACTGACATGGCTATCCAGAGAGCCACAAATGGCTTGCATCACTGACCATCCATAATACTTACAATAACTGCAGCATCACAACAATTTGAACAAACACAAATTTTATGCCGACGAGTTCATAACTTAAGACAATTCAAACATTACTACGACATGGTTCACGACACATTCATTACAAATGACAAATGGCAGCTTGCCCTAAAAGATAGTTCACTAACATCTCACATGCCCACACAAGTTCACGACACATTCATTAGAAGATAGTTGACGACGAGTGCACCGAAGCGAAGTCCCTACTGAGTAGAGCGAGGCCATTTCCCCTTCTTGTCACGTCTGAAGTCCTCCTCTCTTGCGCCTCATGAGCCTTTGCAAGCTTTCTTGCCCTCTCCTCCTCACGAGCAAGTTTCGCTTGGCGTGCCTTCTCCTCCTCTCGTTTCTTCCGCTCCATCCTCTCCTTCTGACGATGCTCTTCCTCCAAGCCTCTTCGAAATGATTCTTTGAACCGCCGTTGCCGCCTAAGCCAATCTTGGTATTGGTCCTTTTTGACATCTTCTGGCACTTCTAGATCTATCCACGTGAAGTACTTGCATAGAGGAGGCGGTGACTGCATAAAATTTGTTGTTAGTGTTGACACACATTTGAGAGTAACATTTTACTTCTCGAGCTTACCGGTGGTTGGTCATAGGCGTTAGTTGGAAGTAAACAATCATAAGCATAGTTCGGGCATACAAAGTTCGGGCATACATAGTTCGGGCATATCTCCGCCCTTCCGTCCATGCTTTCCTTCGGTCAGTGGACACCTTCACCTTGCAAACATCTCCACACCAACATGGCGGGATGTTGACATCTTTCTCCTTCACCTTGTCCAAAGATGCGTCCTCCCACTTGTTCGGCATGTCTTCTTGGTTAGCACATGGTGGCCTCGTCATGGAACCGGATGAAGCCATGCCTACAAAACCGAGAATTATTGGTTAACCCTAACCCCCACTTAACAATAACCACAACCCTAAGACCAACATAACCCTAACACCAACATTAAACACACATAACCCTAACCCTAGCATACTATGAAAGCCTAAACATACCAAATTAGCAAAGAAACATAACATGATTCAACACAAATTTCCAAATCCAAGCAAAAACTAGGGTTTCCCCAAACTAGCAAGATTTGAGCAAATGTGACAATTCCTATGGATGAAAACGAGGGGATCGGAGGAGATTACCTTAAGGGAGGGGTTGGCTTTGAAATCCACGGTCAAATACTCCGGATCTGAGAAGGATTTGAGAGGGGGGGAGAGGAGGGTAGAGGGGAGTGTTGGAAATATGCCCTAGAGGCAATAATAAAAGGATTATTATTATATTTCCTTGTTCATGATAATTGTCTTTTATTCATGCTATAATTGTATTATCCGGAAATCGTAATACACGTGTGAATACATAGACCACAATATGTCCCTAGTGAGCCTCTAGTAGACTAGCTCGTTGATCAATAGATAGTCATGGTTTCACGACTATGGACATTAGATGTCGTTGATAACGGGATCACATCATTAGGAGAATGATGTGATGGACAAGACCCAATCATAAGCATAGCACAAGATCGTGTAGTTCGCTTTTGCTAGAGCTTTTCCAATGTCAAGTATCTTTTCCTTAGACCATGAGATCGTGTAACTCCCGGATACCGTAGGAGTCCTTTGGGTGTACCAAATGTCACAACGTAACCGGGTGACTATAAAGGTACACTACAGGTATCTCCGAAAGTGTCTGTTGGGTTGACACGGATCGAGACTAGGATTTTTCACTCCGTATTACGGAGAGGTATCACTGGGCCCACTCGGTAGTGCAACATCATAATGAGCTCAAAGTGACCAAGTGTCTGGTCACGGATCATGCATTACAAGATCTGAGTAAAGTGACTTGCCGGTAACGAGCTTGAACGAGGTATTGGGATACCGATGATCGAATCTCGCAAGTAACATACCGATTGACGAAGGGAATTGTATACGGGGTTGTTTGAATCCTCGACATCGTGGTTCATCCGATGAGATCATCGAGGAGCATGTGGGAGCCAACATGGGTATCCAGATCCCGCTGTTGGTTATTTCCCGAGATCCATCTCGGTCATGTCTACGTGTCTCCCGAACCCGTAGGGTCTACACACTTAAGGTTCGGTGACGCTAGGGTTGTATGAATATGAGTATGCAGTAAACCGAATGTTGTTTGGAGTCCCGGATGAGATCCCGGACGTCACGAGGAGTTCCGGAATGGTCCGTAGGTAAAGAATTATATATAGGAAGTGTTGATTCGGCCATCGGGAAAGTTTCGGGGTCACCCGGTATTGTACCGACCACCGGAAGGGTCCCAGGGTCCACCGGTGGGGCCACCCATCCCGGAGGGCCCCATGGGCTGAAGTGGGGAGGAACCAGCCCATAGTGGGCTGGTGCGCCCCTTGGCCCATCCCTGCGCCTAGGGTTGAAACCCTAGGGTGGGGGCGCCCACTTGCCTTGGGGGCACTCCACCCCTTGGCCGCCGCCCCACAGGAGATTAGATCTCCAGGCGGCTCCCAGGGCCTATATAAAGGGAGGGGGAGGGGGCAGCCGCACCCTGAAGTTCTGGCGCCTCCTCCCCCTGCTACTCCTCTTCCTCTTCCGTCACGAGCTTGGCGAAGCCCTGCCGGAGTACTGCTGCTCCACCACCACCACGCCGTCGTGCTGCTGCTGGAGCCATCTTCCTCAACCTCTCCTTCCCCCTTGCTGGATCAAGAAGGAGGAGACGTCATCCGCTCCGTACGTGTGTTGAACGCGGAGGTGCCGTCCGTTCGGCACTCGGTCATCGGTGATTTGGATCACGGCGAGTACGACTCCATCATCCACGTTCTAGTGAACGCTTCCGCACGCGATCTACAAGTGGTATGTAGATGCAATCTCTCTCCCATGACTCGTTGCTTAGATGAACTCATAGATGGATCCTGGTGAAACCGTAGGGAAAATTTTAATTTTCTCGCAACGCTCCCCAACGGTGGCATCATGAGCTAGGTCTATGTGTAGTTCTCAGATTGCACGAGGAGAACACAATTTTGTTGTGGGCGTAGATCTTGTCAACTTGCTTGCCGCTACTAGTCTTTTCTTGCTTCAGCGGTATTGTGGGATGAAGCGGCCGGACCGACCTTACACGTGACGCTTACATGAGATGTGTTCCACCGATCGACATGCACTCGTTGCATAAGGTGGCTAGCGGGTGTCTGTCTCTCCTACTTTAGTTGGAGCGGATTAGATGAAAAGGGTCCTTATGAAGGGTAAATAGAAGTTGACAAAATCACGTTGTGGTTATTCGTGACGTAAGAAAAGCGTTCTTGCTAGAACCCAATTGCAGCCACATAAAAGATGCAACAACAATTAGAGGACGCCTAACTTGTTTTTGTAGCAATTGTCATGTGATGTGATATGGCCGTAAGTTGTGATGAATGATGAATGATATATTGTGATGTATGAGATCATGTTCTTGTAATAGGAATCACGACTTGCATGTCGATGAGTATGACAACCGGCAGGAGCCATAGGAGTTGTCTTAATTATTGTATGACCTGCGTGTCATTGATTCAACGCCATGTAAATTACTTTACTTTATCGCTAAACGTGTTAGCCATAGTAGTAGAAGTAATAGTTGGCGAGCAACTTCATGGAGACACGATGATGGAGATCATGATGATGGAGATCATGGTGTCATGCCGGTGACCAGATGATCATGGAGCCCCGAAGATGAAGATCAAAGGAGCTATATGATATTGACCATATCATGTCACTACTTTATATAATTGCATGTGATGTTTATTATGTTTTATGCATCTTGTTTACTTAGAACAACGGTAGTAAATAATACGATCCCTTATAATAATTTCAAGAAAGTGTTCCCCTAACTGTGCACCGTTGCTAAAGTTCGTCGTTTCGAAGCACCACGTGATGATCGGGTGTGATAGATCCTTACGTTCACATACAACGGGTGTAAGATAGTTTTACACATGCATAAACACTTAGGGTTAACTTGACGAGCCTAGCATGTACAGACATGGCCTCGGAACACAAGAGACCGAAAGGTCGAACATGAGTCGTATGGAAGATACGATCAACATGGAGATGTTCACCGACGATGACTAGTCCGTCTCACGTGATGATCGGACACGGCCTAGTCGACTCGGATCATGTAACACTTAGATGACTAGAGGGATGTCGAATCTGAGTGGGAGTTCATTAAATAATTTGATTAGATGAACTTAATTATCATGAACATTAGTCTAAAATCTTTGCAAAATGTCTTGTAGATCAAATGTCCAACGCTCATGTCACCATGAACTTCAACGCGTTCCTAGAGAAAACCAAGCTGAAAGATGATGGCAGCAACTATTCAGACTGGGTCCGGAACCTGAGGATCATCCTCATAGCAGCCAAGAAACAATATGTCCTAGAAGCACCGCTAGGTGATGCACCCATCCTGCAGAACCAAGACATTATGAATGCTTGGCAGTCTCGTCTTGATGATTACTCCCTCGTTCAGTGTGGCATGCTTTACAGCTTAGAACCGGGCCTCCAAAAGCGTTTTGAGCAACACGGAGCATATGAGATGTTCGAGGAGCTGAAAATGGTTTTCCAAGCTCATGCCCGGGTCGAGAGATATGAAGTCTCCGACAAGTTATATAGTTGTAAGATGGAGGAAAACAGTTACATCGGTGAGCACATACTCAAAATGTCAGGTTGCACAACCGCCTGTCCCAAATTTGGACATTAACCTCCCGACGAGGCGGTCATTGACAGAATCCTTCATCGCTCCCACCAAGCTACAAGAGCTTTGTGATGAACTACAATATGCAGTGGATGGTGAAGACCATTTCCGAAGTATTCTCAATGCTGAAGTCAGCAGAGGTTGAAATCAAGAAAGAACATCAAGTGTTGATGGTCAATAAAACCACTAAGTTCAAAAAGGGCAAGGGTAAGAAGAACTTCAAGAAGGACGGCAAGGATGTTGCCACGCCCGGTAAGCAAGTTGCCGGGAAGAAGTCAAAGAATGGACCCAAACCTGAGACAGAGTGCTTTTATTGCAAAGGGAAGGGCCACTGGAAGCGGAACTGCCCCAAATACTTAGCGGACAAGAAGGCCGGCAACACTAAAGGTATATTTGATATACATGTAATTGATGTGTACCTTACCAAGACTGTAGTAACTCCTGGGTATTTGATACCGGTGCCGTTGCTCATGTTAACTCACAGCAGGAGCTGCGGAATAAACGGAGACTGGCGAAGGACGAGGTGACGATGCGCGTCGGGAATGGTTCCAAGGTCGATGTGATCGCCATCGACACGCTACCTCGACATTTACCTACGGGATTAGTTTTAATCCTCAATAATTGTTATTTAGTGCCAAGTTTGAGCATGAACATTGTATCAGGATCTCGTTTAATGCGAGATGGCTACTCATTTAAATCCGAGAATAATGGTTGTTCTGTTTATATGAGAGATATGTTTTATGGTCATGCTCCGATGGTCAATGGTTTAGTCTTAATGAATCTCGAGCGTAATATTACACATATTCATAGTGTGAATACCAAAAGATGTAAAGTTGATAACGATAGTCCCACATACTTGTGGTACTGCCGCCTTTGGTCACATTGGTGTCAAGCGCATGAAGAAGCTCCATTCGATGGACTTTTAGAGTCTCTCGATTATGAATCATTTGACACATGCGAACCATGCCTTATGGGCAAAATGACCAAGACTCCGTTCTCCGGAACAATGGAGCGAGCAACCAACTTATTGGAAATCATACATACCGATGTGTGCGGTCCAATGAGCGTTGAGGCTCGTGGAGGATATCGTTATGTTCTCACTCTCACAGACGACTTAAGTAGATATGGTTATGTCTACTTGATGAAACACAAGTCTGAGACCTTTGAAAAGTTCAAGGAATTTCAAAATGAGGTAGAGAATCAATGTGATCGAAAAATAAAGTTCTTACGATCAGATCATGGAGGAGAATATTTAAGTCACGAATTTGGTACACACTTAAGGAAATGTGGAATCGTTTCACAACTCACGCCACCGAACACCTCAACAAGCAATGGTGTGTCCGAACGTCAGAATCGCACTCTATTGGATATGGTGCGATCTATGATGTCTCTTACAGATTTACCGCTATCATTTTGGGGATACGCTCTAGAGACAGCTACATTCACTTTAAATAGGGCACCGTCTAAATCCGTTGAGACGACACCGTATGAATTATGGTTTGGGAAGAAACCTAAGCTGTCGTTTCTAAAAGTTTGGGGATGCGATGCTTATGTCAGGAAACTTCAACCTGAAAAGCTCGAACCCAAGTCGGAAAAATGCGTCTTCATAGGATACCCTAAGGAAGGTATACCTTCTACCTTAGATCCAAAGGCAAGATCTTTGTTGCCAAGAACGGATCCTTTCTGGAAAAAGAGTTTCTCTCGAAGGGGGTAAGTGGGAGGAAAGTAGAACTCGATGAAGTAATACCTCTTGAATCGGAAAGTGGTGCAGCTCAGGAAAATGTTCCTGTGGCGCCTACACCTACTGGAGAGGAAATTAATGATGATGATCAAGGTACTTCGGATCAAGTTGCTCTTGAACTTCAGAGGGTCCACAAGGACACGTTCCACACCAGAGTGGTATGGCAACCCTGTCCTGGAAATCATGTTGTTAGGCAACGGTGAACCTTCGAACTATGAAGAAGCGATGGCGGGCCCTAATTCCAACAAATGGCTTGAAGCCATGCAATCCGAGATAGGATCCATGTATGAAAACAAAGTATGGACTTTGACAGACTTGCCCGATGATCGGTGACGATAGAAAACAAATGTATCTTTAAGAAGAAGAAGGACGCGGATGGTAATGTCACCATCTATAAAGCTCGACTTGTCGCTAAGGGTTATCGGCAAGTTCAAGGGATTGACTACGATGAGACTTTCTCTCCCATAGCGAAGCTTAAGTCCGTCCGAATCATGTTAGCAATTGCCGCATACTATGATTATGAGATATGGCAGATGGACGTCAAAACAACGTTCCTTAACGGTTATCTTAAGGAAGAGCTGTATATGATGCAGCCGGAAGGTTTTGTCGACCCTAAGAATGCTAACAAGGTATGCAAGCTCCAGCGATCCATTTATGGGCTGGTGCAAGCATCTCAGAGTTGGAACATTCGCTTTGATGAGATGATCAAAGCGTTTGGGTTTATGCAGACTTATGGAGAAGCCTGCGTTTACAAGAAAGTGAGTGGGAGCTCTGTAGCATTTCTCATATTATATGTAGATGACATACTTTTGATGGGAAATGATATAGAACTCTTGGACAATATTAAGGCCTACTTGAATTAAAGTTTTTCAATGAAGGACCTTGGAGAAGCTGCTTATATATTAGGCATCAAGATCTATAGAGATAGATCGAGACGCCTCATAGGTCTTTCACAAAGCACATACCTTGATAAGATTTTGAAGAAGTTCAAAATGGATCAGTCCAAGAAAGGGTTCTTGCCTCAGAGTGCAAGGTGTGAGATTGAGCTCGGCTCAATGCCCGACCACAAGAAAATATAAAGAAGAGATGAGCGTCATCTCCTATGCCTCGACCATAGGATCTATTATGTATGCCATGCTGTGTACCGGACCTGATGTAAACCTTGCCGTAAGTTTGGTAGGAAGGTACCAAAGTAATCCCGGCAAGGAACACCGGACAGCGGTCAAGAATATCCTGAAGTACACGAAAAGGACAAAGCACATGTTTCGTTTATGGAGGTGACGAAGAGCTCGTCAGAAGGGTTACGTCGGCGCTTAGCTTCCGACACAGATCCGATGACTCTAAGTCACAAACCGGATACGTGTATATGTTGAATGGTGGAGCGATGGCTGGTGCTGCAAGCAGAGCGTCGTGGCGGGATCTACATGTGAAGCGGAATACATGGCAGCCTCGGAGTCAGCACATGAAGCAATATGGGTGAAGGAGTTCATCACCGACCTAGGAGTCATACCTAATGCGTCGGGGCCGATCAAACTCTTCTGTGACAACACTGGAGCTATTGCACTTGCCAAGGAGCCCAGGTTTCACAAGAAGACCCAGCACATCAAGCGTCTCTTCAACTCCATCCGTGAAAATGTTCAAGATGGAGACATAGAAATTTGCAAAGTGCATACGGATCTCGAATGTCGCAGATCCGTTGACTAAACCTCTTCATGGGCAAAACATGATCAACACCGTAACTCTATGGGTGTTCGATTCATCACAATGTAACTAGATTATTGACTCTAGTGCAAGTGGGAGACTGTTGGAAATATGCCCTAGAGGCAATAATAGAAGGATTATTATTATATTTCCTTGTTCATGATAATTGTCTTTTATTCATGCTATAATTGTATTATCCGGAAATCGTAATACACGTGTGAATACATAGACCACAATATGTCCCTAGTGAGCCTCTAGTAGACTAGCTCGTTGATCAATAGATAGTCATGGTTTCCTGACTATGGACATTAGATGTCGTTGACAACAGGATCACATCATTAGGAGGATGATGTGATGGACAACACCCAATCCTAAGCATAGCACAAGATCGTGTAGTTCATTTTGCTAGAGCTTTTCCAATGTCAAGTATCTTTTCCTTAGACCATGAGATCGTGTAACTCCCGGATACCGTAGGAGTGCTTTGGGTGTACCAAACGTCACAACATAACTGGGTGACTATAAAGGTACACTACTGTATCTCCGAAAGTGTCATTGGGTTGACATGGATCGAGATCGATTTGTCACTCCGTGACACGGAGAGGTATCACTGGGCCCACTCGGTAGTGCATCATCATAATGAGCTCAAAGTGACCAAGTGTCTGGTCACGGGATCATGCATTATGGTGCAGTAAAGTGACTTGCCGGTAACGAGATTGAACGAGGTATTGGGATACCGACGATCGAATCTCGGGCAAGTAACATACCGATTGACGAAGGGAATTGTATACGGGGTTGTTTGAATCCTCGACATCGTGGTTCATCCGATGAGATCATCGAGGAGCATGTGGGAGCCAACATGGGTATCCAGATCCGCTGTTGGTTATTGCCCGAGAGCCATCTCGGTCATGTCTCGTGTCTCCGAACCCGTAGGGTCTACACACTTAAGGTTCGGTGACGCTAGGGTTGTATGAATATGAGTATGCAGTAAACCGAATGTTGTTCGGAGTCCCGAATGAGATCCCGGACGTCACGAGGAGTTCCGGAATGGTCCGGAGGTAAAGAATTATATATAGGAAGTGTTGATTCGGCCATCGGGAAAGTTTCGGGTTCACCCGGTATTGTACCGGGACCACTGGAAGGGTCTCGGGGGTCCACCGGGTGGGGCCACCCATCCCGGAGGGCCCCATGGGCTGAAGTGGGGAGGGGAACCAGCCCATAGTGGGCTGGTGCACCCCCTTTGGCCCACCCCTTGCGCCTAGGGTTGAAACCCTATGGTGGGGGGGCGCCCCACTTGCCTTGGGGGGCACTCCACCCCCCTTGGCCGCCGCCCCCCCTGGGAGATTAGATCTCCAGGGGCCGGCGCCCCCCCTGGGGGCCTATATAAAGGGAGGGGGGAGGGGGCAGCCGCACCCTGAAGTTCTGGCGCCTCCCTCCCCCTGCTACACCTCTTCCTCCTCCGTCACGAGCTTGGCGAAGCCCTGCCGGAGTACTGCTGCTCCACCACCACCACGCCGTCGTGCTGCTGCTGGAGCCATCTTCCTCAACCTCTCCTTCCCCTTGCTGGATCAAGAAGGAGGAGACGTCATCCTCTCCGTACGTGTGTTGAACGCGGAGGTGCCGTCCGTTCGGCACTCGGTCATCGGTGATTTGGATCACGGCGAGTACGACTCCATCATCCACGTTCTAGTCAACGCTTCCGCACGCGATCTACAAGTGGTATGTAGATGCAATCTCTCTCCCATGACTCGTTGCTTAGATGAACTCATAGATGGATCTTGATGAAACCGTAGGAAAATTTTAATTTTCTGCAACGTTCCCCAACAGGGAGGCACTAAGCTTCGGGTTTGTGTGGAGGGTGGGGGTGTGTGGGGTGGGGATGGGTGGGAGGGAGTTGGTGCAGCCTAATAAATGTCCAGGTGTGCAACGCCTAAGGGCAAGGCGCCACACTACACAGTGCAGCGCCTTGCCCTTAAGCGCCACACCTGAACATCTGATCGAAGAGCACCAGAAGCGTTCTAGTAGCATTTCCACCCAAAATTTGCTAAGTCAGTGTGCAACACCCAAGGGCAAGGCGCTGCATTCTACTGTGCAGCGCCCAACTGCTCGGCGCTGCACTGTATAGTATGGTGCCTTGCCCTTAGGCGCTGCACACTGACTTAGCAAATTTTTAGGTGCAAAACCTACTGGAATGCTTCCGTTGCTCTCTGGACTGGCATGTCCAGGTGTGCAGCACCTAAGGGCAAGGCGCTGCACTGTGTAGTGTGGCGCCTTGCTCTTAGGCGCTGCACACTGACTTAGCAAATTTTTAGGTGCAAAACCTACTGGAATGCTTATGTTGCTCTCTGGACTGGCATGTTCAGGTGTGCAGCGCCTAAGGCCAAGGCGCTGCACTGTGTAGTGTGGTGCCTTGCCCTTAGGGGTTGCACACCTGGACATGCCAGTCCAGAGAGCAACAGAGGCATTCCAGTAGGTTATGCACAGTGCAGCGCCTTGCCCTTGGGTGCCACACTCCAAAGTGCAGCGCCTTGGCCTTGGGCGCTGCACTAACTGCTGTTTTCAAATACCTACTGCTTTTTTTTTGTTTTGTGATTCATAAAGATGCCACATAATCATATCCAAATTACATGTAATAGTCCAAAACACAGAAATAGTAGTCCACTCACATAGTCATACACACATAGCACATATACTTGTCCAAATCACATAGTCATACACACATAGCAATAGAGTAGTCCAATCACATAGTCATACACAAACATTGAGCCAAAACACATAGTGGCACAAATTTTGATTCATAAGAAGGTCACGGTCCTTATAGTTTCTTCTTCTTCCTCTCTTCTTCTTATTCTTCTCCCTCCTCCCACCACCAAGGGATCTCACCTTCCCCCTCCGTGTCCTCCACCCCCTTCATTGTTTCCATACCTATGAAAATGGCAATATAATAGTTAGTCACACAATACAAAATGACAACACAAGCATTGAGCCAAAAGAACAAGATCATAGTAAGTCACATGACTCAAATACGACAATGGGCCATTGAGCCAAGAGAACATTCCTCCACTACGGCCGCCGCCAAGGCCAAGATCACCACCACGGCCTCCACCAGCACCACGGCCTAGACCACCACCATGGCCTCCGCCACCACCACGGCCTCCGCCACCACCACGGCCTCTACCACCACCACGGCCAAGACCATCACCACGGCCTCTACCAGTAGCATGGCCAAGACCATCACCACGGCCTCTACCACCACCACGGCCAATACCATCACCATGGCCTAGGCCTTCACCACGGCCAAGACCATCACCATGGCCTCTACCACCACCACGGCCAAGACCTTCACCATGGCCAAGACCATCACCACGGCCTCTACCACCACCACGGCCTCTTCTAAGACCAAGTTGACTCCCTCTTTGTTGCATACTTCCTCGTTGGCTTGTTTTATTTGATTGGTTTGGCAATCCACCACTTGTTTGACTTGGTTGGCTACCCCTTGGTTGACTTGGTTGGCTATCATTTGCTTGGCTTGTGCTTGCACAATTTTTCTTTGATCTCTTTCTTGGTTTGGGACAAGTTCTTGTGTTGTGTCCCCCATGACTGCAGCCCCCACAACGGGATTGCTAATGAGGCTCCTGGAATTGGCCGGTGCCGTATTCTCCACCGCCACCACGGCCCCATCCGTCCATGTCACCTCGAAGACGCTTTGTCTTACGTCTTCCCCGTCTAACGACCTTCAATTCCGGGTCCGGCCATAGTCGAACTCCATGATACTCCGGCCATTGTGATTGGTCCAAGTATGGCTGGAACCGTGGAGTCCATGTATTCTTTACCGTCTTGATTGAGAACTCGGACTCCCTCATGGTAAGAGGGTGATTGGCGTCCACATTCCTAACCCGGGATGCGTTTAACAAGTGCGAGCATCGGAGATGAAGCAACGATGGCCTCATGCAGCTGCAATCACACCGTGTTAGGGAGACCTCGAAAGCCCGGCCTCCGTGTTGGTGGCCATCGTTTGTGGTTCCTCCAGGCTCTTTCACCTCATACTTCCACTCGTTGTCGTCATATAGTACAACTTCTTGGGAGTCTGCCTTTCGTGATTGAAATTCCAACCATTCTTCAACCTTTGGTGGGAAATTGTACTTGTGCTTATCCTTGTTCTCACCAGCAATCTGCTTATCACTCTCCATTGAGTACTTTAAAAAGTATCCATTCATCTTGTCAAATGTGTATTGAACTATTGTCGTCACGGGTAATGCACGTACACCCTTGAGCACCTTATTGAAGCATTCTGCCATATTGCTTGTCATTTGACCGCATTCTCGGCCATCTTCATCGAAAGCATGTGCCCACATATTCCTTTCGGCAATGTTCTTATTGAGAAACTCCTGACCGCCGGGGTCAAGTTTCTTGTGTCTGAGCAATGCATTGAACAATGTGGCAAACCACTTGTTGGTGAAAGCGAGACAACAATCCTGAAGATCATCGGCCAACTCCTTGATACCACATGCCCTATAAAAGTTTGCACAAAAGCGCCTCATGCACCATCGATGATGCAACTTTGTATGTCCGGGAATGTCAACCACCACCGCATTTAGAATTCCTGGATGGCGATCCGATATGACACAAATTTCCCTTTCAGCCGGTAATACCCTTGTTCTCAATTGACGCAAGAACCACTCCCAGTTATCATTGTTCTCCACCTCAACCAAAGCGAAAGCCAAAGGCAACACCCGGTTATTGGCATCACTTGCTAGTGCAACCAATAAAGTGCCCTTGTATTGTCCGGTCAAGAACGTGCCATCAATGGCGATGACGGGCCGACAATGCTCAAAAGCCCTCACACATTGCTCAAAGGCCCAAAATGCATGGCCAAATACTCGGACGGTCCTCCCGTTGTGAATCAATATTTGGTGCCCATGAGGCTCAACCACGTGAACCATGCCTGGGTTTGTGGCGGCCACAGCTAACAACAACCTAGGGAGTCGGTTGTATGCTTCCTCCCAATTGCCATACAACATCTTGAATGCGGCTTGCTTCGCCTTCCATGCCTTGCCATACTTCACCTTGTAATGAAAGATGGCTTTCACAAGGCCAATGACACTCTTGATGCTCATTGTTGGAAGTGTGGATATTTGGTTGGAAAGCCTGTAAGCGACGAACTCAGACGTGAGTTGTCTGTGTTGTTGGTACACAAACTTGCCATCCGCATTCTTGTGCCGGCACATGTGATTTGGTAGACAACTCACTATGCGCCAAGTGGGACCTCCTTTCCATGGCCTTGCACACACAATCCATGGAAAACTTGGCACTTCACATTTGACCGTGTAACGCACATTGACGTCCGAGTTGGCCACTTTATGAGGACGATAATGCTTAACCGAGTAGTTGTCGAGCCACATCTTAAATTCCAAGAAGGATTGAAACTCACAACCGGGATATATCCCATTCTTGCCGTCTTCCAAATCACGGTGAGAACTTGGCCTAGCTCCAAGAGATATGCATTTGCCACCATCCAACACGGCTTCATCCGCGAGACTAAGATCCTTGAACAATGGTGTCTTGTGATCCCGCCCGAATACCTTCTTGAATGCTTGGGCCTCCTTCGGTGTGAACCCCTCCTCATCAACTTCATCGGGACCATCGTCATCCGAGTCCGATGCATATGCACGGGAAAAAGGGATGGATTGGTCCATTGTCTGTTGCACATGATATTGGTCGAGATCACCCACATTGTTGTCATGAAGATCAACTTCGTTGTCATCCTCCTCGTACTCATCATTCTCCTATTCAAAAGCTTCATTTTGGTTGTTTGGAGTCAGGTTTAATGTTGGCCAATCTTGTTGCGTGAAATGAGGTTCACTCATTTGATCTTGGTTCATGGGTGGTGGAGTGCTAGCAACCAACGGGGAGGGGTTCCGGTTCAAGTCCAAATTCAAAGTAGACTCAACCTTCTTGGAGGCAAATAACTCAAGAGCCTTGTCTAGAGATTCGGCAACCGTCTCCTTGTATGCAACCCAACGTTGCTCGGAGTTCACACGCACTGTCTTCCAACGGATGTGCATTCCAAAACCAACATTATGCCTTCCCTCAAACTCAACAATGTCACTTGGGTCCATCTGAGGGAGTCCTGGACTAGGGGGCGTCCGGATAGCTGAACTATCATCACGGCCAGACTCCAAGACTATGAAGATACAAGATTGAAGACTTCGTCCCATGTCCGGATGGGACTTTCCTTGGCGTGGAAGGCAAGCTTGGCGATACGGATATGTAGATCTCCTACCATTGTAACCGACTCTGTGTAACCCTAACCTATCCGGTGTCTATATAAATCAGAGGGTTTTAGTCCGTAGGACGAACAACAATCATACCATAGGCTAGCTTCTAGGGTTTAGCCTCCTTGATCTCGTGGTAGATCTACTCTTGTACTACCCATATCATCAATATTAATCAAGCGGAGTAGGGTATTACCTCCATCGAGAGGGCCCGAACCTGGGTAAAAACATCGTGTCCCTTGTCTCCTATTACCATCCGCCTAGACGCAGCTTCGGGACCCCCTACCCGAGATCCGCCGGTTTTGACACCGACATTGGTGCTTTCATTGAGAATTCCTCCGTGTCATCACCGATAGGCCCGATGGCTCCTTCGATCATCAACAACGACGCGTCCAGTGGTGAGACTTTTCTTCCCGGACAGATCTTCAGATTCGGCGGCTTTGCACTGCGGGCCAATTCGCGGCCATCCGGAGCAGATCGAAGCTTACGCCCCGCCATCAGGTCAAATTTGGAAGTTTGAACTATACGGCCGATATCCGCGGAGACTTGATCTTCGACGGATTCGAGCCATGCGCCAAGCGTGCCGCCGTCTCGATGGGCATGACCTAGCTCGCAGCGAACAAAGGCCCTGAGGCCGCACCAAGATCCGCTCCGACCCTTAATCCGGAGCCGGATTCCTGATCGAGGACGCAGTGGTTGGACACCGCCTCGGGGCTACAATCTCTACGGAGATTGAGCCGAACTCAATTCCTGTCGCTTTGCGAAGACCTCGACCTGTGGTGCCGCCTCCTCTCCGGACTCCGAACCCTCCATACCGCCAATCGAATCCGATTGGGCGCCGGTCATGGAGTTCACTGCCGCAGACATCTTTCAGCACTCGCCCTTTGGCGACATCCTGAATTCACTAAAGTCTCTCTCTTTATCCGGAGAGCCCTTCCCGGACTACGGACAGGAAGGTTGGGATACGGACGACGAAGAAATTCAACGCCCACCCACCACCCACTTTGTAGCCACTGTCGATGATTTAACCGACATGCTCGACTTCGACTCCGAAGACATCGACGGTATGGACGACGATGCCCGAGACGACCAAGACCCAGCACCTACAGGGCACTGGAAGGCCACCTCGTCATACGACATATACATGGTGGATATCCCTAAAGATGGGAACGACGATGGAACAACGGAGGATGACACCTCCAAAAAGCAACCGAAGCGCCGACGTCAGCGCGCCATTTAAATCCCGCCACAGCAAAAATGGTGATTCCGCACGGAGATAATAACACCCCGGACAAGATTGAAGACAACCCCTCCAAAGCAGGACTCAAGCAGGAGGAGGGAGAAGCAAGTCCGCATGACAAGGCGGTAAAGAGAGGTCGAGGACGATAATTATGCGCCTCCTCCAAAGATGAGGCAAGCCTCGACGATTTACGAATTTTTCGTGCCCGAGGATCCCGCCAACAAGAGTGTTTCAAACGCAGCTTATAGCCACAGCAAGGTGAAAGCAAGAACAGCTTAGAGCTGACCAAGACCTGCTAGGCTGGATGGATCAAGTCCTTGCAGCCAAGAGTATGAACTCGAACGCCCCTCCAAAAGCTATCCCAAACGCAGGCCGTTGCCTCGATCAGAGGAGGAAGCACCCAATTCACCAGCGCACGACATGGCAGACCGGCCACCCCGTGGTCGCGATAGAGAAGCCTCTCGGCTCTCCGCTCAAGCCACACCCCGACGCCGCTCAAAAAGTACCAAGGCACAGGAAAACGCGCCGGACTTGCGAGATATATTGGAGGACAAGGAAAAATATACAAGATCGATCTACGGATCGCGTGGGCGCCCAACGACACGGGATGATTACCGTCGCGCCGGATACAGCAAACCCGGCCGGGCCGAACACAGTAGACAAAGCTCATATGAGCTACATCGTGATATAGCCCAATACAAAGGCGCCGCACACCCACTATGCTTCACAGATGAAGTAATGGATCATCAAATCCCTGAGGGTTTCAAACCCGTAAACATCGAATCATACGATGGTACCACAGATCCTGCGGTCTGGATCGAGGACTATCTCCTCCATGTCCACATGGCCCGCGGTGATGATCTACATGCTATCAAATACCTCCCACTCAAACTTAAAGGACCAGCTCGGCATTGGCTCAACAGCTTGCCAGCAGAATCAATTGGTTGTTGGGAGGACCTGGAAGCCGCATTCCTTGATAACTTCCAGGGCACATATGTGCGACCACCAGACGCCGATGACCTTAGCCACATAATTCAGCAGCCAGAAGAATCGGCCAGACAATTTTGGACATGGTTCCTAACAAAGAAAAATCAAACCGTTGACTGTCCGGACGCAGAGGCCCTTGCAGCCTTCAAACACAACATCCACGACGAGTGGATTGCCCGGCACCTAGCATAGGAAAAGCCAAAATCCATGGCAGCCCTCACGACACTCATGACCCGCTTTTGTGCGGGAGAGGACAGCTGGCTAGCTCGAAGCAACAACTTGGCCAAACATCCTGATAGTTCGGATACCAATGACAGCAATGGCAGGTCGCGTCGCAACAAGAACAAGCGCCGCATTAACGGTGATAATACTGAAGATATGGCCGTCAATGCCGGATTCAGAGGCTCTAAACCCGGTCAGCGGAAGAAGCCATTCAAAAGAAATACTCAGGGCCCGTCCAACTTGGACCGAATACTCGATCGCCAGCGGATACATGGCACCCCCGAAAACCAGCCAATCACACCAACAGGGATTGTTCGTGTTCAAGCAAGCAGGAAAGATATTTGCAGAACTAAATGACAAGTGGCTGCATATCGATGAAGATGAAGAGCCCCGGCAACGAACAATAGAGTACAGAAGGGTTTTCCCACACAAGTGCGGACGGTGAACATGATATACGCAACCCACATACCCAAAAGGGAGCGGAACCATGCACTAAGGGACGTATATGCGATGGAGCCAGTCGCCCCAAAGTTCAACCCATGGTCTTCCTGCCCGACCACCTTCGATCGAAGGGACCACCCCACTAGCATTCGTCACGGCGGGTTCGCCGCATTAGTTCTTGACCCAATTATTGACGGATTTCACCTCACAAGAGTCCTGATGGACGGTGGCAGCAGCCTGAACTCGCTTTATCGTGGATACAGCAAGAAATGGGCATAGACCCTCCGAGATTAAGCCTACAAAGACAACCTTTAAAGGCATCATACCGGTGTAGAGGCCAGTTGTACGGGCTCGCATTACACTCGAAGTGGTCTTCGGATCCCCGGATAACTTTCGAAGCGAAGAGTTAATCTTCGACATCGTCCCATTCCGCAGCGGCTATCATGCACTGCTCGGACGAACCACATTTGCAAAGATCAATGCGGTGCCGCACTACGCATACCTCAAGCTCAAGATGCCAGGCCCTCGAGGAGTAATCACGGTCAATGGAAACACCGAACGCTCTCTCCGAACGGAGGAGCACATGGCGGCCCTCGCGGTGGAGGTACAAAGCAGCATCTCACAGCAATTCTCGATTCCAGCCACTAAGCGTCCGGACACGGTCAAGCGCGCCCGGAGTAACCTACAACAAGACCGCCTGGCACGATTCAAGCATCGCCAGAGTAATCCGCCCCAACCCCAGCCCTCGCGAAATTGCGAAGCTAGTATTACGCTGCATATAATTACGCCTGAGATACCATGGGCATATGGGGAGGGGCAAGACCACGACACGCCAAGAATGCGGCTCGACCGCACCAGGGGCTCCCGATTGTGTCATTCCTTTTCTTTTTTCCTTTTTCTTCCTTTTTCTTACTTTCAGGACTCCGTCTTTCAGAAGTCCTGTCCGGCACTAGAATCGCCGAACTCACGATGCAACAGCCAGGGAAGCAGAAAGCCACGTGGAGTGTTCAGGTGGTCTCTATTACGAGCATTATACCTGTTTTACATACCATCCCGCAGCTTACCCTCGGAGGGGACATGTTAGATAGTCCCGCCCCTTGCTTATCGTGACTATTTGTATCGTTCTGCTTTCGTTGCAGTACCTTTTTGAATAAACAATACATAGCTTTTGCTTATTATTGCACTACTTCCTTTATCTATACATATGTTCATTTCATGACATGTTGCAACCATACACTTTGGTACGGCCAATACACCAGGGGCTTAAGTATCCCAAAATTATGGTGTGATAAGTCCGAACACTTTCACAAGTGCGGCACCCCGAACTTATAGCATTATATGAATCGGCTCCGAATCATGTCTTGGGTCAATAGCTGGGTTTGCCCGGCTCCGTGTTTTGGTACCTTACGCCCGTTATATCGGCTAAGGTAGCATCGGAAGAACCATCGCGATTGTGCCTCAGCTTGAGCTGGGTCGAGCACCTCAAAGGAGAAAGCTAAAACTGACTGTCATGATAGGGCGAGAGCCGGTCGCTGTTCGAGAGGTTTTTTCGGTCCCTAAAGACTTATGCCACTTAGAGCGAGGAACCGGAATTGTCCGCCAAGGCGTGGATAGCGCCTCAACTCGGTCTTCCGAATACTAGGGGCTTCACCGAAATTTAAAATTATAGAATTCTATGGCTAAGTGAGAGTGTTCAAGCATTATAAGTCCGGTTGCCTTGTTCGTTGTGTTGAGCGCCTCCTAGATGGACCCAAGCATGGGAACAAGAGTGCTCAAGTTTATCCCGAACACCCCAAAGACTCGTGGCATGGGGGCTGAAGCCAACGACTTGCCATCTCTCAAATTTGATAAACGGCCTCACGTAAGGTAATATTTTAAATTAACAAGCGTTGCTTAGCGCATATGAACAAGTTTTCAGCGTAGGATAACAAATGCGAGTCTATTCAAAAATTACATCTTTGGAGCACTCATCTGCTATTCAAGGCACCCTTCAGAGGCCCTCATAGTACATTTCGTGTGCGATGCTCCTTGCCCTTCGGTGGCCCGTCCGTCACAAGCTTCTCCAAGATCCAGCTTGCCCCAAAGGCACTTTAGCACAGGCAAGGGCCCGATGGACACCTTCAATGCAAAGTGAGCGCTTGATGACTTCAATCCGTGGACAAAGGCCCACCAGCCGCTGCACTAAGCCAAGTAGCTCCTGTGCATGGCTCCCAATGGCCACAACCGCTTATAAGGCCCTTCATGGCATGTTCGGCGACCTTGTGGAGCTCGACCAGCTGCTTCACTGGTCGCTCAGGGCACTGGATGTCCGCCTCAAAGATACCGAGACCAGAACACCTTTTCCGCCGAGCTCCCCTCCTTGGCGCGGTAGAATGCCGCAGCATCGTATTACACCACGGGCAAATCTGCTAATGCTCTGGAGAGCTCCGAATCCGGGTAAGTAATAGGTAATTCACTTTCACATGCTTGCTTTGCATAAAGAATGCCTTACCCGCCGCTATCTTCTTTAATGATTCAATTTCTTGGAGGGCTTTTTGGGCCTCGGCCTTAGCAGCTTTGGCACTCTCAAGAGCCGAGGCGAGCTCGGACTCTCGAGTCTTGAACACGCTCCAAACCCTTGTGTTTTTCCACGAGAGCCTGGAGCTCTTGCCGCACCTCCACCAGCTGCGCCTCCCCCTTCTCTCGCTCGGTGCGTTCCGCAGCCGCTTTGTTTTCGGCCACGGACACCACTTCCTTCAGGGTCGCCACCTCGTTCGTGGCCCCTGTAGTACCCATGTTATTCCTGTTATTTTTTGCAACCGAAACCTTTCTATAAGGTATTTCTTTAATAAGGTACTACTTACCTTCCTTGTCCTCGAGCTGCTTCTTGGCTTGGCCGAGCTCGTTCTCGGACCGCTCGAGGCTCGCTTCAATGCATTGACCTCCGCAGCCAAGGCGGCAGAGGTCAAGAATAAGAGCCTGCATTCCCATATTGACATACTTATGTTAGACTCGTGCATGATATCTTTTAGATCCTTAGTCCGGCTTTTCTTTCCGAACACCGAACTAAGCATCGAGGCTACCGTCTATGCGGTAATATTTTTACATATTCTAAACTTACCTAAAAGCCCGTTAGAAGGCTGGTACAGCTTCGTCACCGCTCTTTATGGATCGAATCGTCCGGATCACCGCACTCATAACAAGGTGGGGTGCTCCTCCTCGATGGAGGCGCCATAAGCACCTCCAAGAGCTATCCGGTGCCTCCGGTTGGACGGAGGACACTGCATCTTACCCTTCTTCTACGAAGGGACCGCTTGCGGACTCGGAACCGCTGAAGGTTCCGCATGGAGTCCGGACAAGGGTCGGGCTTAGAGCCCCGGGGTCTTGCCCCCACGCTACTCGAGTCCGGGAGGTTGCCTTGTGGTGCCTCCTGCGCCACCTCCTCTTGACCAAGCCCGCCTTTGGGGCCCCACCACAAGGCCGTCTGCAGCGTGAGGTGAGGAGGAGGCGGTCGGAAGTGAAGTACTCTCCATTTCCGATTTAACTCGGGGACCCGCCGACGAGTGGCGAACTCGCCCTTGGGCGGGCTGCATGATTGTTCGGCATTAGAGAACACTATGCAATGATAAAAAGCCATGGGTATCCGGACACTTACGATCTCGCCAGGGCTTGGCCCTTGTTGGCCAATCCTCCTCGCTGCTGCCGACGTTGGTGGAGAAGTCCGGAGGAAGGGTTCTTCCTTCTTGGACCCTCCGGCCTCCCTAGTTGGGGCGGCCTTCCTTTTCTCTCCTCTTCACTGGGGAGAAGCTTTTTCCTCCTCCTCGCCCTCGTGGAGAAGATTCTGCTTCAGAATCGACAAAGACTGGCGCCGGAGCTCCTTCGAGTTCCCGTGGCCTCCTTTCTTTCTTCTCCGGCACCACATGGGTACCGGAGCCAGCAGCCCTGGCTAATCGGGCGTCCGCTGGGTCTTCCGGCAAAGGAGTCGGACAGTTAATCTGTCCGGACTTCTTCAGCCAGTCCTGTCAAAGATTAGGGAGTTTTAGATCCCACATAGAGTCAATCTATGAAAAAGAGTCCCGTAAAGGGTAAAATAACTTACCTCGCCGGCTTGACGCCGCGAGCTGTATCCGCGATCTTTGTTAGCGGATGCTGGGGCTTCAGCGCCCTTGAACAGAACCTTCCAGGCATCTTCGTACGTAGTGTCGAAGAGCCGGCTCAAGGTTCGGTGCTGTGCCGAATCGAACTCCCACAAATTAAAGGCCCGTTGTTGGCATGGGAGAATCCGACGGATGAGCATCACCTGGATTATGACGACAAGCCTGAGATTCTTGTCCACTAGGTTTCGGACGCATGTTTGGAGTCCGGATAGCTCGTCCGAATTCCCCCACGTCAGGCCCGTCTCTTTCCATGACGAGAGCCGTGTGGGAAAGCCAGATCTGAATTCGGGGGCCGCCACCCATTCGTGGTCGAGTGGCTCGGTGATGTAGAACCACCCCAATTGCCAGCCCTTTATTGTCTCCACAAAGGCGCCCTCGAGCCATAGGACCTTGGCCATCTTGCCGACCATGGCGCCTCCGCACTCCTCTTGACGGCCGCCCACTACCTTCGGCCTGACATTGAAGATCTTCAGCCATAGGCCGAAGTGGGGCTGGATGCACAGGAAGGCCTCGCACACGACGATAAACGCCGAGATGTTGAGCATAAAATTTGGGGCCAGGTCGTGGAAGTCCAGGCCGTAGTAGAACATGAGCCCCCGGGCAAATGGGTGAAGTGGAAAACCTAGTCCGCGGAGGAAGTGGGGGAGAAATACCACCCTCTCATGGGGCCTGGGGGTTGGAATGAGCTGCCTGCCGGGCAGCTCAGGCGCGATGTCGCCGGACAAATATCCGGCCTCCCGCAGTCTTGTGATGTGCCCCTCCATGACGGAGGAGGCCATCCACCTTCCTCCCGCTCCTGACATGGTTGGAGAAGGTTGAGGTGGGATGTGCGGACTTGGGCGCCTGGAGCTCGAGCGCCATGGAAATGGATGAGCAAAGGAGGAAGAAGGCGAGGTGAGAAGGTGGATCCTTATCCCTTATATGGACGGACGGCTATGCGCCCCCACCAGCCTGGTAAAACTCGCTTATCTCCCTAGCGCCATAATCAATGGCGCGGATGGGTTACCCACGTCCGTATTGATTAGAATCCCGGAATAAGGGGGCACGATCTATGCTTTGATAAGACGTGCCAAGGAAACCGCCTCGCTAAATGCGCTATGGTGGAACGGTAAAAAACGATTCATATAAAGGCCTGGCCGGGGTGTGATGTCACGCCGCGGAATACGTCAGCAGATCTGTGCAAAAATTATTCTCTCTATGTGTTATGTGGAACTTGTTTTGCAAAGCCGGACACTATCCTGGTGTTCGAAACCTTCTATGAAGTATTCGGAGGAGGAACCCGCCTTGCAATGCCGAAGACAATATGCGCGCCGGACTCGTCGTCATTGAAGCCTAGTTCGTGGGCTACCGAGGGAGTCCTCGACTAGGGGTGTCCGGATAGCCGAACTATCATCACGGCCGGACTCCAAGACTATGAAGATACAAGATTGAAGACTTCATTCCGCGTGTCCGGATGGGACTTTCCTTGGCGTGGAAGGCAAGCTTGGCGATACGGACATGTAGATCTCCTACCATTGTAACCGACTGTGTAACCCTAACCTATCCGGTGTCTATATAAACCGGAGGGTTTTAGTCCGTAGGACGAACAACAATCATACCATAGGCTAGCTTCTAGGGTTTAGCCTCCTTGATCTCGTGGTAGATCTACTCTTGTACTACCCATATCATCAATATTAATCAAGCAGAAGTAGGGTATTACCTCCATCGAGAGGGCCCGAACCTGGGTAAAAACATCGTGTCCCTTGTCTCCTGTTACCATCCGCCTAGACGCACAGTTCGGGACCCCCTACCCGAGATCCGCCGGTTTTGACACCGACACCATCCAATTCAAATCCTTCCTCACTTGGTCCAAAAGCTCCGCATAGCTAGGACTACTCTCAAACACCATGTCAAGCTCATCTGGGTCCGGCTCAACATTGCCTTTCAAAAGGCCTCTTTATCCACATGATGAACATAAACACATGTTCTCCCCATCCCTACAATAATAAAAAACACACATATATCAAGTAACTACTTAACAAAAATATTTGCACACATATGCCCTAACATATATATGAATTAATAACCCTAACCCCCACATAACAATTACCACAACCCTAACCATAGCATAACCCTAACACCAACATCAAACACACATAACCCTAACCCTAGCATACTATGGAAGCCTAACCAACCCAAATTAGCAAAGAAACATAACATCATTCAACACAAATTTGCAAATCCAAGCAAAAACTAGGGTTTCCCCAAACTAGCAAGATTTGAGCAAATGTGACAATTCCTATGGATGAAAACGAGGGGATCGGAGGAGATTACCTAAAGGGAGGGGTTGGCTTTGAAATCCACGGTCAAATACTCCGGATCTGAGAAGGATTTGAGAGGGGGAGAGAGGAGGGTAGAGGGGAGGCACTAAGCTTCGGGTTTGTGTGGAGGGTGGGGGTGTGTGGGGGTGGGGATGGGTGGGACGGAGTTGGTGCAGCCTAATAAATGTCCAGGTGTGCAACGCCTAAGGGCAAGGCGCCACACTACACAGTGCAACGCCTTGCCCTTAGGCGCTGCACACCTGGACATGCCAGTCCAGAGAGCGCCAGAAGCGTTCTAGTAGCTTTTCCACCCCAAAATTTACTAAGTCGGTGTGCAGCACCCAAGGGCAAGGCGCTGCATTCTACTGTGCAGCGCCCAACTACTCGGTGCTGCACTGTATAGTGTGGTGCCTTGCCCTTAGGCGCTGCACACTGACTTAGCAAATTTTTAGGTGCAAAACTCATCGAATGCTTCCGCTGTTTCTCGATCGGAGACATATCAGTGTGTGCAGCACCTAAGGGCAAGGCAGATCGTGTAGTGTGGCGCCTTGCTCTTAGGCGCTGCACACTGACTTAGCAAATTTTTAGGTGCAAAACCTACTGGAATGCTTCTGTTTCTCTCTGGACTGGCATGTTCAGGTGTGCAGCCCCTAAGGCCAAGGCGCTGCACTGTGTAGTGTGGCGCCTTGCCCTTAGGCGCTGCACACCTGGACATGCCAGTCCAGAGAGCAACAGAGGCATTCCAGTAGGTTATGCACAGTGCAGCGCCTTGCCCTTGGGCGCTACACTACACAGTGCAGCGCCTTGGCCTTGGGCGCTGCACTAACTGCTGTTTTCAAATACCTACTGCTTTTTTTGTTTTGTGATTCATAAAGATGCCACATAATCATATCCAAATTACATGTAATAGTCCAAAACACAGAAATAGTAGTCCACTCACATAGTCATACACACATAACACATATACTTGTCCAAATCACATAGTCATACACACATAGCAATAGAGTAGTCCAATCACATAGTCATACACAAACATTGAGCCAAAACACATAGTGGCACAAATTTTGATTCATAAGAAGGTCACGGTCCTTGTAGTTTCTTCTTCTTCCTCTCTTCTTCTTATTCTTCTCCCTCCTCCCACCACCAAGGGATCTCACCTTCCCCCTCCGTGTCCTCCACCCCCCTTCATTGTGTCCTCGGATTTGCAAGATTTTAGAATGATTTGAGAGGGGGGAGAGGGGAAGAGACGAGGGGCGCAAGTCTAAGGGTTTGGGTGGGGTGGGGGTGTGTGAGTGGGGGTGGGAGGGGAGAGAGGGTGGGGCCAGCCCAAGTGGAACACAGACTGTGCAGCGCCCAAGAGCTAGGCGCTGCACATTACAGGTGTGGCGCCTAAGCCTTAGGTACTTCAGTGTTGTCTGTGGGGCCGCAACTGGACCAGGGCTGCCACGCTGGCAGGAGGTGCGACGCCTAAGACAGAGGCGCTGCATAGTAGTATGCGGCGCCCAGCTGTCGGGCGCCACACCAAAGGGTCATCAGAGCGAAAAATTTTCGGAAGCAGGTCATTTTGTGATTTGATTTGGGCCTCAAGTCAAATATGTGATTTCTGCCCTTTTCTGCCAACGTCGCATCTTTTTCTTCAAGCTAGTCCGGGGTTTTCGTCCCTTCCAAGCGATTAGCCATCACCTTCAGAATGGAGGTTTTCGGGTACATTGCATTATACGGTGTCACCCATGATGTCGTGGCTATTTCTATCGCCTTTAGGACAAGGCTTCTTTCTGAGGTGATGTTGCGGTCTTTTAAGTCCATACGCGTGATTCTTGCGTTCCTCTCAGACACAAGGTCTGAGACTGGAAGATGAAAGCGATGCTTCTTGCCCGGCTTATGTCGGTAATCGGCAGGATCATGTCTAGGAAAACTGGTAGCCCATGAGTCGGCAACGCCTCAAAGCGGTGATGTGGATCTCTTTAGCCCGCTCGACGAATTTCGTTCCGGCATCTTTCGCTCCAGGTAATACAACACTGTGCTTTTTTAGATGAAACACCTGGAGTGAAAGATGATGCAACAAACTTCATCGATCTTAGGAGCTCCACATCACCGCCAAAAAGTACTTCGAGGTGCTGGTATCTCATGGACCAGAGTTAATTGCAAAAAACCACCACATTTGGGGCTTCTTCTGCATAAAACAACCTGGTCTCTAATCATTTGCAAAAAACACCGCGCATTTGGTAAACTTTTTGCAAAAAGCACTGATCGCTTGATTTGCAGCCTCTGAGGGCATTTCCGACAGGTGGGACCCAAAATAGGTGACGTGGCGTAACGGCGAGGCGGACGGCGCCGTTACTCACTACCTGGTCAAACCGACGCGGTCGGCTCGCCCGACCGCACCAGCTCTCTCACAAATCTCGCCTGCACTCTCTCTCCCGCACTCTCTCGCTCCCTCGTTCTCCTCTTCCTCTCCGACAGCCGCCGGCCACCATGGTGTCTTGGAGCGAGAGCGAAAGCACTGATGGCTCCGCCGCACAGTACAACCTCACTCCCGACTCCCCTCTGAAGGTCAGTTGTTCCTCTGGTTCTCTGTTTGTTTTGGCCGCTGCTCATTTGTGTTCTAGGGTTCTACTAGTTATGCTCGATTTGAACAAGTTTGTGTTGGATTGCCCAGATCCCAGCTACGACTGATGACCCGTTGTTCGAGGGTGCTGCTGACGATTTGATGGTGATGTGCGAGCATGGGAATCCAGGGAGGAAATGTGTTGCATTCGAGGGGATAAGCACTGGGAGGAGGTTCATTGCCTGTGCCACTGAAGTAAGTATTTAGTCCTAGCTTTGCAGCAGTCCAGTTCATCATCTAGGGTTCATATTTACTGTTCATGTTCTAGGGTTCATAGGTACTGCTCATGTTCTGTTCTAGGGTTCGTAGTAACTGTTCTATGGTTAATAGTAACTCTTTATTAACTGAATCTGGTAGATAAACTTAACTGAATATGGTAGATTGACTTAACTGAATATGGTAGATTAACTTAACTGAATATGGTAGATTAACTTAACTGAATCTGATCAATTAACTTAACTGAATCTGATCAATTAACTTAATTGAATCTTGTACTTTAACCTAACTGAATGTGGTGCATTAACTTAACTGATTTTTTCTGTAACTAATTTAATCTGTAACTTCTTTGCAGGGTGCTAATAATTGTGGATTAGTGCACTGGGTAGATAAGGAGTGGCCAGATCATCTGCAGAATGCTCTTCACAAGCTGTGGCTTATGTATGAGCGTAGCCAGCATGACAATAGGATGGCATGCCTGGAGCATTCATCTACTGTACACATACTCATACAGCAAAAAAAAGAGTTGCATGAGACATATGAGAAGCTTGTTGAAGATGTTAACAACCTCCTAGATTCACAGGATAACCTGCCTGAGGTAAATCAGATGAATGATGATGCTGAGAACATTACAATTAGTGTGGAAAGAAGATTTGCAAAGGATGAGGAGATCAGAAAATGGAAGGCTGCTCATGACCAGTTAAAGTTAATTCATGTAGCTCAAGCCACTGTCATTAGGAATTTGAAGTTCAAGCATCTCAAAGAGAAGGAAAAGATGAGCTCTGATAAGAGAACTTTGGAGATTTGTTATGCTGACCTGAAGAAAGAGAAGGATGACCTGAAGAAAGAGAAGGATCAGGTGGATAGTTGCATTGCTGAGCTGATGAAAGAGAAGGAGAAGTTGACCATGGAGAAGAGTACTCTTGCTTCCTGCATTGTTGAGCTCAAGACATCAGGTGATAGTAACAAGAGGAAGCTTCACCAGATTAGGGCTATTTGTGATGAAGACTAAGTTGAGTTGTAGTCTGACCGTGTGGGTCATTGTCTTTTGTAATAGCTTTGGACTAAAGCTTGTAATGTGTTAACTTTGGCTGTGTTGAACTCTATTAATTGTGTAGTTGGGTTATTTGTGATGAAGACTAAGTTATGTCCTTGAACTATGAATCTTAAGTACTAAGTTGGGTCATTTGATGTGTTCTTTCATTTTATGTTATGGTTTGTGATTAATGTTGTGTGAGGAAAGTTTTGGCCGAATTAAGGTGAGACCTAAGTTGTGTTTTGACCCAAACCTACTCATTTGGTGTTTTCTCGACGTCGATCCGCCCCAAATGACCTAGCTTAGCTGATTTGGGGTTTTGTCACCTTCGATCCACCCCAAATGACCTAACTCACTCATTTGGTTTTTTCTCGATGTCGATCCACCCCAAATGACCTAGCTTACTGATTTGGGGTTTTGTCGCCTTCGATCCACCCCAAATGACCTAACTCACTCATTTGGGGTTTTGTCGACGTCGATCCACCCCAAATGACCTAGCTTACTGATTTGGGGTTTTGTCGCCTTCGATCCACCCCAAATGACCTAACTCACTCATTTGGTGTTTTCTCGACGTCGATCCACCCCAAATGGCCAAACTTACTCATTTGTGGCAACAACAGAGAAGCAAATCATCATATCAACAACAAGCATCATAAGAGCCATCATCGACAATAAAAAGCACTCATGCATCATAGTCTTCAACATAACTATAAACAGTACTCATGCAAAAAATCTTGAACATAACTAGCATCATAAGAACAATCATGAACAACAACGGAGAAGCAATGATCATAACAAAAAGCACTCATGCATCATAGTCTTCAACACAACCATAGTCTTCAACACAACCATAGTCTTCAACACAACCATAGTCTTCAACACAACCATAAATAATTCAACACAACCATACATAGTTCAAGCATCACTAGTTCCAGAGTTCAACACAACCATAAATAGTACCATGCCAACATAGGCAACATGCTTCATAATGTTTTTACCATCAGCAGGACACCACAAATTTACCTGCTTCCCTTAGAACAATTGAACCACTCAGCCATCTTAAAAGATGGTTTTCTGACTCTTCCAAAGACTGCTGGTCTTGGAGGGATGAAGTTTTTCTTTTGCCTAGCAGCAGCAGTAGTAGAGGTACTTGGCCCAGCGGTTGTAGAGGAACTGGGCCCAGCAGAAGATGCACTAGTAGTAGCTGCCCTTGGAGCTCTCCTGGATGCAGCTGGAGCTGATGGAGCTTTGCTTGCAGATGGTGTAGCTCTTGTGGGTGCCCTTGGAGCAGGAGGAGCTGATGGAGCTGCCCTTGGTACTGCTGGTGTAGCTCTTGTGGGTGCCCTTGGAGCAGGAGGAGCTGATGGAGCTTTGCTTGCTGTTGCTGTGGCTCTTGTTGGTGCCCTTGGAGCTGTCCTAGCATCAACTCTTCTATTTTCCTGGAATTACAACATAGACAGATTATATAAGATAGGAAACTTGCATAAACATAGACAGATTACAAGATAGTCACAAAGTTACCTCATGCTGGTTCCTTCTCATTGCCAGAGCTGGCTTAAGAGTCTTGTGGCAGCTAGTGTACCTATGCCCAGCCAGGTTACAATTGCTACAAGTGATTCTACCCATCCTAGAAGTATCCTTGGTTGCTGGCTTCTCAAACCTACTCTTCCTCCTCTTAGTTTGTTTCTTTCCTGGCTTTTCTTTGAAAACTGGTGGCTCTATGTCAGGGGTACCAGTCTTTGGCCATAGATCAGGCCCAGGCACAGGGTAAATTATTGCACTGTAGGCTGCTTGGTACATGGGTTTCTTGAAGAAATCATTGACAAAATCTTCTGGGCGTAATTTTGCCTTGTTGATTGCAGAAACTGAATGATTGCAAGGAACCCCTGTCATGTCCCATTTCCTACAACCACATGTGTATGCTTGCAAATTAACTGCATATGCACTTTCTCCACTTGTAACTTGGTATATATCAGGTCCAGCTTTGATAGATTGACAGTATCTTGAATGGTGTTTTGCTTCTTCCAGCTTTTCAGCATATTTTGGGCATATCTGCCACTTGGCTGTCTTAGTCTTAGTTCTATTTGTGTTGAACTTAACTAGCAACTTAGTTCTGATCCCATCAACCATAGTTTTAATTGGCTTGCCTCTAACATCAAGTATCATCTTGTTAAACACTTCACTAATATTGTTGACAACCAAGTCAATTTTACAATTATTGTCCATGGCATGTCTAGCCCATGTATGTTTGGGAATATTACTAAGCCATTTCCAAGCTGCCTCACACTCTCTTTTCATGCCATCCATTGCTACATCATATCCATGCTCAGTATATGAATAGCTAGCCTGATCCATGTATTTCTTTAACTCTTCACCTCTAAAGCCAGCAGTTTGAAAGTTCTGATAAATATGTCTAAGGCGGAATCTTTGTGGGCAGTTTGGAAAGACATTATTTATGGCTTTAAGAAGACCCTGTTTAAAACAACTAAAGTGTAACTAACAAGACACTTGTTGACATATGATAGTGTATCAGATATGATAGTGTAGAGGAGCAGATTTTGGTTTTACCTTTTGCCTATCAGATATGATAGTGTAGTAGGCATACTTCCCAGACTCACCACCAATGGCATACTTGAGTTGTGTTAAAAACCAGGACCAGCTTGCAGTGTCTTCTTTGTCAACTATTGCAAATGCAATAGGAAAAATGTTGTTATTACCATCTCTTCCTTTTGCAGCCAAGATTTGCTGCCCTGTGGTAAGCTTTATAAAACACCCATCAACACCTACAACAACACACATCACATTAGAAACAAAGTAGTGCACATGAACAAGCAATTAGCACAATAAGTACCTATGAACAAGCAATTAGCACAATAAGTACCTATGAGAGGTCTGCAGCCATTAAAGAAACCCTCTTTGCATGCATTTAGGCACATGAACAAGCTATGGAATCTAGGATTCTTGCTAGGATGTGCCCTCAAATGCTTTATTGTAACAATGCATCTACTTCCTGGATTGGTATCCAATACAGCATGGAGGTAATCCCTTATCCTTGTATACTGTGCCCTTTGATCTCCTTGCACCACACTCTTAGCAACTTTCCTTGCTCTGTAGGCCATGTGAATGGACACTTCTATGCCATGTTTCTGCTTCAAAATTCTCAATTATGGATTGGGCTGGTGTGTTAATGTCTGTCCTCAACTGTTGCTCACACTCATGTGCCAACCATTTGGCAGTTACTTTGGTGCTCGCTCCTACTGCAGCATAATTGTGGTACAAGTTCATTTTCTTTATGCAAAATGTCTTCTCATGTGCTATCTGAGAGGCTGCAATGAAAAAAGGGTATTCTCAGACCATCAAGAACTGCAATAACCCTATCGTAACAATTCCTATGAAAGGAATAGTTTCGCTACGTGAGACGTGGAATGTTTGAAGTGCCCTCCTGAATTGGCTCACATCTAGGAAACATAGTTTCTTCACAAATTGCTCCTGTCGGTTCTCTCTCTTCTCATCATACCAAACCCTTGGTTTCTTCTTCTTGGCCCTACTCTTCCTACCAGCTGGAATCTTAAAAGTCGTGGTCGAGCCCCATCATTGTCTTCCTGGCTTAAGTCGCCTGGGTTGCTCTCCTCATCAGAGGAAGGGTACCAGTCCTGTTCTATAATTTGATCTATACTTGCATGAGATCTGGTTGTTGGCCCCTTTCTCTGACTGCCTCCTGTGCTGCTTCCTCCTATGCTGCTATTCACTGCTGCCTCCTGCTCTGCTGCCTCATCCTCATGAACTCCCTCCTCCTCATCTGGTTCATATAGCTCTTCAACATCAGTGTCCCCTTCAAAGTGGTTGAGTGGATCATCTCTATGTTTCTTCATTGCCTGTAGCGTAACGATTATGTCCTCATCTGCTAGAATCTCACTATCGGTATCACTGTCAGTACAATCTTCAGCAAGCAACTCTGGAAGTTTCCTTTTAGCTGCTCTGTATTTCTCTTTTCTTTTCTATTGCTCCTGAACTTTTCAATCTCTTTATTCCTAGTCTCCTCCATTTGTTGCTCTATTTGCTCTTGCTCCTGATCAATGTCCATGAAATACTCATGCCTCTCCTCACCATTGTGGACTACAAATTCTGGTTCAATGCTATCATGTGTGTGCATGACCTGGACTGGCTCTGGTTGTGGCTTCACTGGACTAGGGAAAAGTACTCCAGATGTATCTATCTGATACACAAGTGGCTCACCTATTTCAGACAAAGGAACCTGGTCTTCATACACAGTGCCTCTGTTCAAATCAGCTGGTGTTGGAGCATCACTTCTCATTACTGTAATATTAACCACAGTTTCTCCTTTACTAGCTAGCTCATCCAGCATCTCCTCCACCTTGTCATCATCTGTTAACTCTACCATTCCTGACAACCCAACACCTGGATCTCTGGCATAATACATATAATCTCTACAAGAATACCCTTCTAACTCTACAAGTGCAACTAGATTCCAGAAAGTTATGTCTGACAGGCTTATCTTTCTTTCCAAGTTATCCCTGTCAAAGAAATGAAATCTGACTTCCCAGACTTCATCATCCAAACTACAAACAAAATTATAGTAAAATATTCAGTACAAAGCTACTTTAAATGTTATATTCAAAGTTCAGTTAAAAGATTATTCAGTTAACAGATAAGTTAACACTCCATAAAATTACAGTATGTTCAGTTACAAGTTCAGTTAAATGCCAAAAAATTAACACTTCAGACAAATGGTTAACAGATAAGTTAACACTTCAGTAAAATGTTCAATTAACAAATGTTTAATTACTAATTCAACTAAAACAGTAAATGTAACACTTCAATTAACTAAATATTCAGAGAAATGAGTAAACTTAACACTTCAGTTTGCTGAATATTCAGACAAATGTTCAATTAACATATAATTTAACACTTCAGTAAAATGTTCAATTAACTAGTGTTCAGTTATTAATTCAACTAAAACAGTAAACTTAACACTTCAATACCGTCAATATTCAGACAAATGTTCATTTAAATATTCAGACAAAATTTCAGTTAACCCTACAACCCTAACGTAGGAACAACAGCCGTAGAACACTAACTCTAGAACCCAACTGGACGAACACCAGCCCTAGAACCCTAACCATAGAACCCTAACCATACAACCCTAAACCTAGAAGCCTAACCCTAGAAACCTAAAGTACAAACCCAATCGGGAAAAAGGGAGAACGCGGATGCATTACTTACCAGACGCCGCCGAACGAGGATGCCCAGTTTTGGCTGCCCGTCGGATCTTCCTTCACAGCTCGGGCGAACGCGGCCGCCGCCGCACATTCAACTGATGGGTTTGCCGCCGGCAGTTGGGGAGGAAGCGGCGGCTGAGATGGATTTGAGCTACCACATAACTCCGGCGGATCTTCATCAGTAGCATCAGCAGCGCCTCCGTCGCAGGATTTCGCCGTCGCCATGAGTGGGAGCACGAAGGAGGGAGATAGAGTGCGGGCGAGATTTGTGAGAGAGCTGGTGCGGTCGGGCGAGCCGACCGCGTCGGTTTGACCAGGTAGTGAGTAACGGCGCCGTCCGCCTCGCCGTTACGCCACGTCACCTATTTTGGGTCCCACCTGTCGGAAACGCCCTCAGAGGCTGCAAATCAAGCGATCAGTGCTTTTTGCAAAAAGTTTACCGAATGCGCGGTGTTTTTTGCAAATGATTAGAGACCAGGTTGTTTTCTGCAGAAGAAGCCCCAAATGTGGTGGTTTTTTACAATTAACTCCATGGACCACGACTTTCATGGACATAATCCTGCCGACTACCCGCGATAAGCCGGGCGAGAAGCCCTGCCCTGCTTTCATATTCCAGTCTCGGACCCTGTGTCTGATAGGAACTCAAGCATCATGTGTGCAGGCTTAAAAGCCAGGCAAATTTGATAAATTTGACCTATAGACGGAATCAAATCACAGAATGAACTGTCCGTGAAACTATTTCACGCGGCTGACCCGTGGCGCCTAGCTCCCAGGCGCTGCACTAGTGCAACGCCTGGGAGCTAGGCGCTGCACTAGTGCAACGCCCAGGAGCTAGGCGCTACACTGTATAGTGTGGCGCCTAGCTCTCAGGCGCTGCACACTGACTTAGTAATTTTCTGAACACACGGGTGCGACGCTGGCCGTGTAGCGCCTATCTCTGAGGCGTTGCACAGTGTAGTGTGGCGCCTTCGTGTCGGGCGTCACACAAAAAGGTCAGCCGCGTGAAATAGTTTTACGGATAGTTCATTCTATGATTTGATTTCGTCTATAGGTCAAATTTGTCAAATTTGCCTAAAAGCCATTCAGTATCATCTCAGAGAGAAGCATTTTCTCAGGGCCAACATTTTCATAGGGCCAAGGCGATAGAGATGGCCACGACATCATGGGTGACATTGTATACTGCAGTGTACCCCGATTGACTTGTTGAAGCTGGATTCCCTTGTGAAGGCCATGTCCCATCGCTTGACTCGGACGAAGAACCCGGACGAGTATGAAGTGAAGTATGTGACCTTTGCAGAAACAGAAGTGTTTCTGCAAGCAGAAGTGTGTGTCCGTTCCTGGAAAGGTTGAGGGTTGCCTATTCCAACGCGTCCGAGCAGTTCGCTCTTGTCGAAGGAGACCGTCAAAAACTAGAGAGGCGGCATGCTGAAGTGGAGGCCTCGCATGAGTGGCTTCAGAAGGAGGTCGACGTGCATGACAAGCTGGCGGCCATGGCAAGGCAGCCCGAGAAGATGGCGGTGGCTTCATCGATTATTCTGAACTTGATTCATTGTCTTCTGATATGTTGTATGTGATTTTTTTTTTTTTTTTGCCCGGACGCTTGTGCTAGGCGCACTGCAGCTTTCTTAGGACCCGTACAAAACCTGCACCCCAGCATGCAAAGTGCGAAATCAGACTCCGCGCCGGCTTAACCAGAGTCCTCACGGTGCAAAGTTAATGCAGAGAGACAATCTCCTCAGCGATTCAATAGGCCATCAGTGTCTCTTATGCATAAAAATATATTTTGTTTCGGTTATTTTCTTTACTTCCTCCCATAGCATCAAGGCAAGAATCTAAAGTACATGCCATTTAATTCCTCGACGGCGAAACGAAAGGCGTGCCAACTTGCTTGCAGCCGCCTCACTTGCAGCAGTGACGACCATGTAACTAATTCAAGCGTGCAGCGTTGGAATGACACAACGATTGTTCGCAAAACATTTTTGTTGCTTGAAATGTGGTGTAAATGGACATTGTTCAGAGCGGATGGCTTTCTCCCAACCACTTGTCTTGCAACACCCGCTACCTTAGAAATGTGGAAATTATAGAGCGCCTTTTTTCTTACAGTATTTATAGAGCACTTTTTTTTACAAAAAAGATCAGATCTATTATAAAGATTCACCGGAAGTACAAAGTATTAAAACATAATAAAAATTACATCGACGTCTCCGAACGATCATTATCGTCACCGGAATGAGCCGCCGAAGCGCCGTTGTCGCCGCTCACATATCATAACCGTGTCGATGACAACAGAAAGAACTTCATGCATGTGTTCCTAAGGACCAGCATCCTGAGGCTGCAGTCATCGCCTTTGAATCCTTAAATCAATCTGAAGAACCTAACACCAAATATCGTCGTTGCGGACGCACGAGAAACTCTAGCCTCGCCGCCCCGAGGAGCTGGCAGGAATCTACTCCAACGCTACGTCTAACCTGTCCCAACGGACGAACTTGAGGAGAGAATCGGAACCCAGAAGATTGACTCGAAGAAGAAGCGCCGCCATCCGTCCAATCGGCACCCCTGCGACAACCAAAACACTACATGTCTACTAACTGGTGCCGAGGCACTAGAAATCCCCTCCCTGCCACAGGCCGTTGGAGCGGCAGGCAGAGGGGAGGCAAATCCACAAGGTTCACCAGTGGAGATCAAGGGGAGGAAGATTTTCCTAGTCGCCTTGAAGGGGAAAGAAAAGCTGAATTCGTCTTCGGTATTTACTAGAAGGGTTGGGTGCGCTTTGCTGCGCCGTTGGTGTTGTTGGATTTCCTAAAAACATTACTCACTCTTTCAAAGTATAAGGTGTATTACATTTTTAAGAAGTCAAACCTTTTTAAGTTTGATCAAATTTGTAGAGAAATATATCAAAATTCATAATACCAAATAGGTATAATTAGATTCATCATGAAATTAATTTCCATATTTTTTTTGTTTAATCTTGTGGATGTTGTCATTTTTTGTTCTGAACTTGGTCAAAGTAAAGGAATTTGACTTTCAAACTAATACCCCTTATATTTTGGAATTGACGAAATATTTAGTTTGGTAGGGCGGGAAGATGATGGAGTGTGTTTTGTTTTTTTTATAATTCAATTATTTGGAGGGCCTTTATCGATGTGATTATGTGTTATCCATGAAGAAACTCGTATTTATGTGGGAAAATTTCTGCGTCGGTAGCTGCATGTACTATATTGATGCTACAGTATCATAAGTTTTATAGGCCGGTTGTTGCTAATTGATTTGAAAAATGATTGACCCGATCAAAATCATACACCAAATCCATAATAGAATACCACAATCGAATTGAAGAGCTTCAAAACTAAGGACAATAGTGAATTGAAATAATTAAATGGGAGAGCTCCTTGAAAAATTATTGAGCCAGTCAAAATTGAGTGACTTTTTTTTAAATTAAAGACCTCAATTAATTATGAGGCGTTAAAAATTAGAAAGCATAATGTATATATAAAAGAATCGAATGAGACTTTGCGAAATTGTTGACCCAGACAAAATTGGATGACCCAATTTCAATTGGAGACCTCAATTGATTATGAGCCCTTTAAAATTAGAAAGATTAGTGTCATAGAGGATAGAGCACCTTATTATTCCTTAACGTGTCAATCACATCAGCGTATGGCCGATGTACATACATGTAATCAGATTGGTAAGTATCAATTCTATATACTAGTATAAGTGTAGATAGATCCACCGTGAGGCACTCAGGCATCGCCCAAATCCACGAGGAGAGGTGTGTTGTCCCCTTTCTCCACCGTGAACGTCTTGAGCATCCGACACCCCGTCGCCGTTGTGACCTCGACGAAGTATCTGCCGTGGAAGCCTCTGAACTTGAAGTTCCCATCACCGTCGGCGCTCCCGCGCACGTCCGTCTTCCATTCCCTCTGGAGGTTCAAGAACATCTGGCCAGCTTCGTTGACGGTGCCGTCGGCGTCTACGAGCCAGGCGTCCTGCCGCCACATCGTGCCCTGCATGAACCCCCAGAGCACGACGCCCTCCACCGCAGGGTGCGCGTATGCCTCCCGGAGCACCACCTCCAGGTCCTTGGCGCGGAGGCTCACGTCGGGCTCGCACACGTCCAGCTCCGTGAACCAGACGGGCACGCCGGTGGCGGCGAGCCTGTCGAGCGCGGCGCAGATGACCTCCCCGACCGGGTTGCTCACGTGGCCCTGCAGCCCGATGCCGCGCACCACCGCGCCGCAGCTCTGCAGCCATGTGACCTGCTCGGCGTACTTGTCGGGGGTCGCGTTGGGGTCGTTGCCGCACTCCACGTTGAAGTCGTTGACGAAGAGCGCGGGCTCCGGGTCCAGCCGCGCCACCTCCTTGAACATGAACGCCGGCACGTCCTCGTCGCCGAGGCGGTCCCGGAAGAATTGGCCGTGCAGCATCTCGTTGTTGACGTCGTAGTGCGGGAACTTGCCGGCGTAGCGGGAGACAAGGCCCTCGAGGCGGCTCTGGACGGCGGACTTCAGCTGGTCCTTGTCGAGGTTCTTGACCCACTGCTGCACGTCGCCGTCCACGGACCAGAAGACGCAGTGGCCGCGGACGCGCTTGCCCAGGCGGTCGCAGAGCGCGAGGAGCGCGTCGGCGTCGGCGTAGTTGAGCTGGCCCTGTTGTGCCTCCGTGTGGTACCACTTGAGCTCGTTCTCGAAGACGGCCCAGTCGAAGTGGTTGGTGAAGAAGTCGAGGAAGGCCGGGTTCTGGATGACCGTCGTGTTGATGCATGTCCCAAAAGGGAATGCATTGTCTAACTGCACGACGCGCACGGACGCCGCTCCCGTCGCCGCGCCCAGCTTGAGGACCACGTCCCTCTTGCGCGCCTGCATCAATAGGCGCCACAAAGCCCACGTCAATAATTATATATGCGGGCGGCACATGGAAAGTGAAACATGGCTACGTATAGTGCACGCTCACTTTGTCAGTCTTGTCCTTGAGTTGCCTGAACCGCGCCTCCCGATCTGTCTGGTAGACGCGGAGATCCATGACCTTGATGTCAACCCCAACGGGGGCGCCGTGGACGTAAACCGCGGCGCTGCGCGGCTCCGTACTGAGCCGGAAGGCGCCCATGATCTCCGTCCAGGCGCCGGCCTCGGCGCAGACCGCGCCGCAGTCCACCTGCAGGCTCTCATTCTCATCGTCGTCCATAGTGACACCAAGGTTGACGCGCACAGTCCCCCGCGCCGCGCCTGCGCCCAGGCTGATCCACCCGGCCACGCGGTACGTGATCCCAGGCTTCAGGACGCCGCCCGTGATCGTCTGGCGCAGGCCGTCCTTCTCGTCGGCGCGCCCCGCCACGAGAATGTGCCTGCCGCTGGGCTCGTTGCCATCGCCATTCCCCGCGGCGATGGCCGTCTCCTCCTCATTGTGCAGGGACAGCGTCGTCGTGCGCGAGCCGAAGGGTGTGCAGCCGGTGATCAGGCTGCCGTCCAGGTTCACGTCCTGAAAAAAGCAGTACACATGTGCACCATACAAATGAATGAGCTAGACTCATGAACTCACCGTATGTCTACCACCAGTATGTAGGGTACATACCTGAGTGCTTGTCATCTTACACGAGGAAGTTCGGAATAGTGAAACAAGCACAGCTAGCTAGTAGCTTTCCCTTAGTCTGCACTCTGCACTGCAGTATGGGTGGTGAGATTAATGCAGCTCTTTCCGGTGGCTGCGGTATTTAAAGGGAAATTTTGGCGGCGGCCGTCGGTGTCTCCATCGACATCGATACAAACGCAGTTGAGCCGTGTCACATTCACAGGATAGAAGGAGTAACGGTGAAGAGTAGCAACGAACCAGGCACAAACCGGAAGCAACGAACGCTGCTCTTGAGTAACAGTGAAGATTGCACAACACGAAAGCTAGCTAGCTAAAGGCCGTCCTCGCAACCGTATATTTCACTTGCATATATGTCGGCGGCCGGCCGGCGACGATGGTGTAACAAATTCGTGATTTGTTGAAGCGTAGAGCGTCGGAATGCATGGCTTCACGGGACAAAAAAGGGCTAAAAGCGTGTAACTGGTCTGTGCCATAGAGTATGGACGCGACGATCGTGATCGAATCTTGCCTGCTAGCTTAGCTCGACCGACCGGTCTAATCACGTTAAGCAATGGCCACAAGCATGCACGCACGCACGCGGGAGCTATTGAAGAGTAGAATCGTCCGTCGCGGCGCAAGCAAGCAACGCGCCGTGCACATAGAAGACTGTCCATTTTGGAAGGCGTCATCTGCTCCGATCGAGTGGAACAACACAGAAACACAATATATGCCGGCCTACCGAATCCATAGTGCACTTCATGTGCACAGATCGAGTTGCCACACGCACCAACCCATGTGCTTTCTTTTTCTTTTCTATACTTTAGTAAGCAAGATAGTAGCTTAGCTCGGCCCTTTTTATTTAGAAAAGATAATTGCAGTTAATAAAAGAAATTGGTCGAAACCCGATACAAATGAATCACACAAACACACCAATCCCATGGCCGTGTCTCAAATGAGTTGAGGACTCAGTCACCCAAAGCGACCCCAGGCAACACCGTGCTTGATGATCCGGAGTCACCACTCCGGCTTACAAACTACATCAACACACCACATTGGCCCGAGGCCTCGCATCCGTCAAGTCGTCAACAACACTGAAGGAGGACACGCTCCACTAACATCTTAAAGAGGACCGGACCTACAAGGGGACGCCCTCAGCGAGGAGTAATGAGTACGCCGCCTACGCCTGCTGCGCCAAAGTTGAAATTTGGGGTTTCACCTAGAAAACAGTAGATCCAAGTGACAAGGGAGATGTGGGGGCTCACATCATCACCGGCATGTCCAAAGTTGGTGCTAGGCACCTGGAGATCACATCTTGCCCCATCATATGGCGAGCCACAATAGCGCGTGGACCCATACAACAGACCACCGCCAGCCTCCCATATCATGGCCGCGGATCACTGTGTCACCTCAATCCACCATGGTTTCCCCTGATTCGCCACCAATTGTTAGCACCACCACGCCACCATCCTCCAAATGATTGCAGAAATTGTAGGATGGCTGAATATTTCGGTGTTATATTGATCTGACCCTCGTATAGCGTATATATAGAGTACATTGTGAGGGGAGAGACATGGAGTAGACATGTTATGTTTAAACTAATTCTATCGCTATATCTCCTTGTCTCTAATTACACGTATGTACTTCTAACATTCTCCCTCAGTCGTAGTGGGAGTGAAGCAAACAGTTGTGACTGAATTTGAAGTCATGCGCTTCCGTCGCTGGCTGCGTCCCATTCTGATGCCTTCCTGGTCTCTTCTCTGTTCCCTCTCACAGCCCAAGTGGGAGTGGCGTGGACACTAGTGATGACGCAGACATCGTTGACTAGAATTGTTGCCGATGAGTAACTATAGACGTAGCCCTATATGTCGATGTCGAGGTAGCCGATCATGATGTAGTCATGATCGAGGTTGTCGTGTTCGATGATGTAGTCGTTGCAGATGATGAAGCAGCACAAAGCCGGAGGCGCAAAAAATGCGCTATGGAGGAGCTGCAGACGTGGATGATGCACCTTGTGGGTGTCAGAGGGTGCCGTCGGCGATGGGTCCACCGGTTTTGTCAGGACCCGAGGAAACCCATCAAGCACACATCATTTTTGCCAGGACCGAGTGGCCGTGCTAGGGGTCGTCACTAAAGTGGCTCGTGTTGATGTAGTCGTGCCATTGTAAATGACGTGGTTGATGCCGTCGTCGTGACACGGCCATTGTCGTCGTCGAAGTCGCATCTTGCAAAAAATCTGTCAGAGGACTATAGGTGTCCATCTTGTGGAGGGCGCGGTGGCGGTGTGTTGACAAAGATGTTGATGAAGACCTTGGCGATAAAGTGTCGCCCATGGCGTTGTAGCAACGCCTCAATGGTAATGTGTCACTTGAAAGCGTCCCTCCCGTTGTGTTGGGGAACGCAATATTTCAAAAAATTTACCTACGATCACGCAAGATCTATCTATGTGATGCATAGCAACGAGCGGGAGAGTGTGTCCACGTATCCTCGTAGATCGAAAGCGGAAGCGTTAAGTAACGCGGTTGATGTAGTGAACGTCTTCGCGATCCAACTGATCAAGTACCGAACGCACGGCACCTCCGCGATCTGCACCGTTCAGCTCGGTGACATCCCTCGTACTCTTGATCCAGCTGAGGCCGAGGGAGAGTTTTGTCAGCACGACAGCGTGATGACGGTGATAATGAAGTTACCGACGCAGGGCTTCGCCTAAGCACTACACCGATATGACCGAGGTGGAAATATGTGGAGGGGGGCACTGCACACGGCTAAACAATCAACTTGTGTGTCTATGGGGTGCCCCTCCCCCGTATATAAAGGAGTGGAGGAGGGGCAGGGCCGGTCTCATGGGGCACGCCCAAGGGGGGGATTCCTACTCCTAGTAGGAGTAGGTTTCCCCCCTTCCTTAATTGGAGTAGGAGAAGAAGGAAGAGGGAGAGGGAGTGAAGGAAAGCCACCCCCCCCAATTCAAATTGGGCTTGGGCGGTGATGAAGTCATGTACCTAGGGTAGGGTCATGGACCTGTCCCAGATACCCTCCCCAAGGACATCCTTAGAATAAACTGCCTTCTAGTCAACCTGGTAGGTTTCTACTCGACAGATTCAAAGACACTCGACCATGAAGACCCACTCGACCACCAGGAGTTCAAGGGCCACTCGTTTTGTCCAAACGGTCTGTAATTAAGTAGTCTTTATGGTCATGATGACACTTTATGTAAGGCGTTACCAATGCCTTTGTCCTTAACGCACCTTTAACCCTCCGCTACGTGGGCTGGCTGGGGTCCTGGCGCACTCTATATAAGCCACCCCTCCACAGTAGAAGGGTTCGCACCTGTAATTCATACGCATATAATCCAATCGACCGCCTCCGGCTCCGAGACGTAGGGCTGTTACTTCCTCCGAGAAGGGCCTGAACTCGTAAACTCGTGCGTACCAACTACTCCATAGCTAGTACCTTGCTTCTCCATACCTACCCCCCATTCTACTGTCAGACTTAGAACCATGATAGTTGGCGCCCACCGTGGGGCGGGTGTTCTAGCGATTTGTTGGAGAAGTTGGGATTCTTTCGATCTCCTACATCATGGTTTCAGGCGGAGTTTTGGTCGAGGGCCGCGAGATCCGTCTCGGTGCGCTCACGTTCATCGCCAACGACTCCGCTTCGCTTCAGGAGGCTCCTCTCGACGTCGACGCACTTCGTCCATGGGCAACGCACTTTCGCTGCAAGGCCCACGGCGTCCTCCTGCGGCAACCGTCGACCCAAGTATGGGTCGGTTCTTGTGCCGTCCTCACTCCCGATCTCCCGCCGCGCAAGCGCCCGGTCGGTCGAGGCTTCAGCGGTGGGTGAGACATGCGGTGGCTCGCCAGTCGGCCACTTCCCAAATTGCGGCAATCGAGCCCGACGAATATCTCTACGGCCTGTTCGATCTGTCGACTGGCTCCGCAGAGACTGCATCCGAGTGCGATAGCAGCGATCCGGCAGCAGAGGTTCTGATGGTCGACGGACCATGCAGTCCTCCTGGATTCCCCCGCACCGACGGAGGCGGCGGTGGAGGCGATCCGGCGCAAGATCACGAAGAGTACCAACCCGAGCCCCTCACTTCGCTGCAGAGGGAGGAACTTCCCGCCGAAACATGGATGCGCTTCACACTCCTATCATTGGAGAAACCCCCGAGGCTCGTGCCTTGGAGTATGCGCGCTAACAGCCTGGCCGGCGCACTCGACCGAGAACCTCCAGCGAAGTTCTCGACGAGCGCCGCAACCACGGGTTCCAGAATCCAATCGGCGTCGGCTCTTTCCACAACCGACTCAGGTATATCGAACTCGATTCAGAATTTAGCAACCGCGTCCGTATTGCAGAATCAATTCAGCCTTCCCAGTCGGAGGCGGGTAGAGGTTTGCAACAGATCAGAGATTTACTCCGGGCAGCAGGAGATCAAAACTCAGTTGTATCACAGTCACGGAACATGATTCACAGCAGATCCGTCGCTGCGAATTCAGTCCAGTCGGCCCATAGTCCAAGATCGCCCCCGAGGCGTGAGGAACGTGGAGGCCGGCGTGATGATCAGTACAAGAACCGCGAGCCGTATGAGCACCGATTCGATCGCAATGATCGACGTCGAGTGCCCACCCCTCCCCCAAGGGGCGAAGGGTTCCAGTCGACCCCAGGGAGCCAGGCTTTGATGCGAGATCCATTATCGTCGAAGGCTTGGTCGACAGGAACAGAGCTCACCGAGAAGGTCATGACAGAGATGTTCCCTCCAGCAGTAGAGTTCATGTCTCGGGGCGAGTGTTTTAGCAGGGCCATCGAGCCGCAGTGATTCCTCCCAACTTCAGGTTGGCGACTGGAGTCAGTAAGTTCACCGGTGAGTCCAAGCCTGTCACTTGGCTTGAGGACTACCGAGTGACTGTCCAGATTGGCGGCGGTAATGATGAGGTAGCTATGAAGCATTTGCCCCTTATGTTGGAGGGTTCGGCCAGAGCATGGTTGAATCAGTTAGCACCCAACAATATTTACACTTGGGAAGATCTTGCCCGAGTGTTTGTCAGGACATTTGAAGGGACTAGCAAGCGACCGGCAGGGTTGACAGAGCTGCAGTCGTGTGTACAGAAGTCGAATGAAACTTTGAGAGATTACATCCAGAGATGGATAACCTTGCACCACACAGTTGAGAATGTGTCTGATCACCAGCGATCTGTGCTTTCAAGGAAGGTGTCAAGAACAGAGAGTTGAGTTTGAAATTTGGTTGGACAGGACATATGACCCTGAGTCGGATGATGGAGATTGCCACCAAGTATGCTAATGGTGAAGAAGAGGATCGGCTCCGGAGTGGTAAGTACAAGTCAGCCGTTAATGAAGCCGGCGGAGGAAATTCCAGTCGGAAGCGAGCGCATAAGCCGAGCCAGCCGCTCCGGAGAAGCCTTGGCTGTGACCCCTGGAATGTTCATGGGGAATCCCAAGGGTCCGTGGAACCCCAAGAAGGTGAAAGACCAAGATGGGAATGATGTGTTGGACTTGCCATGTCACATTCACACGAAGAAAGATGAAGAGGGTAAACTCATTTACCCGAAGCATACCACTCGACATTGTCGGCTTTTGATTCAGCAGTTCCAAGGGAAGCAACCCAAGGATGAGGAAAAGGGGTCGGACAAAGTTGAGGACAAGGAAGATAGTGATGGTGGATACCCCCAGGTCAATTCCACCCTGATGATTTTTTCTGACGTTGAAAGCAAAAGTCAATTGAAAGTTATCAACCGAGAAGTGAACATTTTCGCTCCGGCGACGCCAAATTATCTGAAATGGTCCCAGACCGCCATCACATTCGACCAGTCTGATCACCCGACACAAATTGCCACCCCTGGGAGGCAAGCGTTGGTGGTCGATCCAGTCGTCGAAGGCACTCGAGTGACCAAAGTTTTGATGGATGGTGGCAGTGGTTTGAACATTTTGTATGCAGATACGTTGAAAGGGATGGGCGTTCCGATGTCCAGACTCAGCACCAGAAACATGAGATTCCATGGAGTCATTCCTGGAAAGAAAGCTGAGTCACTCGGCCAAATTGCTCTCGATGTGGTTTTTGGAGACTACAAGAATTTTCATAAGGAAAAGTTGACCTTTGAGGTCGTAGATTTCCAGAGCGCTTATCACGCTATTCTGGGAAGGCCGGCGTATGCCCGTTTCATGGCTCGACCATGTTATGTGTATCTTAAGCTGAAGATGCCGGCCCCAAGGGTGTAATCACTGTCACTGGCAATCGGAAGAAGGCGGACGAGTGTTTCCAGAAAGGCTCTAAGATTGCTGATGCTCAGATGGCAGTGGTAGAATTGCAAGAATATCAGAAGACTGCAGATCCGAGTGATTTGTTGCGAGCCAAGAAGCCCGCTACGGAGTCGGCATTTCAGTCGTCCGGTGAGACGAAGCAGGTTCACATTCATCTGACTGATCCCAATGCTGCTCCGACTCACATCTCAACAACACTCAACTCCAAATAGGAAGAAGCGCTCATCCAGTTCCTCCGTGAGAACTGGGACATCTTTGCATGGAAGCCTGCTGACATGCCAGGTGTTCCCAGGGAGCTGGCTGAGCATCGTCTGCGAGTCGACCCAAAAGTCAAACCAGTCAAAGAACATCTTCAACGGTCCGCCGTCCAGAAGAGAAAGGCCATAGGCGAGGAGGTGGCTCGGCTCTTAGCAGCGGAGTTTATCCGAGAAATTTACCACTCCGAGTGGCTCGCCAATGTGGTCATGGTCCCTAAGAAGGACAATTCCCTGCGCATGTGCATCGACTTCAAACATATCAATCGGGCCTGCCCGAAAGATCATTTTCCTCTCCCCCGCATCGACAAAATAGTCAACTCGACTGCGGGATGTGAGCGGTTGTCTTTTTTTGACGCATATTCTGGGTACCATCAGATCCTTCTGTATGGACCCGACGAGATCAAAACAGCTTTCATCACTCCATTCGGGTGCTTCTGTTATGTCACCATGCCATTTGGCCTCAAGAATGCCGGAGCCACGTTCATGAGGATGATTCAGAAGTGTTTACTCACTCAAATTAGTCGGAATGTGGAAGCATACATGGATGACATTGTGGTCACGTCACGGAAAGGTTCCGACCTGTTGACTGACCTTGCTGAAACATTTGCCAATCTCAGGAGGTATGATATCAAGCTTAATCCATCAAAGTGTACATTCGGAGTTCCTGGCGGAAAGTTACTCGGTTTTCTCGTTTCTGAACGAGGAATCGATGCTAACCCAGAAAAAGTTGGCACTATACTCCGAATGAAACGCCTGCGTGCGTGTGCACGATGTCGAAGCTTTCGGATGCTTGGCCGCTTTAATTCAATTCATCTCTCGCCTCGGTGAAAAGGCATTGCCTCTTTACCGACTGATGAAGAAGTCAGAAAAGTTCGAGTGGACTCCTGAAGCTGATGCAGCGTTTGCAGAGCTCAAAGCTCTGCTTTCCACCCAGTCGGTGCTTGCTGCCCCAATCAGCAAGGAGCCGTCGCTGCTTTACGTTGTAGCCATAGGACAAGTCGTCAGTACAGTACTTAAGGTCGAGCGGGAAGAGGAAGGAAAGGCCTTCAAAGTTCAGCGCCCAGTATATTATCTTTCTGAAGTATTAACCCCGTCAAAGCAAAGATACCCTCATTATCAGAAGCTTGTGTATGGGATTTATATGACCGCGAAGAAGGTTGCTCATTATTTCTCCGATCATTCCATTACGATTAAATCGGTGGCGCTCCATTATCGTAGATTACGCACAATGTAGACGCAACTAGTCGAGTGGCGAAATGGGCGATTGAACTTCTTCCCTTGATATCAAGTTTGAGGCAAAGAAAGCCATCAAGTCCCAAGCAATAGCAGATTTCATCGCCGAGTGGATTGAACAACGATTCTGACTCAAGTTCACTTTCGAACCTTTGGACTATGTTCTTTGATGGTTCCAAGATGTTGAATGGTTCCGGTCTTTGGGGTAGTGTTGGTTTCCCCGAGGAGATAAGCTCAGATATGTGCTCCAGGTTCACTTTGATTCTTCCAACAATGAAGCAGAATAGGAAGCACTGTTGTATGGGTTGCGTATGGCCATTTCGCTCGGCGTCTGTCGCCTCATGGTCTATGGTGACTCAGATCTGGTGGTTAATCAGGTGATGAAGGAGTGGGACATCATAAGTCCAGCCATGACTGGCTACTGTAATGCAGTGAGGAAGCTAGAAAAGAAGTTTGAGGAGTTAGAGCTCCATCATATACCCCGACTGAAAAATCAAGCTGCTGATGATTTGGCGAAAATAGGGTCCAAGAGGGAAGCTGTGACACCCCAAAATTTTAACCTTGTTTTATTAATTAAAATTTTGCCAGGAAATTAAATTTTTATTTTTTTGAATTTATTCTTGATCTCAGAGCCTCTTTTCTTCCCCTAAGTTGTGGAGTTTCCATCCTTAGTAAAAACTTTTCAATCACTGTTGGACTTATTTTCCCTCTCAAATAAAACGATTCCTTTATCAGTGGGATTATCTATATAATTATTTTTTTCCTGAACTTTATTTCTCTAAATTGGATCTTCATAAGTTTCAAGGTACCATTTGCACTACAACCCTTTGATAAATTCATTTAAAAATCCCACCAAAATTTGGAGATGTCATGTGATGTTTTTAAATCACTTTTATGCAAAAATATCTTTTATTCATGAAATATTTTGAGCTCTACACCCAAATTTTCTTCTCTGGTCCAGTGGGCAATTTTGCACTACAACCTATTTAAATATTTCTTCAAAACTTCTACCAAAATTTTGGGATGTAGTAGGGGCATATTATTCCACTTTATGCAAAAACCCAGTGATGTTCTTTGAAATTTTTGAGTGAATCAACCTCACTTTCATTCTGGTCCAACTTGATGGTTTGTACAACAACCATATTTTTGCTTGCTCTTTTGCCCTTGACCCTTTCTCCTGCTTATAGCACACCCTGCAAAACCCTTAAGTCCAGGAGCATGCACCTATTGGACCATTTTTGGTTCATGAAGTAATGCCATTTATCTCGTGTCCAGAATGGAAGTTTTGCAAAACTTGCACTAACAAGTTTGTGCTTTGTACAAACTAACCTCACCACCCTCTCTTTCATCTAAAGAGACCCCAGACTGGAAGTTTTTACCACTCCAAGAAAAGCCTAGGTGCCTGTGGCATTTTGTCAAACACACAGGTGCATGGACAGAATTGGCATGAGTTTTTGTTTGCATTATGAACTTGGTCTCCTGACCTAACTACCATGTCCCTTGATCTCCCCTCTATCAATAACCTAGTCATGTTGCTTTCCAACCTCGCCCGAGCGCTCTAGAGTGCTATGGCATTTCGCCGAGCAGCTGGTGTGCGTGCACTGGGCGCGCCCAGAGCGCGCCAACTGCAGTCGCGCACCCGAGCCGCCGCGTCGCATGACCCTTGACCCTTGGCCGCTTGCAAAGCCACGCCCCGCCCTCGACCACTCGCCAGAAACCTCCAAGCCGCCCTGGCAGCCTACAGCGCCGCTGTCAGGGCACTCTTGGCGGCACGCCGGCGTCCGCATTGCGCCTCTGCCTCGGTTGGCGCCACCCGAGCCACCCCGGCTCGCCACCTGCCCCTGGGAGCCGCGCAAGCTTATCCCCTCGCTCGTCGGCTAGCTCTCGTCGCCTCCATGTTGCCCTGCAAGCTACAGAACGTCGGTTCGCCGGCGACCTTATCCTCGGCCGCGGAACCGCCATGGCCACGCTATATAAGAAGCACCCGAGCTCATCCAGGCCTCACGCAGCCTCTCTCACTCCCTCACCGACCCACCCATAGCAAGAGGGAAGACCAGGAGTCGTCTTCTTCCTCTCCGACAACTCCTGCCGCCACTGCCCGGCCATTCCGCGCCACCAGACCTCCCCTCTCCACTCTCTTCACCAGGAGATCTCCCTCCCTCTCGTGAGTGCACCCCCACGCTCAATTTTGGTCGGGAACCACCATAGCCCCGGCCACAAATCCAACCGAGGCCGCCATCCGCCGCAAGGCTCATCGCCGACGACTCCCTCCATCCCCGTCACTCCCTCGACCACCGGAAGAACCGCCCCAGTCTTGCGGATCCATCCCCACCCTCGGGGGCCCGCGAGGAGCCGCCAAACACCGGCGACGATTGCCGGAGCCCCCGCCTCTGTTCGGCCAGAGGAAGAAGAGGGGAGGGGACTGGTCAAACCTGACCAGTGGGGCCCCTGGACCCACTGTCAGCGACCCAGCCCGCCTCCACACGTGTTTAAGTGAAGGTGTATAACTCCCCAGTACGTTTACCCTATACTGAAAACGTATTCCGTCTGAAGCGTTTTCTTTTTATCTTAAAAAAAACAGATTTTGACCAGGACTTTGACTGGCTATAACTTTTTAAATATAACTCCAAATGAATTGATTCTTTTTCCTACATCTCTCAAATTCTGTCTAGTTTATTTTAAGATTTATTTGAAAAAATTTCAAACAACTTTTTTGTGCTGTTTTGAAATTGTGTGTTAATTCCAATATTTTCAAAATAGGATTTTGGAGAGAGGCAGAAAACTTCCAAAAAGTTTTGGAGAGCACCTCACCCCTCCACAACTTGAAGGCAAGCATCCTGAACCCTGGCATAATATTTTTTGATGTGTTGGTTGACATGATTATAACACCAACTTATTTCAGAGAACTTGTTATTTTATGTGGTGGCGCGATCATTTGCATGAATGCATATTGGAGATTTTCCTTGCTGTTGGAAGCAAATATACTTGTGATGATATTCACTCTCGAATGCCTTGCATGCATACCGGAAAGAAACTCGGAAAAGCCTCAGCCTTGGGTAGGCATGATGCTTGTGTCCGGTCTCCGTCGGGATGGTTATGTCCGGTATGGTATGGTGAAGTATAATGAGTGGTGATTGTGTTAGTCGGAATATATATTGGTTACTCTTATCATGCACAGAATTTATAAACCTCCTGAGTCGACCATAGATCGAGTCTTGTTCCAGTAACCCCCATACTTGTTTCGTGCTACCACTGCCCCTCGCCGCAGTAGGGTATGGTTCGATAAGTTGTCAACCCTTTCTTGGCACACACCGCATGTAGGGTCCATGGTGGAAGATACCGCTGCATCCGTAGGCATGCCACCTGGTCCGGGGCATGGGTGTTTCCGGTTGGGACCGAGAGGGGGCACCCCTTAGTGCGCGATATAAATTTGATCCCATGCTACAGCGAGGTTGTAGCCTCCCCACTTAGAGTTTTGCTTGACAGGTGTCGTGGGTGATTCCTGCACACCGTAAGTTAAGTCGGTGTGTGCAATTCGTGTGTGTTTTCAATTAAAAGACCAGAGACGGAATTAGTCCCGATGGACTAAAGGAATCCGTTACTCGTGGGTAAAGAGTACACCCTCTGCAGAGCTTAAACCTATTCAATAGGCTGTGTCGATGGTTAAGGACTACAGTCTGGGACGGGTCAAGTGTCGGTCTTAGTGTCGGTCTTCGGAGGAGAAACTACTAAATCAGAACTTGGATCACGACTGATGACTTGTGATGATCATGTCTATCTTTATTTTGGACTAACCCATTATATTATTTGAATTATTGAGTATCCTTGGGACGGTTCTACCTCCTGGATATTCACTATGAATGTATTTGCCTTATAAGCCCTTTATGTGGTGTCGCACAGACGCCCGACTGTGGCATGCTTGTTATTTATTTACTTTATAAGCCCTTTATGTGGTGTCGCACAGACGCCCGACTGTGGCATTACTTGTTATTTATTTCCTTTATAAGCCCTTTATGTGGTGTCGCTGAGACGCCCGACTGTGGCATGCTTGATATTTATTTTACCTTATAAACCCCTTATGTGGCGTCGCTCAGATGCCCGACTGAGGCATGCTTGTTATTTACCATCATTTCGAGACGTCGCTTCAGACATCCGAATGGTGCATTTTATTTCCTACTCTGTCATTTCATATTCTTGTTACATATAAATAACATGTTTGCATGCATCAGAGATTTTATTTTATGACCGACGATGTGATCATAGAATATTTCCGTGCATGATTATCATTTATATTATACCCGTGTTCATAATGTTTGCGAGTACTTTCAAAGTACTCACTGGCTTGTCCCTGGCTATTGTCTTGGCCAGATTTCTTGCATGGAGAGGAGCGTTGCGATGATCGCCCCGGAACCTAAGCAACGGTGACAGCAGTCTCGCGAAGATAGGAGTTTACCTGGTCAGCTGTTCCTGTGGGAAATGGAGTCCCATAGACACCGATGATCCACAAACCGCTTCCGCCATCAACCACTAGAAACCATTTGTTGTACTCATAGGCCAGAATGGTCTTGTACTACATATTTTGTATTTTGCTTGGATTTTCTGCATCAAGTTGGTGACTCATCAGCTAACAGTAATCCTGGGGCTGGTGAGCACTACGACCGTTTCCTGGAAACTATATCCCGGAAAACCGGTCGTGACAAACTTGGTATCAGAGCCAGGCTGACCATTGGCTAATCCTATCTTAGCCAGGTCAAGAAACCTAGGAAAACCAACCCACCAGACCCTAACCAAACACCAGCCAAGCTTCCCGTGCAAGATAGCCACAAAGGACCCCGACACTTTTGGCAGTCGGTGCCCAACCTATCAGCCTAGCCTGTCGATCACGCGCCAGTGACCGACACATAATCTGTCTTATTCGCAAGCATGCGAAGGAAGACTCCGTCCCCTTTTTCTATAAAAAGGGCACGCTAGCCTCAACACAGCACAGCCGACCTCTTCCTCAAACCAAGTTATAATGTCTGGTCCCGTCGTGCACAATGAGACCACAGCAAACAACCTCGGAGGTTTTGTGACCGTGCTAGCAAACCTCACCCGCCGTGCCTTTGCATTAGAAGAGCCCCCAGAATATGTAGTGCACCAAGGGTCCGTGAGCGGTGAAAGCCGTCAATTCTGGGCCACAGTGCACGTCTATGGTAGGGGTCTATCGCCAGAACGCCCCTACAGGTTGACCGGAAGGACAACTTCCTTTGAGCCACAAGCCATCCAACTAGCCGCCCGAGAAGCTATAGTTCAACTCCGGCACTTGTCACCCAGAGTTAACTGTCGCTCGTTCCACTACTACCCCAGCCGTGACGGATATGGTAGACCACCCCAAGTTGCCAACGGAGATCACGAGACGGACCCTGCATTGTTGCACCTAGTGCGCTATGTAGGTGCACTAAAGGAACTGTTCGATCAAATCACCATTGATCTGATCGCAGCTCGTGGAGAGCTGATTCGCCGAGCCCCGGCAAGAAGAGAAGATGAGCCCGACGCCGACAACCCCGTCGTACTGTTCGGACAACCGATCGAGACCTTGAGGTCAGCCCCAGCCATCAACCAAAATACCTTGATGACCCCAGAAGTGCTTCGTCGCCTTTTGGGAACACACTCCAGCGGGATTGTGGCCAACAATCCCCGAGATGGTCATCATAGCTACCCCGACCCTGCAGTCCCTCAACCTCCTCCAGCTCATTCTGACGGTGAGAACCGTGGAGAAACCCCGACGTCCGCAAGGCAAGCCCGCTTAGATATTAACGAGGTAGACTGAGTCACCCGAGCAGTACCGAGTCTTAGTATGTCCTCGCCTTATAACTGTGTGATCCTGTATCACCGTAATTAAATACTGTTTGCCTGTGCACCCCTATTTTTTTGTAATAGCCATGCATGAGTATGTTCATGTGCGATTGCATTTTTAATCCCAAGCGTAGCTGCCAAAAACCAACCTCGACAACGCGAAGTTTGTGCTATGAGTAAACCTTTTTGGTTTCAGCTAACAGGAATGATATTTTCAAAACAACTCTTGACAAATCTCGAGGATGAGATTTTCTTTTAAGGGGGGTTAGTGTTGTGACACCCCAAAATTTTAACCTTGTTTTATTAATTAAAATTTTTCCAGGAAATTAATTTTTTTTTCTGAATTTATTCTTGATCTCAGAGCCTCTTTTTTTTCCCTAAGTTGTGCAGTTTCCATCCCTAGTAAAAACTTTTCAATCACTGTTGGACTTATTTTCCCTCTCAAATAAAACGATTCCTTTATCAGTGGGATTATCTATATAATTATTATTTTCCTGAACTTTATTTCTCTAAATTGGTTCTTCATAAGTTTCAGGGTACCATTTGCACTACAACCCTTTGATAAATTCATTTAAAAATCCCACCAAAATTTGGGGATGTCATGTGATGTTTTTATATCACTTTTATGCAAAAATATCTTTTATTCATGAAATATTTTGAGCTCTACACCCAAATTTTCTTCTCTGGTCCAGTGGGCAATTTTGCACTACAACCTATTTAAATATTTCTTTAAAACTTCTACCAAAATTTTGGGATGTCAGTAGGGGCATATTATTCCACTTTATGCAAAAACCTAGTGATGTTCTTTGAAATTTTTGAGTGAATCAACCTCACTTTCATTCTGGTCCAACTTGATGGTTTGTACAGCAACCATATTTTTGCTAGCTCTTTTGCCCTTGACCCTTTCTCCTGCTTATAGCACACCCTGCAAAACCCTTAAGTCCAGGAGCATGCACCCATTGGACCATTTTTGGTTCATGAAGTAATGCCATTTATCTCCTGTCCAGAATGGAAGTTTTGCAAAACTTGCACTAACAAGTTTGTGCTTTGTACAAACTAACCTCACCACCCTCTCTTTCATCTAAAGAGACCCCAGACTGGAAGTTTTTACCACTCCAAGAAAAGCCTAGGTGCCTGTGGCATTTTGTCAAACACCTGGAGTGCATGGACAGAATTGGCATGAGTTTTTGTTTGCATTATGAACTTGGTCTCCTGACCTAACCACCTTGTCCCTTGATCTCCCCTCTATCAATAACCTAGTCATGTTGCTTTCCGACCTCGCCCGAGCGCTCTGGAGTGCCATGGCATTTGGCCGAAAGCAGGTGGTGGGCGTGCCTTTGGCGCCAGGCGCGCCAACTGCAGCCAGCGCCCGAGCCGCCAGCCGCATGCCCTTGACCCTTGGCGCTTGCAAAGCCACGCCCGCCCTCGACCACTCGCCAGAAACCTTCAAGCCGCCACGGCAGCCTACAGCGCCGCCCGTCAGGCACTCTTGGCGGCACGCCACGTCCGCATTGCGCCTCTGCCACGGTCGGCGCCGCCCGAGCCACCCCGGCTCGCCACCTGCCCCTGGGAGCCGCGCAAGCTTATCCCCTCGCTCGTCGGCTAGCTATTGTCGCCTCCACGTCGCCCTGCAAGCTACAGAACCTCGGTTCGCCGGCGACCTTATCCTCGGCCGCGGAACCGCCATGGCCACGCTATATAAGAAGCACCCGAGCTCGTCCAGGCCTCACGCAGCCTCTCTCACTCCCTCACTGACCCACCCATAGCAGTAGGAAGACCAGGAGTCGTCTTCTTCCTCTCCGCAACTCCTGCCGCCACTGCCCGGCCATTCCCGCCACCAGGACCTCCCCCTCTCCACTCTCTTCACCAGGAGATCTCCCTCCCTCTCGTGAGTGCACCCCCACGCTCAATTTTGGTCGGGAACCACCATAGCCCCGGCCCCCAAATCCAACCGAGGCCGCCATCCGCCGCGAGGCTCGTCGCCGACGACTCCCTCCATCCCCGTCACTCCCTCGACCACCGGAAGAACCGCCCCAGTCTTGCGGATCCATCCCCACCCTCGGGGGCCCGCGAGGAGCCGCCAAACACCGGCGACGATCGCCGGAGCCCCCGCCTCTGTTCGGCCAGAGGAAGAAGAGGGGAGGGATCGGTCAACCTGACCAAAGGGGCCCCTGGACCCACTGTCACGACCCAGCCCGCCTCCACACGTGTTTAAGTGAAGGCGATAACTCCCAAAGACGTTTCCCTACAATCGAAAACGTATTCCGTCTGAAGCGTTTTCTTTTTATCTTAAAAAAACAGATTTTGACCAGGACTTTGACTGGCTATAACATTTTAAATATAACTCCAAATGAATTGATTCTTTTTCCTACATCTCTCAAATTCTGTCTAGTTTATTTTAAGATTTATTTGAAAAAAATTTCAAACAACTTTTTTGAGCTGTTTTGAAATTGTGTGTTAATTCCAATATTTTCAAAATAGGATTTTGGAGAGAGGCATAAAACTTTCAAAAAGTTTTGGAGAGCACCTCACCCCTCCACAACTTGAAGGAAAGCATCCTGAACCCTGGCATAATATTTTTTGATGTGTTGGTTGACATGATTATAACACCACCTTATTTCGGAGAACTTGTTATTTTATGTGGTGACGCGATCATTTGCATGAATGCATATTGGAGATTTTCCTTGCTGTTGGAAACAGATATACTTGTGATGATATTCACCCTCGAATGCCTTGCATGCATACCGGAAAGAAACCCGGAAAAGCCTCAGCCTTGGGTAGGCATGATGCTTGTCTCCGGTCTCCATCGGGACGGTTATGTCCGGTATGGTATGGTGAAGTATAATGAGTGGTGATTGTGTTAGTCGGAATTTATATTGGTTACTCTTATCATGCAGAGAATTTATAAACCTCCTGAGTCGACCATAGATCGAGTCTTGTTCCAGTAACCCCCATACTTGTTTCGTGCTACCACTCGTCCCTGCCGCAGGTAGGGTATGGTTCAGTAAGTTGTCAACCCCTTTCTTGGCACACACCGTACAGAGGGGCCATGGTGGAAGATACCGGCTGCATCCGGTAGGCATGCCACCTGGTCCGGGGGGGGGTGTTTCCGGTTGGGACCGAGAGGGGGGGCACCCCTTAGTGCGCGCGATATAAATTTGATCCCATGCTACGCGAGGTTGTAGCCTCCCCACTTAGAGTTTTGCTTGACAGGTGTCGTGGGTGATTCCAGACACCGGTAAGTTAAGCTGGTGTGTGCAAGTCAGGTGTGTTTTCAATTAAAAGACCGTAGACGGAATTAGTCCCGATGGATTAAAGGAATCCGTTACTCGTGGGTAAATAGTACACCCTCTGCAGAGCTGAAACCTATTCGAATAGCCGTGTCGATGGTTAAGGACTACAGTCTGGGACGGGTCAAGTGTCGGTCTTAGTGTCGGTCTTCGGAGGAGAAACTACTAAATCAGAACTTGGATCACGACTGATGACTTGTGATGATTATGTGTATCTTTATTTTGGAATAACCCATTATATTATTTGAATTATTGAGTATCCTTGGGACGGTTCTACCTCCTGGATATTCACTATGAATGTATTTGCCTTATAAGCCCTTTATGTGGTGTCGCATACGCTCGAATCGTGGCATGCTTGTTATTTATTTACTTTATAAGCCCTTTATGTGGTGTCGCATACGCCTTCGATCGTGGCATTACTTGTTATTTATTTCCTTTATAAGCCCTTTATGTGGTGTCGCTGAGACGCCCGGCTGTGGCATGCTTGATATTTATTTTACCTTATAAACCCTTTATGTGGCGTCGCTCAGACGCCCGACTGAGGCACGCTTGTTATTTACCATCATTTCGAGACGTCGCTTCAGACATCCGAATGGTGCATTTTATTTCCTACTCTGTCATTTCATATTCTTGTTACATATAAATAACCCGTTTGCATGCATCAGAGATTTTATTTTATGACCAACGATGTGATCATAGAATATTTCCGTGCATGATTATCATTTATATTATACCCGCATAATGTTTGAGAGTACATTCAAAGTACTCACTGGCTTGTCCCTGGCTATTGTCTTGTCCAGATTTCTTGCATGGAGAGGAGCGTTGCGATGATCGCCCCGGAACCTAAGCAACGGTGACAGCAGCCTCGCGAAGATAGGAGTTTACCTGGTCAGCTGTTCCTGTGGGAAATGGAGTCCCATAGACACCGATGATCCACAAACCGCTTCCGCCATCAACCACTAGAAACCATTTGTTGTACTCATAGGCCAGAATGGTCTTGTACTACATATTTTGTATTTTGCTTGGATTTTCTGCATCAAGTTTGTGCCTCATCAGCTAACAGTAATCCTGGGGCTGGTGAGCACTACGACCGTTTCCTGGAAATTATATCCCGGAAAACCGGTCGTGACAGAAGCCATTCCCAGTGATGTGTTTTTGGAGCACATCCGCACGCCGTCGATTCAAGAGGATCCTTTCACCGAAGAAGCTCCACAGCCAAAAAGTGCCACTGATCCGATCAAGTTGAGGTCCCAGGTGGTCGACCTGGTCATGGAAGTCGTAGTCGTCACTCCCGATCGACAAGATCAGAATCGCGTATATCCCGAGGAAAGAGCTCCGGAGAACGAAGAAGAGGCTAGACAGATCGTCCGTCGATCCAAGGCCTTCTTGTGATCAAGGGATAGTTATTCAGAGAAAGCGTGGATCGAGTCGCCCGAAGTGCATAACGCCAGAAGAAGGTCAGATAATCCTTGATGATATCCACTCGGGGACCTGTGGTCACCATGCGTCCTCTCGGACCATCGTGGCTAAAGCATACCGAGCGCGATTTTACTGGCCAAAAGCAAATGAAATGGCAAAGGAAATAGTCGACAAGTGTGAAGGATGTCAGTTCTACTCCAATATGTCACACAAACCCGCCTCAGCATTAAAGACCATTCCACTCGTCTGGCCTTTTGCTGTTTGGGGGTTGGATATGATTGTACCACTGAGAACTGGCAGGAGTGGTTTCACTCATTTGCTTGTGGCAGTCGACAAGTTCACGAAGTGGATCGAAGCTAAACCTATCAAGAACCTTGATGCATGCACTGCTGTCAGTTTTGTCAGAGAATTGATATTCAGATATGGAGTTCTGCACAACATCATCACGGACAATGGGTCAAATTTCGATTCTGACAAGTTCAAAGCCTTTTGCGCCTCTCAGGGCACGCGAGTTGACTATGCTTGATCGCTCACCCCAAATGAATGGACAAGCAGAACGAGCAAATGGTCTAATTGTCAAAGGATTGAAACCTCGACTGATGCGTGATCTCAAGCATGCAGCAGGAGCATGGGTTAACGAACTTCCGTCGGTTCTTTGGGGATTGAGGACCACTCCTAATCGGTCGACTGGGAGAACTCCATTCTTTATGGTCTATGGAGCTGAAGCAGTTCTTACGAGTGACCTGCTTCACAATGCGCCCCGAGTCGAACTCTACTCTGAAGCTGAAGCGGAGCAAGCCCGGCAAGATGCAGTCGACCTCCTTGAAGAGGAGAGAGAGATGGCCCTGATCCGCTCGACCATCTATCAGCAGGACTTGCGTCGATTCCACGCTAGAAATGTGAAGAGTCGAGCCTTTCAAGAAGGGGATCTGGTCCTCCGAGTGGATCAACAGAAACCACACAAGCTCGCTCCCACTTGGGAAGGTCCCTTCATCGTCACCAGAGTTCTCCACAATGGAGCTTACCATCTTTACAACGTCGAACGCCAGATTGATGAGCCTCGAGCCTGGAATACGGAGTTGCTCCGCCCCTTTTACACTTAAGAGCTCACTCGGGTGAGATGTAATAAAAGTACCTCTGTAGTTTGTTTATCTAAATCAAGAAGATTATAATTTTCCCAATGATTGCTATTACTTTTGTTAAAATTCCCCCCCCCCCCCAGTGGGTGGCTTAGCTGCGAATCCGTTTCGCCTAAGTTTGTAAAAAAAATCCTTACCGAGTGGCGATCCAGCCAGCTGCGAATCCGTTTCGCCTAAGTGTATAAAATCCTACCGAGTGGTGAGCCAGCTTCCCACTTGGGGGCTTAGCTGCAGTACAAGTACTCGCCTAAGTGCTTAAAATCCTACTGAGTGGTGAGCCAGCCTCCCACTCGGGGGCTTAGCTGCAGTCCAAGTACTCGCCTAAGTGTTTAAAACCCTACCGAGTGGTGAGCCAGCCTCCCACTCGGGGGCTTAGCTGCAGTCCATGTTGGAAATATGCCCTAGAGGCAATAATAAATTAGTTATTATTATTATATTTCCTTGTTCATGATAATCGTTTATTATCCATGCTATAATTGTATTGACAGGAAACTCAAATACATGTGTGGATACATAGACAACACCATGTCCCTAGCAAGCCTCTATTGGCTAGCTCATTGATCAATAGATGGTTACGGTTTCCTAACCATGGACATTGGATGTCATTGATAACGGGATCACATCATTAGTAGAATGATGTGATGGACAAGACCCAATCCTAAGCCTAGCACAAAGATTGTAGTTCGTATGCTAAAGCTTTTCTAATGTCAAGTATCTTTTCCTTAGACCATGAGATTGTGCAACTCCCGGATACCGTAGGAATGCTTTGGGTGTACCAAACGTCACAACGTGAATCGGGTGGCTATAAAGGTGCATTACAGGTATCTCCGAAAGTGTCTGTTGGGTTGGCACGAATCGAGACTGGGATTTGTCACTCCGTGTAAAACGGAGAGGTATCTCTGGGCCCACTCGGTAGGACATCATCACAATGTGCACAATGTGACCAAGGGGTTGATCACGGGATGATGTGTTGCGGAACGAGTAAAGAGACTTGCCGGTAACAAGATTGAACAAGGTATCGGGATACCGACGATCGAATCTCGGGCAAGTACAATACCGTTAGACAAAGGGAATTGTATACGGGATCGATTGAGTCCTTGACATCGTGGTTCATCCGATGAGATCATCGTGGAACATGTGGGAGCCAACATGGGTATCCAGATCCCGCTGTTGGTTATTGACCGGAGAACGTCTCGGTCATGTCTACATGTCTCCCGAACCCGTAGGGTCTACACACTTAAGGTTCGATGACGCTAGGGTTATAAAGGAAGTTTGTATGTGGTTACCGAATGTTTTTTGGAGTCCCGGATGAGATCCTGGACGTCACGAGGAGTTCCAGAATGGTCCGGAGGTAAAGATTTATATATGGGAAGTCTTGTTTTGGTCACGAAAAGTTTCACACTTTATCGGTATTGTACCGGAGTGCCGAAGGGGTCCGGGGTCCACCGGGGGTCCACCTGCCTGGGGCCACATGGGCTGTAGGGGGTGCGCCTTGGCCTATATGGGCCAAGGGCACCAGCCCCAAGAGGCCCATGCGCCACGGAGACTTGGGAGGGAAGAGGCCTCAAGGGGGAAGGCACCTCCGAGGTGCCTTGGGGAGGATGGACTCCTCCCCCCATCTTGGCCGCACCCCTTCCTTGGAGGAAGGGGCAAGGCTGCGCCTCCCCCCTCTCCCTTGCCCCTATATATAGTGGAGGGGAGGGAGGGCATCCACACATGAGCCCTTGGCGCCTCCCTCCCTCCCGTGACACCTCCTCCTCTCCCGTAGGTGCTTGGCGAAGCCCTGCAGGATTGCCACGCCTCCACCACCACCACGCCGTTGTGCTGCTGTTGGATGAAGTCTTCCTCAACCTCTCCCTCTCTCCTTGCTAGATCAAGGCATGGGAGACGTCACCGGGCTGTACGTGTGTTGAACGCGGAGGTGCCGTCCGTTCGGCACTCGGATCTCCGGTGATTTGGATCACGACGAGTACGACTCCTTCAACCCCGTTCTCTTGAACGCTTCCGCTTAGCGATCTACAAGGGTATGTAGATGCACTCTCCTTCCCTCGTTGCTAGTTTCTCCATAGATAGATCTTGGTGACACGTAGGAAAATTTTGAATTTATGCTACGTTCCCCAACAAAGGCCATCATGAGCTAGGTCTATTGCGTAGATTCTTTGCACGAGTAGAACACAAAGTAGTTGTGGGCGTTGATTTTGTTCAATATGCTTACCATTACTAGTCCAATCTTGTTTCGACGGTATTGTGGGATGAAGCGGCCGGACCGACCTTACACGCATTTCCACGTGAGACAGGTTCCACTGACCGACATGCACTTGGTGCATAAGGTGGCTAGCGGGTGCCGCCTCTCCCACTTTAGTCGGAACGGATTCGATGAAAAGGGTCCTTATGAAGGGTAAATAGCAATTGGCATATCACGTTGTGGTTTTTGCGTAGGTAAGAAAGCGTTCTTGCTAGAAACCCAAAGCAGCCACGTAAAACATGCAAACAACAATTAGAGGACGTCTAACTTGTTTTTGCAGGGTATGCTATGTGATGTGATATGGCCAAGAAGAATGTGATGAATGATATGTGATGTATGAGATTGATCATGTTCTTGTAATAGGATTCACGACTTGCATGTCGATGAGTATGACAACCGGCAGGAGCCATAGGAGTTGTCTTTATTTATTGTATGACCTGCGTGTCATTGAACAACGCCATGTAATTACTTTACTTTATTGCTAACCGGTAGCCATAGTAGTAGAAGTAATAAGTTGGCGAGACAACTTCATGGAGACACGATGATGGAGATCATGATGATGGAGATCATGGTATCATGCGGTGACAATGATGATCATGGAGCCCGAAGATGGAGATCAAAGGAGCAATATGATATTGGCCATATCATGTCACTACTATATAATTGCATGTGATGTTTATTATGTTTATGCATCTTGTTTACTTAGAACGACGGTAGTAAATAAGATGATCCCTTACACAAATTTCAAGAAGTGTTCTCCCCGACTGTGCACCGTTGCTACAGTTCGTCAGCTTCTAAGCACCACGTGATGATCGGGTGTGATGGATTCTTACGTTCACATACAACGGGTGTAAGACAGATTTACACAGCAAAACACTTGGGGTTAACTTGACGAGCCTAGCATGTACAGACATGGCCTCGGGAACACAGAGACCGAAAGGTCGAGCATGAGTCGTATGGTAGATACGATCAACATGAAGATGTTCACCGATGTTGACTAGTCCGTCTCACGTGATGATCGGACACGGCCTAGTTGACTCGGATCATGTAATCACTTAGATGACCGGAGGGATGTCTATTCGAGTGGGAGTTCATAAGATGAACTTAATTATCTTGAACATAGTCAAAAGACCTTTTGCAAATTATGTCGTAAGCTCGCGCTTTAGTTCCACTGTTTAGATATGTTCCTAGAGAAAATATAGTTGAAAGTTGAAAGTAGCGATTATGTGGACAGTAGAAAGCTTATGTCCTTAATGCACCGCTAAGTATGCTGAACCCCAAACGCGTCGTTTGTGGATGTTGCGAACATCGGACATACACATTTTGATAACTACGTGATAGTTCGGTTAAACGGTTTAGAATTGAGGCACCAAAGACGTTTTCGAAACGTCATGAACATATGAGATGTTTCGAGGGCTGAAATTGGGATTTCAGGCTCGTGCTCACGTCAAGAGGTATGAGACCTCCGACGATTTTCTTAGCCTACAAACTAAGGGAGAAAAGCTCAATCGTTGAGCTTGTGCTCAGATTGTCAGAGTACAACAATCACTTGAATCGAGTGGGAGTTGATCTTCCGGATGAGATAGTGATGTTTCTCCAAAGTCATTGCAACCAAGATGCTAGAGCTTCGTGATGAACTATAACATATCAAGGATAGAGATGATGATCCTTGAGGTATTCGCGTTGTTTGACATCACGAAAGTAGAAGTCAAGAAGGAGCATCAATTGTTGATGGTTGGTGAAACCACTAGTTTCAAGAAGGGCAAGGGCAAGAAGGGATACTTCATGAAACGGCAAATCAGCTGCTGCTCTAGTGAAGAAACCCAAGGTTGAACCCAAACCCGAGACTAAGTGCTTCGTAATAAGGGGAACAACCATCGAGCAGCATCACCCTAGATACTTGGTAGATAAGAAGGCTGGCAAGGTCGATAGAAGTATATTGGATATACATTATGTTAATGTGTAATTTACTAGTACTCCTAGTAGCACCAGGGTATTAGATACCGGTTCGGTTGCTAAATGTTAGTAACTCGAAATAAAAGCTACGGAATAAAAGGAGACTAGCTAAAGGTGAGCTGACGATATGTGTTGGAATTGTTTCCAAGGTTGATATGATCAAACATCGCACTCTCCCTCTACCATCAAGATTAGTATTAAACCAGAATAATTATCATTTGGTGTTTTGCGTTGAGCACGAGACATGATTGGATTATGTCTATCGCAATACGGTTATTCATTTAAGGAGAATAATGGTTACTCTATTTATTTGAATAATACCTTCAATGGTCTTGCACCTAAAGAAATGGTTTATTGAATCTCGATCGTAGTGATACACATTTTCATGCCAAAAGTATAAAATAGTAATGATAGTACCACTTACTTGTGGCACTGCCATGTAAGTCATATTGGTATAGAACGCATGCAGAAGCTCCATGTTGATGGATCTTTGGACTCACTTGTTTTGAAAAGTTTGAGACATGCGAACCATGTCTATTGGTGTATATGCATGAAGAAACTCCATGCAAATGGACCGTTTGGACTCACTTGATTTTGAATCACTTGAGACATGCAAATCATACCACATGGGCAAGATGACCGAAAGCCTCGTTTTTCGGTGAAATGGAACAAGAAAGCAACTTGTTGGAAGTAATACATTTTGATGTGTGCAGTCCAATGAATGCTGAGGCATGCAAGGATATCGTTATGTTCTTACTTCACAGATGATTTGAGTAGATACTGAGTATATTTACTTGATGAAACACAAGTCTGAATTATTGAATGGTTCAAGTAATTTCAGAGGGAAGTTAAAAAGTCATTGTGACAAGAGGATAAAAATGTCTATGATATGATCATAGAGATGAGTATCTGAGTTACGAGCTTTGGCACGCAATTAAGACATTGTGAAATTGTTTCACAATTAATACCGCCTGGAACACCATAGTGTGATGGTGTGTCCGAACATCATAGTTGCACCCTATTGGATATGGTGCGTACCATGATGTCTCCTATCGAATTACCACTATCGTTCATGGGTTAGGCATTAGAGACAACCACACTCACTTTAATAGGGCACCACGTTACTCCGTTGAGATGACACCGTATGAACTATGGTTTAGAGAAACCTAAGCTGTCATTTCTTAAAAGTTTGGGGCTGCGACGCTTATGTGGAAAAGTTTCAGGTTGATAAGCTCGAACCCAAAGCGGACAAATGCATCTTCATAGGACACCCAAAACAGTTGGGTATACCTCCTAATTCAGATCCGGAAGCAATAGGGATTGCTTCTTGAATCGGGTCCTTTCTCGAGAAAAAGTTCGTCTCGAAAAGTTGAGTGGGAGGATGGTGGAGACTTGATGAGGTTATTGAACCATCACTTCAACTAGTGTGTAGCAGAGGCACGTGAAGTTGTTCCCGTGGCACCTACACCAATTGAAGTAGAAGCTTATGACAGTAATCATGAAGTTTCGGATCAAGTCACTACCGAACCTCGTGGGGCGACAAGGACGCTGCATCGCTTGAGTGGTACGGTGATCCTGTCTTGAAGGTCATGTTGCTAGACAACAATGAACCTACGAGCTATGGAGAAGCGATGGTGGGCCCAAATTCCGACAAATGGTTAGAGGCCATGAAATCCGAGATAGTATCCATATATCGTAACAAAGCATGGACTTTGGGGGACTCGCCCGATGAGCGGCCAGCCATTGAGATGCATGGATCTTTAAGAAGACGACGGACGTGGACGGTAATGTCCCCGTCTATGAAGCTCGACTTGTGGCGAAAAGTTTTCACAAGTTCAAGGAGTTTACTACGATGAGATTTTCTCATCCGTAGCGATGCTTAAGTCCGTCGGAATCATGTTAGCATTAGCTGCATTTATGAAATCAGGCAGATGGATGTCAAAACGAGTTTCCTTACCAGTTTACGTAAGGAAAGGTTGTATGTGATACAATCGGAAAAGTTTTGTCGATCCTAAGGATGCTAAAAGGTATGCTAGCTCCAACGATCCTTTCTAAGGACCGGAGTAAGCATCTCGGAGTTGGAATGTGCGCTTTGATGAGATGATCAAATATTTTGGGTTTATACAAAGTTTATGAGAAACTTGTATTTCCAAAGAAGTGAGTGGGAGCACTATAGAATTTCTGATGAGTATATGTTGTTGACATATTGATGGTCAGAAATGATATAGAATTTCTGGAAAGCATATAGGGTTATTTGAAAGATGTTTTTCAATAGAAAACCTGGATTAAGCTATTTGAACAATAAGCATCAAGATCTATAAGATAGATCAAAATGTTTAATAAATACTTTCAAATGAGCATGTACCTTGACATGATCTTGAAGGTGTTCAAGATGGATCAGTCAAAGAAGGAGTTCTTAGCTGAATTGTAAGGTATGAAGTTAAGACTTAAAGCTCGACCACGGCAGAACAGAGAGAAAGGACGAACATCGTCCCCTATGCCTTAGACATAGGCTCTACAAGATGCTATGCCGTGTACCGCATCGAAGTGTGCCTTGCCATGAGTCGATCGAGGGTACAAGAATGATCCAGGAATGGATCATTGGACAGCGGTCAAAATTGTCCTTGGAGTAAATAAGGACATGTTTCTCGATTATGGAGGTGATAAAGAGTTCGGCGTAAAGGGTTACGTCGATGGAAGCTTTAACACCTATCCGAATGACTCTAAGTAGCAAACAGGATACGTATAGTGGAACAACCATTTGGAATAGCTCCAAGTGGGGCGTGGAAGCAGCATTTATAATATGACCTAGAAATTTGCAAAGCACACACGGATCTGAAAGGTTCAGACCCGTTGACTAAAACCCGATGACTAAAACATCTCTCACAAGCAAAACATGATCAAACCTCAGAACTCATTGAGCCTAAATCACATGATGATGTGAACTAGTTTACAGACACTAGTCAACTCTTTGGGTGTTGGTCACATGGCGATGTGACCTATCAGTGTTAATCACATGACGATGTGAACTAGATTATTGACTCTAGTGCAAGTGGGAGACTGTTGGAAATATGCCCTAGAGGCAATAATAAATTAGTTATTATTATTATATTTCCTTGTTCATGATAATCGTTTATTATCCATGCTATAATTGTATTGATAGGAAACTCAAATACATGTGTGGATACATAGACAACACCATGTCCCTAGCAAGCCTCTATTGGCTAGCTCGTTGATCAATAGATGGTTACGGTTTCCTAACCATGGACATTGGATGTCATTGATAACGGGATCACATCATTAGTAGAATGATGTGATGGACAAGACCCAATCCTAAGCCTAGCACAAAGATCGTAGTTCGTATGCTAAAGCTTTTCTAATGTCAAGTATCTTTTCCTTAGACCATGAGATTGTGCAACTCCGGATACCGTAGGAATGCTTTGGGTGTACCAAACGTCACAACGTAATCGGGTGGCTATAAAGGTGCATTACAGGTATCTCCGAAAGTGTCATTGGGTTGGCACGAATCGAGATCGATTTGTCACTCCGTGTAAAACGGAGACGTATCTCTGGGCCCACTCGGTAGGACATCATCACAATGTGCACAATGTGACCAAGGGGTTGATCACGGGATGATGTGTTGCGGAACGAGTAAAGAGACTTGCCGGTAACGAGATTGAACAAGGTATCGGGATACCGACGATCGAATCTCGAGCAAGTACAATACCGTTAGACAAAGGGAATTGTATACGGGATCGATTGAGTCCTTGACATCGTGGTTCATCCGATGAGATCATCGTGGAACATGTGGGAGCCAACATGGGTATCCAGATCCCGCTGTTGGTTATTGACCGGAGAACGTCTCGGTCATGTCTACATGTCTCCCGAACCCGTAGGGTCTACACACTTAAGGTCGATGGCGACGCTAGGGTTATAAAGGAAGTTTGTATGTGGTTACCGAATGTTGTTCGAGTCCCGGATGAGATCCCGGACGTCACGAGGAGTTCCGGAATGGTCCGGAGGTAAAGATTTATATATGGGAAGTCCTATTTTGGTCCCGGAAAAGTTTCGCACTTTATCGGTATTGTACCGGGAGTGCCGAAAGGGGTCCGGGGTCCACCGGGGTCCACCTGCCCTGGGGCCACATGGGCTGTAGGGGTGCGCCTTGGCCTATATGGGCCAAGGGCACCAGCCCCAAGAGGCCCATGCGCCAAGGAAACTTGGGGAGGAAGAGTCCTCAAGGGGAAGGCACCTCCAGAGGTGCCTTGGGAGGATGGACTCCTCCCCCTCTTGGCCGCACCCCTTCCTTGGAGGAAGGGGCAAGGCTGCGCCTCCCCCCTCTCCCTTGCCCCTATAGATAGTGGAGGCGAGGGAGGGCATCCACACCTGAGCCCCGGGCGCCTCCCTCCCTCCCGTGACACCTCCTCCTCTCCCGTAGGTGCTTGGCGAAGCCCCGCAGGATTGCCACGCCTCCACCACCACCACGCCGTTGTGCTGCTGTTGGATGAAGTCTTCCTCAACCTCTCCCTCTCTCCTTGCTAGATCAAGGCATGGGAGACGTCACCGGGCTGTACGTGTGTTGAACGCGGAGGTGCCGTCCGTTCGGCACTTTCGGATCTCCGGTGATTTGGATCACGACAAGTACGACTCCTTCAACCCCGTTCTCTTGAACGCTCCGCTTAGCGATCTACAAGGGTATGTAGATGCACTCTCCTTCCCTCGTTGCTAGTTTCTCCATAGATAGATCTTGGTGACACGTAGGAAAATTTTGAATTTATGCTACGTTCCCCAACAAAGGGCATCATGAGCTAGGTCTATTGCGTAGATTCTTTGCACGAGTAGAACACAAAGTAGTTGTGGGCGTTGATTTTGTTCAATATGCTTACCATTACTAGTCCAATCTTGTTTCGACGGTATTGTGGGATGAAGCGGCCCGGACCGACCTTACACATACTCTTACGTGAGACAGGTTCCACCGACTGACATGCACTTGGTGCATAAGGTGGCTAGCGGTGCCGCCTCTCCCACTTTAGTCGGAACGGATTCGATGAAAAGGGTCCTTATGAAGGGTAAATAGCAATTGGCATATCACGTTGTGGTTTTATGAGGTAAGAAACGTTCTTGCTAGAAACCCAAAGCAGCCACGTAAAACATGCAAACAACAATTAGAGGACGTCTAACTTGTTTTTGCAGGGTATGCTATGTGATGTGATATGGCCAAGAAGTATGTGATGAATGATATGTGATGTATGAGATTGATCATGTTCTTGTAATAGGATTCACGACTTGCATGTCGATGAGTATGACAACCGGCAGGAGCCATAGGAGTTGTCTTTATTTATTGTATGACCTGCGTGTCATTGAACAATGCCATGTAATTACTTTACTTTATTGCTAACCGGTAGCCATAGTAGTAGAAGTAATAAGTTGGCGAGACAACTTCATGGAGACACGATGATGGAGATCATGATGATGGAGATCATGGTATCATGCCGGTGACAATGATGATCATGGAGCCCCGAAGATGGAGATCAAAAGGAGCAATATGATATTGGCCATATCATGTCACTACTATATAATTGCATGTGATGTTTATTATGTTTATGCATCTTGTTTACTTAGAACGACGGTAGTAAATAAGATGATCCCTTACACAAATTTCAAGAAGTGTTCTCCCCGACCGTGCACCGTTGCTACAGTTCGTCGCTTCTAAGCACCACGTGATGATCGGGTGTGATGGATTCTTACGTTCACATACAACGGGTGTAAGACAGATTTACACAGCAAAACACTTGGGGTTAACTTGACGAGCCTAGCATGTACGGACATGGCCTCGGGAACACAGAGACCGAAAAGGTCGAGCATGAGTCGTATGGTAGATACGATCAACATGAAGATGTTCACCGATGTTGACTAGTCCGTCTCACGTGATGATCGGACCACGGCCTAGTTGACTCGGATCATGTAATCACTTAGATGACCGGAGGGATGTCTATTCGAGTGGGAGTTCATAAGATGAACTTAATTATCTTGAACATAGTCAAAAGACCTTTTGCAAATTATGTCGTAAGCTCGCGCTTTAGTTCCACTGTTTAGATATGTTCCTAGAGAAAATATAGTTGAAAGTTGAAAGTAGCGATTATGCGGAAAGTAGAAAGCTTATGTCCTTAATGCACCGCTCAGTATGCTGAACCCCAAACGTCGTTTGTGGATGTTGCGAACATCGGACATACACGTTTTGATAACTACGTGATAGTTCAGTTAAACGGTTTAGAATTGAGGCACCAAAGACGTTTGAAACGTCATGAACATATGAGATGTTTCGAGGGCTGAAATTGGGATTTCGGCTCGTGCTCACGTCAAGAGGTATGAGACCTCCGACGATTTTCTTAGCCTACAAACTAAGGGAGAAAAGCTCAATCGTTGAGCTTGTGCTCAGATTGTCAGAGTACAACAATCACTTGAATCGAGTGGGAGTTGATCTTCCAGATGAGATAGTGATGTTTCTCCAAAGTCATTGCAACCAAGATGCTAGAGCTTCGTGATGAACTATAACATATCAAGGATAGAGATGATGATCCTTGAGGTATTCGCGTTGTTTGACATCACGAAAGTAGAAGTCAAGAAGGAGCATCAATTGTTGATGGTTGGTGAAACCACTAGTTTCAAGAAGGGCAAGGGCAAGAAGGGATACTTCATGAAACGGCAAATCAGCTGCTGCTCTAGTGAAGAAACCCAAGGTTGAACCCAAACCCGAGACTAAGTGCTTCTGTAATAAGGGGAACAACCACTGGAGCAGCATCACCCTAGATACTTGGTAGATAAGAAGGCTGGCAAGGTCGATAGAAGTATATTGGATATACATTATGTTAATGTGTAATTTACTAGTACTCCTAGTAGCACCAGGGTATTAGATACCGGTTCGGTTGCTAAATGTTAGTAACTCGAAATAAAAGCTACGGAATAAAAGGAGACTAGCTAAAGGTGAGCTGACGATATGTGTTGGAATTGTTTCCAAGGTTGATATGATCAAACATCGCACTCTCCCTCTACCATCAAGATTAGTATTAAACCAGAATAATTATCATTTGGTGTTTGCGTTGAGCACAGACATGATTGGATTATGTCTATCGCAATACGGTTATTCATTTAAGGAGAATAATGGTTACTCTATTTATTTGAATAATACCTTCAATGGTCTTGCACCTAAAGAAATGGTTTATTGAATCTCGATCGTAGTGATACACATTTTCATGCCAAAAGTATAAAATAGTAATGATAGTACCACTTACTTGTGGCACTGCCATGTAAGTCATATTGGTATAGAACGCATGCAGAAGCTCCATGTTGATGGATCTTTGGACTCACTTGTTTTTGAAAAGTTTGAGACATGCGAACCATGTCTATTGGTGTATATGCATGAAGAAACTCCATGCAAATGGACCGTTTGGACTCACTTGATTTTGAATCACTTGAGACATGCAAATCATACCACATGGGCAAGATGACCGAAAGCCTCGTTTTCAAAGTGAAATGGAACAAGAAAGCAACTTGTTGGAAGTAATACATTTTGATGTGTGCAGTCCAATGAATGCTGAGGCATGCAGTGGATATCGTTATGTTCTTACTTCACAGATGATTTGAGTAGATACTGAGTATATTTACTTGATGAAACACAAGTCTGAATTATTGAATGGTTCAAGTAATTTCAGAGGGAAGTTAAAAAGTCATTGTGACAAGAGGATAAAAATGTCTATGATATGATCATAGAGATGAGTATCTGAGTTACGAGCTTTGGCACGCAATTAAGACATTGTGGAAATTGTTTCACAATTAATACCGCCTGGAACACCATAGTGTGATGGTGTGTCCGAACATCATAGTTGCACCCTATTGGATATGGTGCGTACCATGATGTCTCCTATCGAATTACCACTATCGTTCATGGGTTAGGCATTAGAGACAACCACACTCACTTTAATAGGGCACCACGTTACTCCGTTGAGATGACACCGTATGAACTATGGTTTAGAGAAACCTAAGCTGTCATTTCTTAAAAGTTTGGGGCTGCGGCGCTTATGTGGAAAAAGTTTCAAGGTTGATAAGCTCGAACCCAAAGCGGACAAATGCATCTTCATAGGACACCCAAAACAGTTGGGTATACCTCCTAATTCAGATCCGGAAGCAATAGGGATTGCTTCTTGAATCGGGTCCTTTCTCGAGAAAAGTTCGTCTCGAAAAGTTGAGTGGGAGGATGGTGGAGACTTGATGAGGTTATTGAACCATCACTTCAACTAGTGTGTAGCAGGCACAGGAAGTTGTTCCGTGGCACCTACACCAATTGAAGTAGAAGCTTATGACAGTAATCATGAAGTTTCGGATCAAGTCACTACCGAACCTCGTGGGGCGACAAGGACGCCAGATCGCTTCAGAGTGGTACGGTGATCCTGTCTTGAAGGTCATGTTGCTAGACAACAATGAACCTACGAGCTATGGAGAAGCGATGGTGGGCCCAAATTCCGACAAATGGTTAGAGGCCATGAAATCCGAGATAGTATCCATATATCGTAACAAAGCATGGACTTTGGTGGACTTGCCCGATGATCGGCAAGCCATTGAGATGAATGGATCTTTAAGAAGAAGACGGACGTGGACGGTAATGTCACCGTCTATGAAGCTCGACTTGTGGCGAAAAGTTTTTCACAAGTTCAAGGAGTTGACTACGATGAGATTTTCTCATCCGTAGCGATGCTTAAGTCCGTCGGAATCATGTTAGCATTAGCTGCATTTATGAAATCAGGCAGATGGATGTCAAAACGAGTTTCCTTACCAGTTTACGTAAGGAAAGGTTGTATGTGATACAATCAGAAAGTTTTGTCGATCCTAAGGATGCTAAAAAGGTATGCTAGCTCCAACGATCCTTTCTAAGGACTGGAGTAAGCATCTCGGAGTTGGAATGTGCGCTTTGATGAGATGATCAAATATTTTGGGTTTATACAAAGTTTATGAGAAACTTGTATTTCCAAAGAAGTGAGTGGGAGCACTATAGAATTTCTGATGAGTATATGTTGACATATTGATGATCAGAAATGATGTAGAATTTCTGGAAAGCATATAGGGTTATTTGAAAGATGTTTTTCAATAGAAAACCTAGATTAAGCTATTTGAACAATAAGCATCAAGATCTATAAGATAGATCAAAATGTTTAATAAATACTTTCAAATGAGCATGTACCTTGACATGATCTTGAAGGTGTTCAAGATGGATCAGTCAAAGAAGGAGTTCTTAGCTGAATTGTAAGGTATGAAGTTAAGACTTAAAGCTCGACCACGGCGAGCAGAGAAAGGGCGAACATCGTCCCCTATGCCTTAGACATAGGCTCTACGGTATGCTATCTTTGTGTACCGCATCGAAGTGTGCCTTGCCATGAGTCGATCAAAGGGTACAAGAATGATCCAGAATGGATCATTGGACAGCGGTCAAAATTGTCCTTGGAGTAAATAAGGACATGTTTCTCGATTATGGAGGTGATAAAGAGTTGGCGTAAAGGGTTACGTCGATGGAAGCTTTAACACCTATCCGAATGACTCTAAGTAGCAAACAGGATACGTATAGTGGAACAACCATTTGGAATAGCTCCAAGTGGGCGTGGAAGCAGCATTTATAATATGACCTAGAAATTTTGCAAAGCACACACGGATCTGAAAGGTTCGGACCCGTTGACTAAAACCCGTTGACTAAAACCTCTCTCACAAGCAAAACATGATCAAACCTCGTAACTCATTGAGCCTAAATCACATGATGATGTGAACTAGTTTACGCACACTAGTAAACTCTTTGGGTGTTGGTCACATGGCGATGTGACCTATCAGTGTTAATCACATGACGATGTGAACTAGATTATTGACTCTAGTGCAAGTGGGAGACTGTCGGAAATATGCCCTAGAGGCAATAATAAATTAGTTATTATTATTATATTTCCTTGTTCATGATAATCGTTTATTATCCATGCTATAATTGTATTGATAGGAAACTCAAATACATGTGTGGATACATAGACAACACCATGTCCCTAGCAAGCCTCTATTGGCTAGCTCGTTGATCAATAGATGGTTACGGTTTCCTAACCATGGACATTGGATGTCATTGATAACGGGATCACATCATTAGTAGAATGATGTGATGGACAAGACCCAATCCTAAGCCTAGCACAAAGATGCGTAGTTCGTATGCTAAAGCTTTTCTAATGTCAAGTATCTTTTCCTTAGACCATGAGATTGTGCAACTCCGGATACCGTAGGAATGCTTTGGGTGTACCAAGCGTCACAACGTAATCGGGTGGCTATAAAGGTGCATTACAGGTATCTCCAAAAGTGTCTGCATTGGGTTGGCACGAATCGAGATCGATTTGTCACTCCGTGTAAAGCGGAGAGGTATCTCTGGGCCCACTCGGTAGGACATCATCACAATGTGCACAATGTGACCAAGGGGTTGATCACGGGATGATGTGTTGCGGAACGAGTAAAGAGACTTGCCGGTAACGTAGATTGAACAAGGTATCGGGATACCGACGATCGAATCTCGGGCAAGTACAATACCGTTAGACAAAGGGAATTGTATACGGGATCGATTGAGTCCTTGACATCGTGGTTCATCCGATGAGATCATCGTGGAACATGTGGGAGCCAACATGGGTATCCAGATCCCGCTGTTGGTTATTGACCGGAGAACGTCTCGGTCATGTCTACATGTCTCCCGAACCCGTAGGGTCTACACATAAGGTTCGATGATGCTAGGGTTATAAAGGAAGTTTGTATGTGGTTACCGAATGTTGTTCGAGTCCGGATGAGATCCCGGACGTCACGAGGAGTTCCGGAATGGTCCGGAGGTAAAGATTTATATATGGGAAGTCCTATTTTGGTCGCCGGAAAAGTTTCGCACTTTATCGGTATTGTGCGGGAGTGCGAAAGGGGTCCGGGGTCCACTGGGGTCCACCTGCCCGGGGGCCACATGGGTTGTAGGGGTGCGCCTTGGCCTATATGGGCCAAGGGCACCAGCCCCAAGAGGCCCATGCGCCAAGGAAACTTGGGGAGGGAAGAGTCCTCAAGGGGAAGGCACCTCCGAGGGTGCCTTGGGAGGATGGACTCCTCCCCCTCTTGGCCGCACCCCTTCCTTGGAGGAAGGGGCAAGGCTGCGCCTCCCCTCTCCCTTGCCCCTATATATAGTGGAGGAGGAGGAGGGCATCCACACATGAGCCCCTGGCGCCTCCCTCCCTCCCGTGACACCTCCTCCTCTCCCGTTGGTGCTTGCCGAAGCCCTGCAGGATTGCCACGCTCCTCCACCACCACCACGCCGTTGTGCTGCTGTTGGATGAAGTCTTCCTCAACCTCTCCCTCTCTCCTTGCTGGATCAAGGCATGGGAGACGCCACGGGCTGTCTGCGTGTGTTGAACGCGGAGGTGCCGTCCGTTCGGCACTCGGATCTCCGGTGATTTGGATCACGACGAGCACGACTCCTTCAACCCCGTTCTCTTGAACGCTTCCGCTTAGCGATCTACAAGGGTATGTAGATGCACTCTCCTTCCCTCGTTGCTAGTTTCTCCATAGATAGATCTTGGTGACACGTAGGAAAATTTTGAATTTATGCTACGTTCCCCAACAGTCCAAGTACTCGCCTAAGTGTTTAAAATCCTACCGAGTGGCGAGCCAGCCTCCCACTCAGGGGCTTAGCTGCAGTCCAAGTACTCGCCTAAGTATTTAATACAATGTGCACTTTGCAAGGACGATGAGGTATAGGTCGACTGTTGCCTTCCCCTTCAAAGCTATGCCACAAAAATCCTCCTTGGAGGCTTAGGCTGAGTCCAAGACTACCTAAGTTTGAAAATCCTACCGAGTGGAGAGCAAACCTCCCACTCAGGGGCTTAGCTGTAGTCCAAGACTACTTAAGTTTGAAAAATCCTACCGAGTGGAGAGAAAACCTCCCACTCGGGGCTTAGCTGCAGTCCAAGACTACTAAGTTTGAAAAATCCTACCGAGTGGAGAGCAAACCTCCCACTCAGGGGCTTAGCTGCAGTCCAGTACTCGCCTAAATTTGAGAAATCCTACCGAGTGGAGAGCAAACCTCCCACTCGGAGGCTTAGCCGCAGTCCAGTACTCACCTAAGTTTGAAAAATCCTACCGAGTGGAGAGCAAACCTCCCACTCGGGGGCTTAGCTGCAGTTCAGTACTCGCCTAAGTACGAAATCCATCCCGATCCGCAAAGACGACGAGGTGCAGGTCGACTGTTGCCTTCTCCTTCGAAGCTGCGCCACAAGTACAACGTGCGCTCCATCCCGACCCGCAAGGACGACGAGATGCAGGTCGACTGTTTCCTTCTCCTTCGGAGCTGCGCCACAAGTACAACATGCGCTCCATCCCGATCCGCAAGGACTGACGAGGTACTGTGTCGATTGCTTCCTTCTCTCGCACTGCAGGAGCAACAAAGTGTAGGTCGACTGGATCCACCTCAGAGCTGCATCTCAAGCATTGAAGCATAATCCGAGTGAAGAGCAAAGTTCACTCGAAGGCAAACAAAAGCATATTTCGACGATAAGTAAAGTTCGGATAACATCCTAAGGATGCAGAAGTACCCAGGCCTCAAGCCTGTTAAAGTTTATCGGTTACAAATACCACTCGACATTCCGAGGCAAATTTAAGGTAGAGCATAAAAGTTTTTGACTCCTCAGGTGGAGGACTGGAACGAGCCACAAACTGGTCAAGGTCGATCCCATCAGCAATCCGGGTGGCGGCGGCGATGAAAGTCTCCATGAAAGATTGGAAATCATACTTCTTGGTGTTGGAAACTTTGATGGACGCCAGCTTTTCCTCCCGCGCCTCCTTGCAGTGGACACGAACCAGAGACAGAGCAACATCAGCACAGCACCTGGAAGAAGACTTTTTCCATTCTTGCACTCGACTTGGAACCTCATTCAGTCGAGCCATTAAAGGCTCGAGGTCATTCTGAAGCGTCTGGTCTGGCCAGAGTGTTGAGTCGATCCGCGACACCGCAGCTTTCAGTCAGGCGAGATAGTCCACCACACAAGCAATGCGAGACTCCAGTCGGAGCACGTTCATAGCGGCTTCATCCTTCACGGGAGAGTTGATGGGGTCCAGGCTTGTCTCCACTCGACTGGTCTCCTCTTCGAAGTTCTGACAAAATTCTGCAAATACGGCTCGAGTTCAAGCTAATGGTTTTATGATGAGTCGATGATGACAGCTCAGTCGGATAAAAGGAATTACCTTCAAGCATGAGGAATAGCTTCTTGGCGAGCCCTCCCAGATAAACCTCCAGATCATTCCTCTTCCCTTGATTCGCCATGGTCGATCAAAGGCAACTTTGTCATTCTTCAGTCGGCAAACCTCCTTGTTGGCCGCGTCGAGAGCAGCCTTCAGTTTGGTATTCTCCTCTTCGAGTTTGCCGACTGAGACCAGTTTCTCTTCAGCGAGCTTTGTTTTCTTCAAAGCCGCCTTCTGTGTCTCTGCAAGGTCGTGGTCTTTCTTCTTCAGAGCCTCCTCCAGTTTGTCTGCAAAGTAACAATAAGCCCAGAGTTGAGAATGGGTAGAAAGACAAAGACGGTCGTCAAAGTTCTCACCAGCCATACCTTTTGCTTCGTCTCTCGCCTTTTGCAAGGTCTCCTGAGCAAGCTTCAAGTCAAGGTTGAGCTGGATCTGTTTGTTCTCCAATTCGGTATAGCGGGCCACGAGCTCACAAGATTTCTGCGAAGAGTCAATCGACAAAACATCAAAGACAGGTCACTTCCGAGTGACTAAAGAAAAAATCGTAGCATTTCTAAGACTACAGTCGAATCAAAACATTCGACAGTAGTCTCGAGGACTACACCCAGTGGGTGCACTCAGCGTGCCCCCACTGGTTTTACCAATTCGGTTCGACCAGTCGACCGAAAGAAGCAAAAAAAATGAGAAAAACAGTTCTTAGACTATAGTCGACTGCCAGTAGTCCACCATAGTCTCGGGGACTACACCTAGTGGGTGCACTCAGCGTGCCCCCACCAGTTCCAAAGATCCATTCTTCATGGCCCGACCAGACCGAGTGAAGAAGTTCAAAGTATAAAGACTAAAGTCGACTTCCCGCAGTCCACCATAGTCTCGGGGACTACACCCAGTGGGTGCACTCAGCGTGCCCCCACCAGTACAAAAATTAAATCGACACAACCACCTAGTGGGTGTACAGATGCGGATATGGAAATCTTTAGAAAGAAGAAATTTCAGGTAGCATATCCTAACAGAACAAGCAGCGACCAACTTACTTGGAAATTGCTCTGAAGAGCTGAGCTTGCATCATAAGCCGCCTGGCTGGCCTCCCGGACCACCTTCACTTGCTCCATCATGATCCCTGCCTGGCGTATGGCCTCCTTAGCAGCACTCACTTGGTCTTCCAGGACGTGGTGTGTGGCAAAAAGGGAAGGCGGGTCAGCGATGAGCAGACGAAGGCGGACACTCGTCGGTGATGCAATGAAGGACACAGAAGCCCGAGTGGTGTCGCCTCCCTCGTGAACCAGAGTCTCAGGCATCGATGCAACTTGAGTAGCCTTGCCAGCAGGCACCTTTTTGTCCTTCCTCTTCCTCAGCGGTGTTTCATCGTCGTCATCAGGGAGATCAATGACATGAGGTGGAACTACAAGAAAGATTTAAAGGTAAAAACAGAAATCCAATCGACCATAAAGCAAAACTACAGAGATCGTACCAAGGTTGGAGGTGGCGGCATCTTCCATGTCCTGATCTTCATGCCTAGCTGAGGTCTCGGAGGTGGCAGCACTGCAGTTTTCAGAAATCAGTTGATCAATCAAACGAGTCGACCAAAAGTACACCCATGATAAACAGGAAAACACGAGTTCTGCCGATTACCCGGAAATGGTGGGAATGACCATCCTCATCTTGGGCAGGGCCTTCGTCGGCTTTGATGATGTTGCTCGGGGTTGCTTTGGCGGTTTCTCAGTCGGCACTGGGGAAGTCGTCCGAGGGTGCTTTGTCGACCGCACAACGGGCGCGATAGCCTTACCGCGCCTGACCGCTAGATCATGCGTCAGCTTGGACCGCCATTCCGAGTGGGGAGGATCCACGTCCTCCCCCTCTTCCTCCTCCTCCTCATCTTCATCAGAGCTGTCGTTCTCCTCGCCCTCCTCACCGTCAGACTCCCATTCCTCCTGGCTTTCGTCTCCGCTTACTTGTTCTTCTTCGACTTGTTCTTGCGCCCCGTTGGGCATCGAGTACATCTCTGTGGTGACCTAGAAGACAGCAAAACAAGACGAAAGTCAATCGGCCGAGTCGCAGCGGAACAGAGCGAATGCAACAGGATCTCAGTCGGAGATAAGTGGTCATACCTGGTCTGGTTCGTAAGATTGGTCGAGTGGTGGGATCCTCCTAGCTCCGCGAGGGTTATCCTTGTTCCCTGTGATGGCAGTCATCCACCTCTCCAATGTGGGGTCGTCGACCTCCTCTGGGTGGACCCGGATGGTGTCTTCGGTACCAGAATACATCCACATCGGGTGGCCTCGGTATTGGAGCGGCTGAATGCACCATCGAAGGAAAACCTCCAGAAGATCCATGCCTGTCACTCCGTCGCGAATGAGCTGGACTACACGCTCCATCAACAATTTAACCTGGACCTTTTCCTCCGGAAGCACCTTCAGAGAGGACGGCTTGTTCACTCGATCCATGGAGAAAGGAGGGAGTCCAAATCGGCCTCAAGGCGTCGGACCGTCCCGCAAGAGAACCAGGTCGACTGCCACCCTCTAACTCAATCGGGAAGAATCATGGCCGGAAAGGCACTTTTACCCCTCATCTGGACCCCAATACCCCCACACATCTGGATTACTTGGGTTCTTTCATCATTCGGACTAGCCTTTTTCACCGTCTGAGAGCGACAAGTGAATATGTGTTTGAAGAGGCCCAGTGTGGTCGACAACCCAAGAAGTTTTCGCACAAAGACATGAAAGTGGCGAGATAGGCAATGGAATTGGGTGTAAAGTGATGGAGTTGTGCTCCAAAGAAGTTCAGAAAACCCCGAAAGAAAAGATTCATCGGTAGAGAAAATCAGCGATCAACATGGGTGGCTAAGAGGACGCACTCACCCTCCTGAGGCTGCGGCTGCCACTCTGTCCCCGGAAGCCTTGCTGACCCGTGGGGGATCAATCCCTCGTTGGACAGGTCGTTGAGGTCTTTCTGGGTGATGGTCGAGCGGATCCAATCTCCCTGGACCCAACCTTGCGGCCTGTTGGACATGACGAGGATCCGCCCGATTGGCGCTCTCCCCTTCGCCCATTGTCGCCTTCTTCGCCCGCTCCAAGGCCGCCGTCTTCTCCTTCACCATTGTCGCCGGCGGGCAGGAGCGAACAACACCTTGAGCAGGTTACAGGCGCGGCGGATGAATCTGAGGAAGGAGGAGGGGAAAATGAGGGCGCACTGTTCAAAGTACCCCCGCCCGGCGCCTTATATGAAGTCGCTTCCGAGTGGCTGACTGGTAGGCCTGGGCAATCCTGTCAAATCCCGCAACAGTCGCGCGCGCGATACATGGCGAAAATGGTGGCACGGAGATCGAGGCATCCTTGCCTTATCCCATCCGAGTATCGCGGCCTTCTCCGCTTCGCGCGCTTCCCAAAATTCGGATCCCACTAAATCCGCTAACAGCAGAGCAACTTGTCAGACGGCAGATTTCCTCCGATCCGTCGCTCGGAAATCTCCAAGTTCATAAAGTTCACTCGACAGATGTAGAGAATGGATCAAGGCGACTGAAAGAAAAGTTGACACCATCACTAAAAGGTCACTGATCCAGAGTAAGACACACTCGCAGCACGAAAAATAGGTCGGAAAGATTATCAACTCCTTCCTCACTCAAACCTCGATCCATTCGGGGGCTAATGATGAAGTCATGTACCTAGGGTAGGGTCATGGACCTGTCCTAGATACCCTCCCCAAGGACATCCTTAGAATAAACTGCCTTCCAGTCGACCTGGTAGGTTTCTACTCGACAGATTCAAAGACACTCGACCATGAAGACCCACTCGACCACCAGGAGTTCAAGGGCCACTCGGTGTCCAAACGGTCTGTAATTAAGTAGTCTTTATGGTCATTGAGGGAGTCCTGGATTAGGGGGTGTCCGGATAGCCGAACTATCACCGTTGGCCGGACTCCTGGACTATGAAGATACAAGATTGAAGACTTCGTCCCGTGTCCGGATGGGACTTTCCTTGGCGTGGAAGGCAAGCTTGGCGTCTGATATGTAGATCTCCTACCATTGTAACCACCTCATGTAACCCTAACCCTATCCGGTGTCTATATAAACCGGAGGGTTTTAGTCCGTGGGACGAACAACAATCATACCATAGGCTAGCTTCTAGGGTTTAGCCTCTCCGATCTCGTGGTAGATCTACTCTTGTACTACCCATATCATCAATATTAATCAAGCAGGAGTAGGGTATTACCTCCATCGAGAGGGCCCGAACCTGGGTAAAAACATCGTGTCCCTTGTCTCCTGTTACCATCCGCCTAGACGCACAGTTCGGGACCCCCTACCCGAGATCCGCTGGTTTTGACACCGACATTGGTGCTTTCATTGAGAGTTCCTCTGTATCGTCACCGTCAGGAAGGATGCCTCATCCCTTCTTTAAAGACGATACCATCGCCAAAGGAGCCTTGGCCACTGGTCAGACTCTTAGGTTAGGTGGTTTTCTTATGACCACCAGTTCGGCCACCGCGCCGACGATGACTTCTCGGGTCATCGAAACCAATCTTCACGTTAACTCGGAACATGTCGAGCAGTTAGATCCGATCAAGCTCTCCTTCGTAAACGAGCTCTTGGATCGCGCCGCATACAGGAGTCGCCATAGACTACGACCAGATCGGGCCTAAAACCGATCGAGAGAGATCAACTCTCCCGGGCTACCCATCATGTTGCTGTGATAGAGGAGCAATCTGACGATTCTTCTTCTATCTTAAGGACTAGCTACGTCCGGATTCCCGATCCCTCCATGCCGGATTCCCGCAGAGGGACGGATGTCGATCAAGCCACGAACTTAAAGTCGGTGGCGAGTTGGATTCATTGGATAGCATTCAAAATCCAAACTTCCAAGTTCGGAAACTTCTCGACCCACGAGTCTTAAATTGGACGGGTTCGAGATCTAGTTCCACCGCCCACCCAAACATTAGCGACCTATCCCGAATTCGGCAAGAGCCGCTGAAGCGAGACATCATTATCGGGCGATTCCTCCTGGTTATGGACGGGATAAAGGATTGCCGAGGAGGATGCAATCTCACTTTTCTGCAATAATTGCACGGACAAGGAATCCTAAACGCCGTAAGTCGTCAGCGAAATTACACGCTTTGCTGACTTGGTGACCATAGTACAAAAAAATCTTGCCACGATGGAGAGTGCTTGGAAAACCGAAAGTAAATTTTGTGATAATCCGCCCCGAATACAGCCCTAGTCTGAAATAAAAGGTGCATCATCACCAAGCACCGGTTATACATCAAAAACAAAACCCCCTAAAGGGCACGGAACCGTCTTGGAGGGTTGGCTAAGCGGACCTGCAAAATTCATAGCACGTAGGGCGCCACTCCAACTCATAGCCTTCGAGCATGTTGGATACTACGGCAGGTGGCCAAAAGTGGCGAAGAGCTTCTAGCCTCGTAATCGCAGCCCAAAGAACACCAAGACGGTATTAATAGTCTTGAGACTTCGCATCAAATAACATGCGGAAAGCGAACACTCTGCAACCTTGCGAAGTCTACCAAGTAGCAACAATAAATCCATGGGTAACACGGCTATTACCTTTAATGCCGATGTGAACCCAAATTCGAACAGCCCGAGCCGCATTGGTCCTCGGTCCAATAGTGGGCGGCTTTTCGCCTACTAAGGTACTCATGGATGGCGGCAGCGGACTAAACCTCATCTATGAGGAAACCCTCCGAAAAATGGAAATAGACAGGAACCGCATTGAGCGAAGCAGCACAACCTTTAGAGGAATACTCCCCAGCCGGGAAGCATGCTGCACAGGAAAAATCACACTGGACATAGTGTTCGGCTCGCCGGACAATTACAGGTCCGAGGAGGTCACATTTAAAGTGGCCCCATTCAGCAGCGGATATCATGCTTTATTAGGGAGAGAGGCATTCACAATTTTTCAAGCTATACCCC